>JANRMT010062846.1:880382-906942 GCA_026402145.1 Polypterus bichir lapradei | reverse complement strand
ATAGATAGATAGATAGATAGATAGATAGATAGATAGATAGATAGATAAGGCACTATATAATAGACAGATAGATAATTTAGAATTAGATAATTAGACTTTGGCGTAGTAGGCAGGATCTCATAGCTGTGTAAGGTCTGGGGTGCCCATCTTGCGTGTTCTTGCCCACTATGGCCACGGGTGTGCGTATCGCATGTCGGCCCTCGGCTCCTCCAGGATGCTCCGGCATTCCGTTTTTTTGTCAGCCTTAATTACGTTCGCAGCGAGCCTGCAGCTCCTTTTCGTTATGCAAATAGCCGAGTGCGGCCGTCCATATGGCTGCTATTGTTTGATAAGCCGCGGAGTCTCATCAGCCCGTGAGCTGTCACAGAAACATGTGGCGCAGCCGAGCGACAACTTTGCAGGTAAAGCCGCTGTGAATGTGTAATCACGTTGTGGGTGGCTAACAGATTGGCTGTCACTTAAAGTCGTCTTTGCCTTCTTTATTTATTTCATTGTTGACTTTTGTTTTCTTTTTCTGTGATTGTTTGATGTCTTCACGCGTGTTGCTTTTTCTTTCCAGGTGTTTGCTTTGCAGGTTTTGTGCCAGCGCTTTGTTTTAGTGCTAATAGCAGATCGTTATTAAAGACATGAAGAATGTTTCTTAAACATACCGCTGTGTGGCTAAACAATGCCAAGATAAACGCCTTTGTTCTTTTTTGCCTGGCACAGAACACACGGCTAGTAAAAGGACATTTCAAAAGCTTCATTGCACTTAGGGTTAGGGTTAGGGCATCATTTCCTCTTTTGCATGGCAGAAACTTTACAAAGTGCCGAGGCCAGCTTTCTACGTGAGGGTGGTGGATGAGACTAGCGTCCCAGTTGAGGTAAGCAGAGCTGGTTTGTGCCCCCCCATCCGCGGTCAGCTCCTGTGTAAGTTAATACAGTAGGCTCAGCAGGTGGCGCTGTCTTCCTGAAAGGTCGGCCTTCAGAGTCGCAGTCTTACGGTTTTCCTCCTCTTTGTTCAAACTGGAGATTTTCTTCCATTTTTATTGTTTCAGTCTTGGGGACATTTTGGGACAAAGTCTTCACCGAGTCTGGGGGTTTGACACCCTGAGGAATCTTTTGCAAGCAATGATTTCTCTGTAAAAACGTGTTGTACTGCCACACCATTCGGCATTGTTGGCACTACTCGTTGCCATGATGACCGGGAATGCACCATGGGTGACGTCATCAGAGTGATATCAGAACAGCTCAGGGTTCATCTTTAATTTCTTTAAACTCTTCTCTCGATGTTTGACGATGGACCCTTTGAACGAACTCGGCACGTTTCTTCGCCGGACCTTTTCACCGCCTCTCTCTCTCTCTCTCTTTGACTTTGGCTACTGGCGGATTCTGAGAGTCCTTTGTGTTCCCAATACGTTTGCTTTTCGTGAGTTATAAATCCTCACAAGTTATTCTTCTTTTTCTTCTTATTTATTGTTATTTATTATCCATCCATCCATCCATTTTCCAGCCCGCTGAATCCGAACACAGGGTCACGGGGGTCTGCTGGAGCCAATCCCAGCCAACACAGGGCACAAGGCAGGAATCCAATCCCGGGCAGGGTGCCAACCCACTGCAGGACACACACAAACACACCCACACACCAATCACACACTAGGGCCAATTTAGAATCGCCAATCCACCTGACCGGCATGTCTTTGGACTGTGGGAGGAAACCCACGCAGACACGGGGAGAACATGCAAACTCCACGCAGGGAGGACCTGGGAAGCGAACCCAGGTCTCCTAACTGCGAGGCAGCAGCGCTACCACTGCGCCACCGTGCCGCCCTTATTTATTATTATTATTATTTAGTTCTTCTTATTTACTTTGAGCCTTATCAATTCTTTCTATCGCAGTGCCATTTTGTTTTTAGGGTGGCCGCCATTTTGTGGTCCTGTTGCTAGGGGGACATGGGTCGGTCGCTGGGGGGGGCGTGTTTTCCAAAGCTAGTGAGCTGTGACATCACACACCTGACTCTTTATAAACCCGAAGTTCAGCAGCCATCACCTCCAAGTGTGTGATAAGAGCTTAAAGGTCGAACTCGCTGCTGTTTTGGCTCCTCGGACTTGTGAGGACTAGCAGGGAGAATTAAAAATGACCACAAGAGGAGACATAAAACCGCGAAAATCAAAACGAGCGAAAAGGACAAAACCAGAATGAAGAAAGTGGAAAGTACAGACGACGAGATCATGTCAGAAAATCCGCAACCTCGGATAAGGGAACGGCTTTTAATCCACTTCCAAGGAGATGCATCCAAACAAAATGGCGGCCCTCAATTCGTAATGAAGTAACAAACCTTAAACACCAGAGGTCAGCGTAACGAACACCATAAATGGCCCCTTTAACCTTAAAAACCCCAAGAAATCTGTAGAAATAAGACAAAGACGCGCCCAGAGTGCAACCTCTGAATACGAGACTCCCGTTGACTTTTGATGACTTCATGCCAGGCGTGGCGGGGGCGCTGAGTTGTTTTGGCTCCACAGCACTTCTGGTTTTCGGTCTCCAATTCCTGGGCTGCACTCACCCAAGGCAGCCCACCACGGCGTCAGGAGGGTCCAGGCTTAGGAGGTTCACCAAGGGCTGCCCGGCTGGTGGTTTTTAAGACCACGTAGAGCAGTTTATGGTGGCTGGTAGGGGGTAACTTCAGCCATGCCATTCCATTGCAGGGTGTCCAGACCAGACCGTTTTAAACACATCGACAAAAAGCCCACCGCAGGGGGGGAGAGGAGGTGCAAACTCCGTCAAGCTGTGAGCCAGCGGTGCTAATGACTTGGCAAACCTCACGCGTGCTAAACGCAGGAAATCGAGCTTCCACAATTCACACCTCCCATAACACGCGCACTTCCTCCTCATTTAAAGGTGAAAGTCGTAAGAGTGAGAGGAATTAAGTCTCATGTCTGGAGACGCACACACACACACACACACACACCCTGTCTAGCACGACTGAACTGGAATAATAAAGTGCAGCGTCACACCTGTGAAACGCTTCGAAACGTGCCAAGGGGGCCGATGCCAACATGGAAATTGGGTGAAGCCAAAGCTGTCCTCACATACGGGCCATTAAACCGCACTCAGGCCTAACGTGCCGACACAAATCGACAACAGTACGCGGCCATGCTGTCTGAGGCGGGGGTCCGTTAGGTGACTGCCACGTGTTGAGATGAGGTCTCCTCACTGATTCTCTTTATTCTGAGGCGTCTTTAAGTTACGTCTGTCCTTGTCATATGTGATTATGTGAGGGGCGGCCATGTGAGGATGTCCCGTGTTCCTTAAAATCGTGTCTTTGTTCGGGTGGGCTCCATGCCGATTGGCTGCCAAGATTCGTCATTCGCACCACTCCTTCGTGACGTAGCTGTGCCAAGGCAGCCTGAGGGAGCTGGCGTCACACTTGGGTGATGTGCAGCCAGTCGTGGACAGCAGGTGACCGCTGACATCCCCAGTGAGTCTCTAAGCAGCCACAACAAAACCAAACTTGTGTGCCATCGAGCGCATGTGTGAGAGCTGGCAATCCATGAACGTGCAGAGCACACAATGCCCACGGAAGGAGTGCCAACAGGAGAAGAAGATGAAAAAGAAGAGGAAGAAGAGGAAAACGACGCTCGCCACATCTGGAGAACATTTGCAGAGCCGCTGGAGCTACACATTCATTCCCTGTCAAAAAGTCGTGAGGCGGTCTTGTCATTCCGTCATCCTCTGCCATCTCACTGGTGAGTCATCGAGGTCCAGCAGCTCCAGTGTGACGACGCCCAGCCAGCCTCATTCACACTGAAGTCGCCCTGCCCAGGAGGGTCCTGGGAATTTCACACCCCACTGGTCTCCTGATGGAGTCCAAAGCAGGCGGCCTCCGGGCTCTCGTGTGTCTGCACAGATGACTAAGGCGCTCCGGTCACTCGTCAAAGAGAGGAGAACGGATGGCAGGCGGCTCGGCTTCTCCGAGAACTGACAACAGCGCTGGTGTGCCAGCTGCTCGGGACTTCAGCTGCAGCTCACAAGCAGATGTTGGTACCCTGCTGACTGACTGCATCCTCTCCCATGGGGAACCCAAATAAAAGGCAGCCAGAATCAGGCAGAAGTGTGAAATGACATCCTAATAGCAAAAAGGCCCACAAGTGCAAGCTCGCTGTCCCCGGAGATCGAGCGAAACAAGAACAACGAAAACTCCGCAGTCTCCGGTGGGCTGCAGATGTGCGCCCGGGACTCGTGAGACGAACAGCTGCTGCAAACGTCTCATGTCTCACAGTCACGCCGTGCCCGCTGTCGAGCGCTGGAGATCATCAAATATGACGCGACGATAAGGGCCTCCTTGGGTGAGGCCAGAGCTGCCACTTGAGGAGAACCCACAGCGCTCTTGAGGGAGACTCCTGCTGCCCACCCGAATGACACGGCAGGCAAAATAAAATATCAGCATCCTGCTTCAGTCTATGGATGAGCAGTGCTAGTGGGTTTGAATCCCAATGCCCTCTGATGTAATAAAAGGCACAAACACCCTGCGGGTGAACCCCCCTATAACTGAAAGACAAATACGTCAGGAAGGGCAAAAGCGTCTTCACAGACACGGGTCTCAAGAGGGTCTGATCCAAGACGGCCAGGCAGGAAGGGGCGGGTCCAGGGGGACAGATACTGGAAGTGACGTCACAAGTGCTAGGGCTGAAGAAGGAGGAAGAGAAGAGACCTTAGTAAATGGCGCCACCTGGCGGAACGGCAGGGAATTACCACCGCCAGAGCCTTTAAGCTGTCCCCATCTATCTATCTAATCCTGCATACTATACCAAATTCTATCTATCTATCTATCTATCTATCTATCTATCTATCTATCTATCTATCTATCTATCTATCTATCCTGCCAACTACGCTGAATGATCTATCTATCTATCTATCTATCTATCTATCTATCTATCTATCTATCTATCTATCTATCTAATCCTGCCTACTACACAAAATTCTATCTATCTATCTATCTATCTATCTATCTATCTATCTATCTATCTATCTATCTATCTATCTATCTATCTATCTATCGATCTATCTATCTATCATATAGTTCCTTTCACCTGACCTCTTCACCTGCCATATCCATAATAAGCCGTGTGCCCGTGTGGCCGCTGTGCCCGCTGATATCCCCCTCCCCCCTGCCCACACCACACATGCCAGGTCCCCATTGATCTCCCTGCCTTCACTTTTTGCTCATGGCGCCCATGGCTTGCTTGAGTTTCTCTCGGTCCGCCTCTTTTGACCCCCGAGGTTGTGCCCCTGTCATCGTCCCCCCATAAAGGGGGCGGAGTGTCTCATCTTTTCCCGTTGTGCATCTTTTTTCCCCCGAACTGTAATTTGCTTATTTTCGTGGAATCCATAAAATCGACACACTGTAATGTATTATTAAAAAAAGGAAAGGCAATGAGGCTAAGTGCCCGCTGCAGTGTCGATGGCAGTTCTTCTTTCCGGGCTCCCCCAGATCCGTTTTCCTGCTGAAATCCAAAGCCGGCGGAGCGCAGTTATGAGTCAGCAGGTATCTGTTCCTCCTTTTAATGGCCCTTGTGATGGCGGCCTTGCTCTCAAAGCAGATCGCGTGTACATCTCGTATCGAACGCGGCCGTTTCACTGAACCCCAAGGAGATCTCTTTTTTTGGCTCTTAAATTAATCAAGCCCTATTAAGGCGATCCCGCTAGACGTCTCCTCTGTCATCTCTGGATGTCTTCTGTTCGTCCACAGGACCCCCTCACAGCTGAAATTTAATCAGGAATTTGATGGATGACTTGAGCTAAAAATGCTATTATCATATGAAATTTGATGGAATACATTAGATGTGAAATATCATCACAGCAGCCGCTACGGGAGCAGCCAAAGAAAAGTTGTCCGTGAAGTTGCCACCTAAGGCAGTCCAGTGGGCACGGCCTTATGTCTGGTGACCACGGTGGCCTTGGCACCGTCAGATGAGCCCTGGAGGCCCAACTCTTGTGAAGACCACTGGGTAGTCACTGATAAGATACACACCAGGCGGTAGCAGTTGCCCGTTTGACCAGAAGAACCTATAATGGTGGACACTGGCATGTTCTGTGCCTACACTGGCATCTTGCCTCATTTTCAGAATCTGATTGTGGTGGCAGCCCAGACTTCCCTGTGCCCAGCTAGAGATTCCAACTCTTTGTGGGAAGGGGCCACCTGTCCAGTGGGTCCTGGGTCTCTGCCCAGTGGAAGGTGCCCAGAGCAGCTCTAGGAGGGGTGTCCTTATGGCATGCCAGGTCTCCTCCACTGGTCCCTCTTGATCGGCCAGAGCTGTGACTTTAGGCTGAGGCTCTCCTTGTGAAGACAACTCACTTCTGCTGTTTGATCTTCTGGTCATTGCCCACCGCTCATGACCACCCACCGGTGAGGACGGTGAGGTAGGCTGACCAGCAAGCTTTACGACCATGACCCGGTACAAGGGCCACAAACCCGCAGCCACCACCCCAATCCACTTGTCAACCTCACGTTTCCATTTTCGTCCATCGTGGAGAAGACCCTGAAGTACTTGAACTGCCCCCCCATCACCTGAAGAGAGAGAGAGAGAGAGAGAGCCATGAGCTCAGACTCATCCTCATGTGTGTGTGCTGAAGGTGACAGTCAGACAAAGCAAAAGGGACAACGTCATCCACTTAGAACAACGACGCTACCCCGGCCCCCGGACTGGACATCTTCTCATCCTCAGACCCCGGCAGCAAGACCACCTGCAAGATGAGGCCTGAGGAGCAGTCGTCGGTTTAGTGATAAGCGTAGGCTGGAGAGACCCAGATGGACCCTCGCTGGCAGTGCCAGCTAACCCTGGCATCGTGCTGGCTGGCAGCCTTCTGCAGAGCCCAGGTGAATGCTGCTGCCTGATGGAGGACTACATGGTGGCCTTCTTCTGTGTCCATCCGGCCATCTCCCTGACCTGCTTGGCATCGCTGCCTCTTTCCTTTTGTGTCTTGCTTGCTTTCCAGCTGTCTTTGTGGCACAACCTACTGAGAAAACGTGGCGCACTGCGGCGGAGAAGACGAGTTGTCATCATGTACAAAGGTGGGCACGTGTGTGTGTGTGTGTGTGCGCGGAGTGAAGTGCCATCGTGTAAATCACTGGATTAAGTCCTGAGCCTCACGTCCACCGCCAAGGGATGAATGTCATTTATCAGCGTCACCTGCCCAGAAATCCGATGACTCCACAGCTTTACCTGCGCATTAACCCCTTCAGTGGCCACAAATCTGCCAGTGAGGCACTCGAGGACAGGGGTCTCACACGGGAGCATCGACAACGGCCTGAAGGTGCCCTGCACCGGGCATGCAGTGCCACTGACTGCACAATGCAGAACATAAACATGACGGAGCAGACG
Source organism: Polypterus bichir lapradei (assembly GCA_026402145.1). Lineage (NCBI taxonomy): Eukaryota > Metazoa > Chordata > Cladistia > Polypteriformes > Polypteridae > Polypterus > Polypterus bichir. The sequence continues at coordinate 899,577 of JANRMT010062846.1, read as the reverse complement.
GCAGGCACACCAGTGAAGAGAGGGGTGAGTTTAGTGCCCGCCTAGGAGAGCCAGCCAATCAAGTGAAGTCTTAGCAGGTTACCTGCCTGCGTCCTACGATGAATGAATGAATGAATGAACTTAAAGCATGAATGGAGGAGTGAATGAATGAATGAATGGGTGAACTTAAAAGAAGAATGGAGGAGTGAATGAATGAATGGGGGGGTGAATGGGTTCTTTTACTCTCTGCCTGTTAGCACAAGCAAATCAATGAATGCAGAGATGTGACGTGAATGACTGAACAAATGAACGAATGAATTAAGTGAATGAATGAAGGAACATTTAGCTCAATGAATGAATTGAATAACATAACAGAGTGAATGAGTGGATGAATGAATTCCATTTACGCCAATGAATGAATGCACCACATGCTTACTAGAGAAAACAAATCATGAAATAAATATGCAAATGAATGTATTTACTGCACACTTATGCAAATTCATATGCTAATTAGACATGGATGAGTGGATTACGTTCATTTGACCGCCTGCTTAGTGCAATGAATGAGTGGATGAACTGAATGCTTGTTTATGCAAATGAACGAATAATTGAGTTTACTTCTCGACTATTGGAACATACAAATCAATGAATGGATTGATGAACAAAGGAATGAAGCAAACGCTCACTTTTTGTTGAATTAATACACAAACTGCTTGCACACTAGAATGAGTGATTAAATGTTTGAGTGATGAATATGCTGGCTGCTTACTGGAAGAAACCCATTAATGAATGAATAGGTGAACGAATGAATGAATGAATGAATGAACTCTCCACTTAACTCAGTCAATTAACTGCCTGCTTAGTTGAATGAATGAATGAATAGATGGATGAGTGAATGAATACATTAAATAATTGTAACCCACCTAATAGAATAAAGGAGTGGATGAATGAATACTTTGTTGATGCAAATGACTGACTGAATGACCTGATTAATTGATCACCGGCTTACTAGGACAAACAAATCAACACATGAATGAATCCGGATTCACTGCACACGTATCCAAACTAACATGCCAATGGAGTGCCTGCTGACCAAAGTGAATGAAGGCGTGAATTCGTGGATTACATGTCATTAATTGCCTGCTGATTAGAATGAATGAGTGGATGAATGAATTTCTTCTTCATGCGAATGAGCGACTGCTTATTAGGACAAACAAGTCTGTGAATGAACAGACAAACAAACAAATGAAATGTCCACGTTTTGAAGGCATAAATGAGTGAAGCTTATTACAATAATGAATATGCGGATGACTGAATGAATTAGTGAGTGAGACGCCAGCTCGTCACTTGGCCTGGCACTCCGTGGGCGCCGCGGCCCTGGCAGATTCTTCTCTTCTCTTCTGATCACGTCCTTCATAACGAGATATTTTTGATCGTTTTATTGGAGGCCTAATTAAGAGAGACGCTGGCAGATAAATAAGCTCCAATTATAATAAAAGTATTTTGCGTTTTTTTGTTTTTTCTCTCTCTCTCACATCGACTGCCGCCTGGCATGGAGGGCAGACCGTGATTGACACAAATGGCTTTCCTAACAGATCAATATGACGTTTTTGAAAAAAAGCAATTAAAAAGGCCGCCTTCAAAGTAAAATGCTAAATGATTTGAGAGGCAGAAAGTGCAGGCAAAAATGTAAAAAGTGCGCTAAAGTCGGAAAGCGGAGCTTTGTCTCAAGTGTGTAAAGTTTAATCAATTTCTGTAATGTCACAAGCGAAATGTGTTATTGATCCAAGTGCAAAACGGGGGAAAAAGGCAAAAGTTACGCGGGCGTCGTGCTGTCATGAAATGGCATCTTTGGGCAAGGACTTCAAATGTCGTCACTTGAGAAGCAAACGGATGTCCCTAACTTTCCATTGCGGTTACCAAATCTGAATAAAGTGACAAAGTGACAGCTGCAGGGCCTCAGGATGGCCGCAAAGCCAAGTGGCATGGAGGGGCACAGGGGCACCAGGCTGACAGCAGCAAGACTTCACCCTGCATTGACTGTGCCCACGTGTTAAAAGGGGCTCCATGTTGGATTACACGCTCACATGACTGGCACCCCATCCATACTTTGGCTCTGAGAGGAGGAGTTGTGGGACCCCATAGTTAACCTTTTCGGCCCCCGGAAGTCTGCCTGAAGATAAACTTCTACAATTAAAATCACTTGGTGCCCATTACTGGTGTGTAGCAGGGAGCCGACCTGGGCAGGGTGGGAAGGCAGTGGGCTGGGCGGGGCTACATGTTTGAGTGACAGTGGGCTGGCCGGGTTCAGATCCTTCAGTTGTAGTGGGCAGGCCCTGGACTGTTATGGGGGCAGCTTTGCCCCCGTTTATTGGAATATATTTTGAATGAGACATTTGAGCCTTTGTTTTTCTTTACAGCTAGCCCATGTGACACTTTAAAAATCTTTTATTTTAACTTTTATTTTGTGTTGTGAATTACACTTTATTTTTTAAGTTCCCTTCTCATACAGTAGAAGCCCACACAAGTCACCTCTGGGGACCCTCCAGGATTAGGGACCCCGAAGCTCAAGATCCGCCCCCGGTTGTGGAGTGGGTGGGGCTTGAACCCCAGATACTCAAATGGGGAGCAGGCTGGGTGGGGCTTGATACCTGAGTGCAGTCACTTGGGCTGGGCTTGATGCCTGAATGGCAGCAGGATGGGAGGAGCTTCATGTGTGAGCAGCAGGTGGTTGGGCAGGGCCAGAAGCAGGAGTGACAGCGGGTTGGGCGTGGTCAGACACTCTAGTAGTAATGTGGTTGGGAGGGGGGAGTTAGATGAGTGCTAATGGGATGGGTGTGGTCAGATGTTGAAGTGGGAGGACCAGACAGCAGTGTGGGTGTGGTCAGATATGTGAGGGGCGGGGTTTGAACCCGAGGCTTGCAGATGGTGATGCTCAAGAGTGTGATGGAGGAGGCTGAGTGACCCGAATGGTCTGTTTGGGCCTTCGCTGCTCCTCACGGCCTCCCCGCACAAAGGAGCGGGTGACGTTACGCCTGTTTATGCCCATCAGAGACGTCCATCGTAGTGGTCTCGGACCTGCCCTGGTTACTCTGCTTCTCTTCCTTCTTCTCCTTCTTCTTCTCCTCTTTCTTGTTCTTTATAGGCACACGCTCCCACATTGGATGTTTCGTGGCGGAGAGATGGATTTCTTGCAGCTTCCCTTTTATTTCATCTGCCCACTCCTTCTTGTGACTCGGTAATCACCGAAGAGGAATTGGGTGTCCTGCTTCGGCGACGCCGCCAGTGATTTATAGCCGTGCCTTACCACATCGGCTCGGGGAGTCACAAGGCGTCATGTGACAGCAATGCTGCCCCTTCACAGACCCGCATGCTTCAGTTCGGGGTCACGCAGCATCCCACCCTCCGCCTGCGGACCCCTTTAGAGTCACAAAGTGAGACTTGAACCCGTGTCAAGACAAGAGCAGTGTCACCACCAATCCCTCGAGGACACCAGCAGCCCACCATCACCCCCCCTCCCGAGGGTCCTAAAAGTGTCTGGGAGTTGATTACTTAACTCTTTAATGACAGAAGCACTTCAAACATGAGGGAGCCTGTACCCGCTTGTGCCCACTTGTGCCCGCGTGTGCCCACTCACCCATCCCCAGGCTCTCGCCCTCATTAGTTTTCACCTCTCTTGTAAAATCCAACGCGCTCAGCCGACAAGTACAAAGTGCTTTGAAGCTCTTAAGTGCTGAAAAGATCAAACACTTTCAATGGCCGGCGTTGGCAGAGGACTAATTCATCTTAGGCTGCCCCGAGATGCGGGGCTCGTTACGTGCCGCCTCGGTCGTGGCACCGGCGATTGCTGGGCCACGAGTCAGCGACATGTAGTGATGGTGAAGTGAAGCCTGGCATCTGTTGGGGGATGTCAGCTGGGCAGGACGAGGCAGGACCTCCAGTAGGGGAGAGGAGAGCAGAGCAACACACACACACACACACACACACACAGTGTGGGACCACCGTGTCATGTCCAGTGGCACAGAGAAGAAATCGTTGTGCCCACCCTACCATCCTTTGAGTGACAACAGAGAGATGTGCAGCTTGTGCAAGGAGAGATGATGGCGCCAGAAGGTGGCATGGACTTCACACAGGAACTGAGACCACCAAGGCCATCTTCTCTCCTGAGACCTCCAAGAAAAAGGCAGGAAGTGACGCTGAGGTTTGTTTCGCTAGTAAGTCCAGCCTTGGATCAACGGCCATGACATCACACGTCCCAAAAACCATCACGGCCACCACATCACGAGTCACACACTCTTGGTCATCGGGCCCAAAAACGTCCAGCTAAACAATCTGAACACGGTGCCACCATAAGAGAACTGGCGTCGATCCGAGTGACGTTTTGACTTTGAAAGTTCCAGAAGCTAAACGTAAATACGCCGTATGGATGGCATGACAAGGACCTGACTTGACTTAAAGAACATTTTAAACAGTACAATGGGGCACTGCCTTTCACCCACACGCCAGGTGACGAGTCCTGGCACGAGCTCTGACGTCCTTCAGCCCCAGAAGTCGGACCTCCGCAGCCGAGAGCCCAAGGGAAAGGCACACAAGGACACCCGATGTCCCCAGTTCTAGGTGGTGCGTGCCTCCTCCTGTGCCCAGTGGATTAAATGGCTGTGCCAGGCTGAGTGAGTGCATTCTTCACGTGGGGGCCAGAGATGGCAAACTGGGTATTACTGCCAGGGGTTGGTTTTGTCACACACTCAGAGCTCTCCCTCGGCCCCCACATTAACAGTGCGGACCACCACAAGACCCTTGAAGAGCAAAGGAGGTAATTCAGGCGTAACGGGGAGCAGAAGTGCCCATGCCACCGGGGGTGCCCCAGTAATGAGACTTTGTAAGGCATCTTCTGGGCTCTGCCAGTCATGAATACACCAAGTGTGGAACAGGGTGGCAAATTGGACGCCATTTTTCCCACTAAAATATTTGTCACGGAATGTGTGATGGGAATGGAGGTCCACGCTGGGATGGCTCCTAAGATGTGGCGGAGTGCCCCCTAGTGGCCACATGGGTCCTTTTCTGCACATTCTCCTGTGTGGCGCTGTTAAAGGCGCTATACAAAATGGACCTCCTCTCCGATCGGGACACTGACTCACACCCACGTTGGCAGCCAACATTACGTTGTTCTACAAACCTGCTTCATTCAGGTAGAGTTTCAGGGGTCCCGAAGCCCCCTCCTGGAAGCACAGGTGCAAGGCTTCAGCTAACCAAGAGGGGGCGCCGTGGCTCCAGGTGTCAGTCGACATCATTTCTATGACACGTGGAGAACATGCCAGCTCCATGATCGGGGTGGTCATTGAACTCAGGTCTCAGCCTGGCAGCGCCACTCACCGCTGTGCCACCCCCAGGAGAACCAATTTAGCTTTAACTGGTGTTTGAAGAGCTTCATCAAAAGCTTTCTGCTCTCGTTCCCAGGAGCCAAAGAGCAATTCTCAGTGAATTCTGAAAAGCATCACAGCAATTCGGAGAAGATAAAAAGAAGATGCGAGGAGTTCACTCCCTGATGCCCTAAAGAATCCACGCAGGAGCGAATTCCCCGAGCGTCAAGTCTCCGGAAGCTGAGCAGCAGCCGCCCTCCGCCAGCCCCTCGCACTTCGGACTCAAATCCTGATTGCCAGACGCGACGGGAATTCGCTCGCCGGCCGGCCGAGGCGCCGTGGGCCTGAAATGCTCGTCCGGCCGGCCCACCTGCCCGCCCGCGGGGCACATTTGGGACGCCTGCTTTAATGAACACAAAGTCATTTTGAATGAAGGACGGTCAGCCCGACTCTCCAAGATGGAGGTGCCGAAGGACTCCGTGCTCCTTCCCTAAGTAATTACACCAATAACACGAGTCCCCAGGAAGGCTAAGCTGAATATTTTATTTGTCTAACACCGGCTTGACCGCGTCTCCATGACAACCAGCAGGCAGAACTTCAGCGGCAGCTCAGATTCTTAAAGTCTCGTCCAAATAGTGGAGGGCACACACACGGGCACAGTGGGCCCTCATCCATTTCACGAGCCACTCAAAGGCCGTCAGGTCCAAAATGACACCTCAGTGGAGGCACCCGGAAGGGGCGGAGCTCACTTCTGTCACTGGGCGGCTCCTCAGTTAGTGACAATGCCACATGTCACCCTAGCGAGTTACCACCGGCCTGATATGGTGGACCCTTTTACTTGTGTTTGTGCAGTGATGACGTGTAATCGTAACCGCCATTTATACGTGTGTGTGTGTGTGTGTATCAAAGGAAGACGAGACCACTGCAAGAAATCTGAAAACAAAGTAATGAGTCTGAAAACCAAAATACCAAAAGCAGAGGCCTGAGGTGTTCGGCCCCCCAGTAGCGTCAGGAGGCTCAGCACTCGGACCGACACCACGGGAGCGAAGTTCACATTATTAAGAGACAAAATGACAATTGCAAAACAACTGAAAACATGTAAAGGCAACAAAAGGAGAGATGACATCACAAAATAAGCCACCAAAGTGACAAAACGGAGCCTGTTATGACCAGGGGTCCCAGGACCCCCAAGAAGCACTTCTAATAATGCCCACCATTGTACTGCCAAACCCCGGCTTGACACAGAAAACTAAAGAGGTTTGATTCTTCTCAAAAATGTCACACCGCAAAGCACAAGGCACAGACAGTGACAATGACAGTGACAATGACACAGAACCCCAAGAATCGTCCAAAGAAACAGACATCAAAAGTCCAACAAATCACAACAGAAAGGACACACGAGGTGCCCAAACTCAGGAACTGCAGGAGAGGAGGGCGGTGCCTGGCGGTGATTGGCAGCTGGCCCCGCCTCCCGGGGCCCCGCCCACCAAGCACCCAGGACATAACCCAGGCAGCTTACGTCACAAACCAAGAACAATGCAAGTCCCAAATAAAATGAGCAAAACTGAGCTAAACGCTGAATTTGAGCAGCCGGTGGTCTGCTGTAACGGCGCCATGGACCACGATGTGCCACGACTTGCTTCTAGCAACGCCAGGCGCTATAAAGTCAAACACTGACGGGCGAATGGAAGCCAGGCCTTGCCGTGTGACCCTTGCCGCGCCTTTCCCGGCCCCCTTGTCCGACGTGATGAAGATCTGCAGTTAAATATTGAAGCCCTGGCAGCTGATGTATAAATCACCGCTCTGTTGTACCAAGCGTTGTACCAAGTCTGCCCTAATGCCCGCCACGGCATTGCAGTACCAAGAAACACCAAAATGATAAACACCGTTAGAGCCCCCCCGTTTGATGAGTCGAGGAGCTGAAAAGGTCCGGGCGGCTGGACGTCACCGCGGGTGAAGGGGACCCTCGGCCCCCCGGTGGGGTGAATGGGGGTCTTTGGGTGAGGTGTAATGTGACAGTGTGCCTGACTGTGATGACAAGCCTGAAGATCAAAGTGTCAAGGCCTGGACCACCCGTTCCATGCGGACCCTCGTCTTGCGTCCTCTACTTTCTCACTTGGCTGGACCAGAAGAGCACAGCAGACATCATTACCAGCTCAGCCGTTTGGCCTCCATACTCAGTCCTGGTGGCCTTTCCTGGTGGGTCCCCTCCACGGGCGACTGGTGCCATGTAGAGAAGTGCCCGCTTTAATTGCCGGTACTGACTTGGGCTTTCCACATCTTAAATGTAACCCTTGGGTTCCAGCCTGTGCCCACCCAGCCACCTAGTGCCGCCATTGAATTAAAGAGACGGAGCTGATTGGTGGGCTGTCGACGTGCGCGTCCTGCACATGCGCCTCTGACGAGGTGGCACCTCTACAGCAGTGTGCCCTGCCCCGCAGGGCGACAGCAGCCTTTTGATGTAAGGACATGGAGAGAAACACAAAGACCAAAAGCAAGCCGAGGCCGAAATCAAAGTTCAACCAACCTTATCGTGTCAACGGCGACGCCGTCAAAAACTGAGAACTGAGAGATCAGACGAGGTCAGCAACTGGGAAGGCAACCAAAACACAATCCAAAGTGGAAAAGACAACGACGTCGTTCAAGGAGCGGATTTCTGTGTCAAAATGGCTAAGCCCGAGTGGCACTCGGAGTAAACGGTCTCGTCGAGCTTGGGACAGGCGCCATATAAATAACATGCATTATTATTCTTATTATTCATTTATTATTGCTGCTGGGTACAGCGTTAACCCCATGGGCAGAGGTCTGCTGCCATCCACTTGATAAATGAACATCATGCCACATAAACATTCCACCTATGGATGGTGACTCATCAATATTCATGAGTGGGGCGGGGCCTTCAACCATTCAACACAATGGCGGTGAAGTGAGAAGCCGTAGAGCCACTAGCTGAGCCAGGTGACAGTGATGACGATGTGAATGAGCCATCAGACGCATGTGGCACAGTGTGACCAAACTGGCGTGATGTGCCTGGTGACTTCAGTCACACAAGTGGCTGTGGCGTGGCAACAAAGAACAAAATACAAGGCCAAGAAAGACGTTAGCCTCCCCAGGCACTGCGCACAGCATGGCAACTGCCAGCGTTCATGTAGGGGCACTAAGCCTGGCGCGGCGGTGGTCCACAGTAACACAAGGGGTACGTCAGTCGCTCGACCCGTTCACGTGCAGGCAACAGAAACAACATTTTAAGAAAAGAGCGCACAGACCCGTCCCAGTTGTGACGTCAGGCCGTGCGCTGGTGACTGTCTCAGAACGTGTCACACGGAGGACGTCCTCGCCATCAGTACGCCACCAGACAGCCTGTGTTTGCGCTTATTTTACGTAAAATGTAAAACGGAATTACACTTTAGAACGTCATTATTCAACGTTACGGGTCAACTTGCAAAGGTCACTCGGGCCAAACTTGAAACCCACACCTCGGTGACCCACGGTGGTCACAGGACAAGAGACAAAACGGCGCTGCAGCCAAACTGTAAATCAAGTGTAAAGACGCAATTTGGACCCGAGGCCAGTCGTCGATATGGAGCTGGCCGGACACTTTGTGAAGAGCAGGACGAATGTCAGAGGCCCGTTGGTGACGTTACGCCGTCATATCCTAGGGATGGCCCTTGTCACACACATGTGCATGGGAGGCAGCTGAAGGGCTCACAAAGGGAGAATTCCATGCCAGGCCAGGGGGTGGCAGGGTGCACTAATCCTCCATCTTTTTCATTGGCAGAGCGACCACGAGAAATCTCAGTTCTGGGGACGATGACGTCATATCCGGGTGCTGGCCCGATGACGTCACTTCCAGTTCCTGGCCCGATGACGCCATTTCCCCGGCCGCCACCTTGGCCTGTTCTATGGAGCCAACCTTTCAGTTCTGGACGGCTAATTCAAGCGTGCGGGCGGCTGCCCACCGAAGCTCTTCCCGCGTCTGTCCAATGTTTTCACACCCCCTGCTGGTTCAGCCGAAGATCCCAGGATGCCTCAGCGCGGCCCCGTCTCGCCCCCTTCATGTATTACAGCTTCTCGTTTCTCGTCATTTGCCAGTGGATTGTGCACAATGGCAGTAATGCGATTAGCCAAAGGCGGGCCGCACTGCAGTTCATGCGAGTCCATTTTGCTCCCAATTAGCGCACCTGAATGTCATCCTTTATTGGATTCTGTCACTCGCTAATGGAGTCGCCGTGTAATGAGGTTTGGCCTCATTCTTGAGGGACTGATTCATAAGAATTGCTGCGGCCGCTTTCGCCATCGTGTGAAGAGATGATGAGTGCGCCGTGCCGGCCATTACGCCGAGAGCGCCCTCGGGTGGCCGATCGTTTCATCGTCCCGCTTTAGGTCTGAATACGAAAGGGCGAAGAAGAAAAGCAGCGCTGGAGCCCCAGGAGTTCACATCACCAATTCACTCAAAGGGGGGGGGGGGGGGGGGCTTCAAAATCAGCTGCCCCCTTTCATTCCTCAGAGTCGTACGGAGCCTGTGCCAATCCTGGGAGCAATGAAGAGCCATCACTGGACGGGACGCCAGTCCTTCACTCTCGCTTAGGCAGGATGGACTTGCAAGGAGGGCGCAATGCCATCGTGCCACCTAAACCCATTCTCTTGGTTATCCGTGGGTGAGTTCAGAGCTCACTCTCGTCTTCCCAGCGTCCTCTAGAGGCCCTGCAGGCCCGAGGGGCATAAAGACCCCCGGTGCTGCGTCCTTCAGGTAGGAGGTGAGCAGCTTGTCAGGTGTGTGTGGCCCCCCCCCCCCCCGCCAGACCCCCACTGGCATGCCGTCACACACACACACACACTGGAATTCCATGGACAATCAAGTTAAGGGTGGGAGTCCAAAGCCCTCCGTCCCTCCCAGCGCCTTTTAAAAAACGAAGACGGCTTGAAAATGTCTGGAAAAAAAGCGAAAATGTTAACTATGCAGACGAGAGCAAATCCATTTTTCCCCCCAATATGTGGCGCATGTAGAGCAAGTATCGCGTCTAAAATTGATTTTATAATGGGCACATTTCTGAGTTCCATTAAGTGTCGGTGGAAGTAAGATCTCAAGCATCCTCAAAGAATCCTCCTGCAATTTTGGCCAGGATATACAAAGGTAATGTGATTGATGTGCTTGGCATGACCACAGATAGTCTCCGTGAAAGCCATTAACAACGTTACCTGATGTGAAAAGTAATGCAGATGGATTTCGACTCGGCCCCTAAAAGCTCCCATAATGTTTGCTTCTTTTTCAGGAACCACAAAGGCCACATTAAGACTTCTTTGATTCGAGGATGGATTGCGAGCGAGCGAACGAACGAGTGAACAAACGAGTGAACGAGCCCCTCCGTCACGGCGTATTCAGATTCATCTCTATGTGCTCGAGGTATGCCAAGGCGGCACAGATCCAAAACAGGCCGGGCGGAGCAGAGACACGAAACGCATCACAAAGGCCCGGGGCGGGGGGGGGGCACAGGCCATCCCATCAAATGAGACCAAAACGCGTTAAAAACGGAATTCGCCGGCAAAGTCTCTGAAGACTCAAAGTGAAACTTCGGCGTCGAGGAGCTGAGCGCGGGCACCACATGCCCTCTGGGAATCACGCGGTGGCATAACGGCGAACTGAACGTTAAGGGAAAAAACGGCGGCAACAAAAAAACACGAGAACAATCAAAATGAGGCCACTTTGACGCAGGCTTTGGGCTGAAGCCATTTTATTCCGAAATTCCTGCGATGCCCGCAAACGAGCGTGAAAAGACAAAGCGGTCCGAACGGGGAGGTTTAGGCAAACACCAAGACTTTAGAAGATTAGAAACGGGTCTGAATCTGTCCACTCGGATAGCACGGAGACCCCCAGGGTGACAGGTCGTGACCTCTGAGGACACGCCCCTGACCAGCTGCCCTAACGATAAATGAATGAATGACGAGCTCCTGAAAATGTTTAACAGAAGAGAAAGACAAAGAAAGGTGCAGAAAATGAGACGAAAGCCACCCGGGCATAACAAATTGGGGTGCTGCCCGCTGCAGCTGTGCTCGGCTCCCTCGTGTGCGTTTCTCCTTCTTGGACCTCTTGGGGTCTTTGCACCTTCTGGCTCTGACTTTAGCCATTGTCATCTTTTTGAGGTTTTTTTTAAGGCGCTATACAAATAAAATGTCTTCTTCTTCTTCTTCTTCTTCTTCTTCTTATCATTTTTTAATTAAAATCCTGGCATGTTTTCCTCCCTTAATCCCCTCAAAGCCTCTTGTCACTGCGGTTTTCGGGGGCGACGGTCTCTCCTTGGCGCCCCCATCCTTAACGGTGACTCTTCACGGACTTCTTCTCCAGTTGCCATTTATTTCGTTCTCTGGCTTCTCATTCATGTGTGCCAAGCCGCCCACCTCGTCGGTGTAACGGGCGCGTGACCAGGGGCACTTGTGGCCTCGTGGTTAAGGGGCACTGACTTCTGTCCCCGGTCATTGTCACAATCCTATGAGGCAGCTCTTCAGTATCTGAGCTCAGTGGTCCCTGGAGGTCCCCTTGTGACTCAGTCAAGCCCACCGTAGGCTGATTTCCATTTTCTTTAAAGGTAAATGTCCCCTACCCTCCACCCGTTGAAAGTGACGCCCGTCCCTCGTTTGTTCTTCTCTGCCACTCTTGCTGACATTTGGCTTTGCCACCGTTGTAAATGCTGATTTTGACACTTTGTTAATTTCCCTTACAGATTATCGGCCGCGGCCGCGCATGTCAGCAATGACACAATCGAGTTAGTCCATCAAGTCGGGCCCGGGCTGATCTATAATGGAGCTCCCTAATAAAAAGGAACAATCATCTCAGGACAACAGCCATTTCTAAAGGATTTTAATGGGATTAAAAGGACTCCATTATGCTATCATTATGTATGAGGGAGAGTCGCGGACTCTTTGATAGCAGATTGTGTTTCATGGGGCAGATTTATAATACGGGCACACGTTGCAGAGTCTAATCTAAAAGCCATTTCAACAAATGAGATACAAGGAGAGACGAGACAGATAATAATGAGAAGAAACACGGCGCATCTTAATTCTCGTGGCCGGAGCGCCTTGTGCCCCTCCGAGTTCGAGCCGCCCATCGAATTTCTTTACATTCTCGGGATGCTTAATGGCGGTGGGCCGCTTCACGTCTCCGGATGCTTAATGCGTAATTAAGAGCCTCATTTGTTTGATCGGCCGGCCGTCCCAGGTGTGGCGTCACAAACTTTCTTCTTGTCTTCCTACATCTTCGTCGACTCGGGCCACGGAGACGCCCCTTGGCAGCTGGCATGGCGGGACCGTCGTCCGGGTACAGAACTGACACGCCAGTCTTGGAAAGAAAAAAAAAAAAAAGGAATTTCCTGTGGCAGAGATGAGCCCTTTGCTCCAATCCCGTCGAACACGCCAAACAGTAGAGCAGCGTTTTATTACAGTGATAGATCTGCTCATCAGCACGTGTGACAGGGAACCTGATCTGTCCTCAGTAATGTCACTTACGTCAGGTGGTAATGACGGGCAGGTCTTTAGATGCCGCAGACTCACCTGTGCATCACATTTATGAGAGAAAGAAAGAAAGAAAGAAAGAAAGAAAGAAAGAAAGAAAGAAAGAAAGTGTGGAAAGCGCACCCCCAGGCACAGACAGACCGACACCAGGATGTCCCAAACACACTTGTTTTATTTCTTTTTCCACTGCACCACAATGTTCTCACACCAGCTCTCTCCACTGTCTTCTTCTTCTTCTTTCTCTTTCTCTCTCTCTCTCTCTCGACCTCCTTCCTCCTCCTCACAAGCTTCGTCTCCTTCCTCCCAACTCTGGCTCGTCTACTGGAAGGAGGCGGCCCCTTTTATTATGACCCAGATGAGCCCCAGGTGCTCCCCCTGACGTCACTTCCTGGTGTGGCGGAAGTGCTGCCATCCAGGATTCCCCCTGGCGGTGGCCACGTCCTCTCATAAAGAGCATCCCAGCTCTGTCCCTGTGGCCCCCAAATAGTCCCGGGCGGCTGCCCTCTCGTGGCCGAGGAGTAACATTGTCCACATCGGGGACTATCCAGGACTATTCCAGCCAGGCAGTGTCCCCGGACACCTGTGACAAAAGAAAGAAAGAAAGAATGAATGAGGCTCATGTGAAGAGTGATGGACACCTCCTGACACCTCCAATTCATATCTTTGCTGGCATTAGTGCCCGGTGCCAAGTGTGTGAGCCCAGGGCCACTTTGCTCCAATGTGCTCTCGTGCTCCGTCCTGTTGCAGTATGGAGGCCGAACCACCAGAGGGCGCTCTCTCATTTCCTCACTGAATTTGGACTCTGATCCTGCACGGGCTGATCGATTAGACAACGAGGTCTTAGTTACGTGAAAATGTGCCAGTGAACAAAGGGTGCCAGGCCGTGCCACTCTGCTGTGACTCTTTTTATTGGCTGCGCTCTGAGAGGAGCGCCGTGCTGGAATGGCAGCTCATCAGGTTGACAGCCTGTGGTGGCCTTCATGGCGTGTGACTGTCACTGCTGTTCTGGTGTTTGTCCTGTGGCTGGCACAGATTGTTCAATATCAAAGATGGCAGAAGAAGAAGACACCACGGGAGACCAAAGCCATTGTGAATGCTGCCTACTTTAGTGAAGCTGCCCTGGATGGATTGATTGATTGATTGATTGATTGATTGATTGATTGGTGATCGCGTGGATGGACGACTCCCTAACTTGTTGTCCCCCAAATCTGTTTCTGACTCCCATCATTTCATTTGTTCCTCTGACTTAAGGAAGGCTCGGCTTGCTGTCTCATTAATATTAATAATTCTTTGTATTTCTATGGCGCTCTTCTCACCACTCAAAGCGCTCAGCAATTGCAGGTCAAGGGCCCAACAGAGCAGACACCCTATTGGCATTGACGGGATTCGAACCGGCAACCTTCTGATTGCCAGTGCAGATCCCCCGCCTCAGAGTCACCACTCCGTGACAATTCGCTGTCACCGACATCCGCTGAGTGTCTTCACAGCCCGTCTGACTCAACTGATTAAAACTCAGAGACCCAACTGGTGAGCAACCTCAGTCCTTCATTTAGGCAGCCATCGTCTCCCTGGCGTACTGTAGCTTTATTCGTTTAGTCCTCCATCTTGAAGAAATGCGCACTAATGGCCTCGTGGCTGACCTCATTCACTTCATCAAGGACGTCCTGCCTTATTCACCTTTGGGGACATTAAAGTCATGGAGTGCATGGAGCTCTGCTGGCTTTCACTGAGCACAACACAGGATAAGAAGAGAAAAGAAAGAGAAGAAAAGAAGAGAAGAGAAGAGAAGCTAAGATGTGAGTGTCCTCGTCACTCTAGTCGTAGACTTCATTGATCAGCTCACAATAGAAGGGACTCGTTACATAATCAGAAAGCGTTTAACATGATTGGTTAGGCCCTGTCGCTAACGGGACGTGAAACACCCACAATTAGCTCCGCCCACTGTGCTGACTGGGAGTGTGCGACGTCCCAAGAGAGAAAAAAAGGACAGTTTGTGCAAAGGAGGCGGAGTCACTTTACGAGTTTCTCCATCAACAGGGAACTTTTAGCACATAACGAGAGAACGACAATTAGACCTTAAAATATAACATTTTTCTTTTAAGCTTTATAGATAAAATAAATCAAAATGCATTTATCATAGTGAATAATAAAATAAGAGCACCAGCGTTTAAGTAAAAGCTCAGAAGGACATGAGACTCGGGCACATGCTGGGTGCACATTGGACCAGGGCTCAAAATCAGCTCTTAGAAGGCATGCTAAGAGAAGAGAAGATGAGGTAGGAAGAGAGAAAGAAGATGAGAACTGATAATCAAGACAAGAGAGGATAAGAGGAGGCAGGGTAAGGAAAGATGAGACAAGACAAGATAAGATCAAAGATAAGATAAGACCCCACTGAAAATGCAAAGGCAGCTCTGGTACGAGGCCTTCCTCCCTTAGAGGACCCACTCCTGTGCCAAGATGGAATCTCCCAGCCGTCGCGTTTTGAAGAAAAAGTGGCACAGGCGGAATGAAATGCACACCAACGCTGGCAGAAGGTGCTGAGTCCACACAGAAGAAGCCATCAAGATGAGCACCCTTCACACAGACCAGTACCCACGAGAAGAGACGTCCGTCTGAATAGAGCGTTGAGGTGATGCCAGGCGTGTGCCGTGCCGCTGTGCTCGGTCGATGGACGTCCTCTGACGTCCCCAGAGGAACAGAGCCAGCCTCCGTCCAGACCACCCCAATGTCATTTAAACACACACACCTTTAGTCTCCGTTTTCGCCTATCGCCCACGCCACCCTGGCATTATTAACCCACTAAAGGGGAGCCCCTTGAAAAGGCACCCCAGAGTCGTATGCTTCTGAAAATGGCGGCTCGCCGCTGCAGCGTGGATGGCTGAAAATGGAGGGACTCGAATCGTATGGTTTGTGCCCCTCATTCCCAGATGGGTCACCCCTCGTTTTCAAAATGGCGCTGGCGAGGTTGCCTGGCTGTAGGCATCTAATTGCATTTTGAGGAGTCGGAATGCTTCAAATAATCCACCAGTTGCTCGCGTTTTGCTGATTTTGAGGTAAGAGCAGCGCTTGGTGGGACGAATCCACAAGGGGAGGTCGCGGGGCCTGAAGTTGTGCGTCTTCACCGTTGCCGCTTGTGGTCGTCTAGCGTGGAGGACGCGTCTTCGCTTTGGTTTTTAGGTCGACTTTCGTAAACGATGTGAAAACGCCCAAATCCGTGCCCTGTGCTCTCCTCACTTTGGACCCTAGAAGGGACAGACCCGTGTGACGTGTGACAATACAAAAGCAAACGTTGCGTAGCACGATGTGAACTGTTGTTTTTTAATTTTATTTCTAAATCTCCTGACAGACGCTGCCCAAACCCAGCCGTGGGGGTCCGGAGCCCACCCTGGAAGTGAGGCGTTTACTCCACAGGTAAGAGTCAATGGGCCGGCGCCCCCTGTGCGTGTGCGTCAATGAGACCCCCTTTTTGAACAAAGTCTCTGGCGTGTTGGCATCCCAGCAGGCTGCGCTGATTTTGACACACACACACACACACACACACTCGCTTGTTTTTATGGGCCGTTAAGATGTCAGATTATGCAGATGATAAATGGACACATCCTCCAAACACCAAAGGGTCCTGCACCAATGAATGAACACATCTGTCACTTGGAGCACACGGAGCATAAATCCCGAGATAAACCCCGGCTAACGTCAACGAGAAAATCACTGCCAGCCCTCTCTGGCACGCTGTGTGGCGCCGGTGCTTAAATGTGAAAGCTAATATCATAAATCAGCGGAATCGCGGCTGATATTTGGATTTTTGAAAACGCGGGCTGCCGCTGCACACAGCAAAAAGCTGACAAACCTTGAAAATTCGATTTAAAACAGAAATGAACATTTTATCTTGTCAAGAGGACGCCACCGCCTCCCCAGCGCCCACTTCTAGTTAACGGTAGCCGTTCGCTTGCTCGCTCGCTGTCGTTGTCTTACCGGTGGCACTCGCGTCCCAAGTCACTCAGGTCATCAAACGGGAGTCCCACACTCACTCACTGCCTCGTTCCTCGTCCGATTTGTGGCCTCACAGGCCACACCTCCTGTAGCTGATTGGCCAGGCTTAATTAATTTGTCATCATGTGTTCAATAATGGAGAGGCTCAGGGCTCGTCTGACGCCACCTGCTGGGCCGCAGCACCTCTACATTGGCTTGGGCCTTCCCATCCGTCCACTCGTCAATGGTGCCAGTTAAGTGACCTGACGTGGAGCTCTGGGGTGGCCACTGTCACCTCTTCCACAGACGGCGTCTCTCTCGCTTCTTTTGGGGGTCCCCAGGTCTGTGCAACTATTGGACACTGAAAGAGGAGCATGTCGGGGGGCTGCATGGTGTCGGCCAGTGCTGAGCCAGCAGATTTTCTGTCGTTTTTCCAGCCATTCTGGTGATCTTAGTCAGTCGTCGTTGCAGTGCCGTGACGCTAATGTGACATGTCCAGTGACTCGCTCGACTGGTCTTCAGTCGCTGAGGTGGGCCCTGTCTCTCCAAAATGAACAGCCACTTCCTGCTAAGGAGGAGAAAGCAGAAGGGCGGAGCCTGAAGCGGAAGTGATGTCACCAGTTTTCTGGAGTGTTCTGTCCCACTGTAAAGGAAATGGAGGCTGTGGGAGTGACGGTGCCACACCCACGACCCTCCTAGTAATCTTAGCAGAAGGCACAGCATGAGGGCGCTCTTGGGCTGGCGTGAGCCTAAACTTCAGGTACGTCTAAATGAGGCACAAACCTGCCGTGTCTCGACCTTCATCAGTCAGGTTCTCTGCTTGTTTTCTGAGAGTCTCTCAGTCTGATCCCCTTTTTATGGGCTTAAGGTGTGCCAGGGGTAAAATGCACTTTACTCTTAAAATTTAAACAATATGTTTATTCTGTGACGTCTGAAAACACTCAAAATGCCCAACAAGGGAGGGGATCACCGTCAACCTCTGGCTTGAATAGAACAAGGCCCTGCCAAATCTTTATGAAAAGAGGATTTATTGACAGAAATAAGAATTTACAATAAAAGGATTGGCACCAGCAGACCCCTGTGACCCTGTGTTAGGATATAGCAGGTTGAATAATGGATGGAAGGAGGAACAAAAGGAGCAAAAACAAAAATCCAAAGGGACTTGCCTAAAAAGGCAATGAAAGGCAAACAAGATCCAAATCCAAATCCTCAGGAATCATCCAAGAAACAGACGCTGAGGAGAAATGAAAGAAAACCACAACACTCACCCGAACCAGCAAAATCCACGAGAGTGCATTCAAATGAACCGCAAAGGACTCCAATTTCCAGTATCCCTGTCTACTGCTGGGGGTGGTGCCTTAAAAGTGATAGACGGGTTGCTCCACATGTTGAGTGATCCACCTACAAAATACAAAGAACACGAGAGAGCTCATCTAAATAAGGGTCTGCCAAAGTGCCGGACCGCTGGACTGCGCTGCGCTACTCAGTACCCCCCCCCGCCCCCCCCCGGCCCCCCCATTACCCCGTGCTGCCATCTAAGGAGGTGAAGAGAAACTCCAAAGGCAGTGAGCAGACTGCCAGACAACACAGTGACGGTGAGGGCTGAGGAGGGCACCTTTATGAGCTCCGAGAGACTAGTGCCAGCCTGGCACGGTGGCAGAGAAAACCTTTAGAAAAAAACGTCTCGTCTTCCCAGGACTCCAGCCAGGAAAACAAACGCGGATTAGAAGGACATTTTGGTAGATTGCTTCTTAAGAAGTTCAGGGCCTGCGGACACGTTTTCATTTGCACAATTAATCAAGTAATCAATCTTTTTAGCTCTGTAGTACTTTAAAAAAATGAATTGTAAATGACAGGGAACTGTGGAGTTTAAAGGAATACAGAAACTTAAAAAAAAAAAGACTGGCAGAGTACACTGAGGGCAGGCGTAAGAAAAAAAAAATCAGACAGCACAATGACAGGTAAAGCGTCAGACACAGCTAAGGGAGACCACCACACAGAGTATCGGGGGGCTCTGAGTTACAAAGCAGGGCAAGGACAGCAAAGGGCAAAACACAACCTGGGACAGGAAGACAGATACTGCAGACAGAAAGAAAGAAAGAAAGAAAGAAAGAAAGAAAGAAAGAAAGAAAGAATTTGGTGTAGTTGGCAGGATTAGATAGATAGATAGATAGATAGATAGATAGATAGATAGATAGATAGATAGATAGATAGATAGATAGGCACTATATAACAGATAGATAGATAGATAGATAGATAGATAGATAGATAGATAGATAGATAGATAGATAGGCACTATATAACAGATAGATAGATAGATAGATAGATAGATAGATAGATAGATAGATAGATAGAGTGAAAGGCACTATATGATAGAT
>JANRMT010062846.1:857003-870382 GCA_026402145.1 Polypterus bichir lapradei | reverse complement strand
AGATAGATAGATAGATAGATAGATAGAATTTGGTGTAGTAGGCAGGATTAGATAGATAGATAGATAGATAGATAGATAGATAGATAGATAGATAGATAGATAGATAGATAGATAGATAGAATTTGGTGTAGTAGGCAGGATTAGATAGATTAGATAGTCCCAACTGCCGCTCTGTATTGTAATCTGTCCTCGGTCATCATGGTGCTCTGTGGTGGTGACATGTCACTCGCTGGTCAGGACGAGACTTTCTCCGTGCTCGGTGCCCATGAGACTCGGACTACTGGTGCAGGCAGACAGACAGAAGGTTACCTAACCTAACATAACCGGTAGATGAGCACCATAAAGTAAAGAGACGTGTAAGGCACTATATAATGGATAGAAATGAAGGGGGCTGTGTGAATGAATGACGCCAGTTCATCACGCTGCCTGTTGCCCGATGTCCAGGTCAGAATGTCCCCATCCTCTGTCCCTGTGTCACCACCACGACGAGCCTGCCGTGAAGATTCCCAGAGGCAGCAGCTCGGCACTTGCTGGTAATTTGTATTCACAAGATGTCCCCGCTTGAGGTGCCGAGGTGAGCCATAAAAGCCACCGCTCCATACAATATTTATTTTCCACAATTCGTAGCGCACTGCAGCTCCTCCGAGTCAATCTGCAGCCTAATTAAAGATGGGAAATGAAGATCAGCAGGGATGAAGGAGAACGAAGATTTCTAGCGAGGAAACCTCCCGGCGGGGCGGCAGGTCCAGCGTCCTCCTCCTGGGACTGTAGAGAGCTGCTGAAGGGCAGGTCTGTGGACGCTTAGGTGGGCATCTGGAGATGGCAAAGACAAGAGGGCCGGGGACAGGGGGGTCAGGCGTGCCGCCTCTGCTGATGGCACTACACGGCCGCAGATATTAATTAGCGCGGAGAGACGATGCACTTAGAGATTAGCTGGCTCTGAAATGATGAAGGGTAATGTTGTCTGCTTTTGATAACCTTCTGCTTAATTGGCATGCGATGTCGGAGCATTTAGGGCCGAGCCGACTTGAGGGTCTTCAGGTACTTCAAGGAGAGTGCGGATCTAATAAAAAATGCCCCGTGTAATTATATCAAGCCGGGCGGTGATGAAGAGCGTGTCTGGCGACTGATAAAAACCGCTTGGGCCCTAAATTGCCTTCATTATATGCCCTTGCATGTCCTCTCATTAAAGCCCCTGCCTTTGCGCCCCTCATTGCTGGCCTCGTCGCTGCTCTTTTCGCTGCACGCCTGCCACTTTTCGGGGGTTCGGCTTACATGGCGGGTCTAAGAGTCACAATGGTGACGATGACGTTCTGCTTTAGTGCTTGAACGAGTCACGGATTAGGAGATGGGGAGACCGCCTTGTTTATGGGGGGCATAAAAGAGGGCGAGACCCCGGCCCAGAAGTGTCACCTCATTAAAGGCTCAGACTAAAATGGGACCCCTGCTCCTTCCTGAAGATTTCTTCGACTGAGTGGACTCAATAAAGGGGGTCAGAAGATTCCTTGCCCAGCCCTTTGAGGAATGGCAGCTTTATGGCTTAAAGTTTCAGGACGGAGAGACCTGGCTGGGGGTCTGACGCCAAAGAGGAGCAGACCACCTAATGTCAGAGGAGGAGCTGGGGGGTCCGAAATGTAACAACTGCATGCGAGAAGCTTACTTAGTGGAGTGCCCACCGACTCGGACCCTGAAAGTAGGCCATCGCAATCTCATAGAGTCAGATGTTACTGGTCCGGACCCCCAAAACAGTCAAACATTAGGCCTAAAATCTCCCACCTGTTACAAATGGGGCATTTTGTTCATTTTCTGTGCCTTTCTGGAGATGCAGGCCACCAAATGAAGGCACTTCTTGTCATAAACCACCTTTAGTTTTATTTCGTTTCTGGGTGGGATACGTTTTGCTGCGCATTTCAATCGTGTGCGCCGCTGTGTGAGGGTTGAGAATTCTTGCTGGGCTGCCATTTACAGACACCGCGACTCCATTTTGTTTTAATTTAAACGTCGCCGTTTTGCCAGCTGGTTGCTATGCGGTTGCCAGGGTGAAGCCCCCCATGGGGGTCTCAGCCCCGTGTCAGTTCTGCAGACTCTAAAGGTGACGCTACTTGTGGCTCGTCTTTGTGCAACACCCTCTCGTGTTCCTTTCCGGCCCGCTTTGCTTAGTTTCTCGATTTCGAGTTTGCCTTTCGCTTCGGTTTGGATGCCACGACTTGTGTTCGCCTGTTGGCAGTTGCTGCCCGCGCTCTTCCTCGTTATCCGCTCATTTTGCCCTGACGGCAGAATCTTCGTTTTTTGTCTGTCGCGCCTTATGTTGACTCGTGAGGTCTCGTTGTGTCCCCTCTCAGCGAAAGCAGTTTAGGGGCCAGGAGATGAAACACAACCAAAAAAAAAAGAAACGAAGAAAAGAATCACAAACCACGGCAGGAAAAGAAACTCCGCGATACCGAGACCAGGGAGTGTTAAACCGGGACATTTAGGATGGCAGGCGCCAGGAGCACCCCGTGGCACCCCGACTGGCTTGGCTTCTTCTGCGCCGCATTTCAAACCCTCTGGTCTTCCTTTTGGGCCGAGCACAGCGCTGGTGTTGCGTCTTTTATCGTTTTATATTAACGGCTTTGTATTTTTGGGGGCTCGCTAACCTGAGTTTTCATTCCCGTATCTGAAAGAATCCCTCGATTCAAATACGACGAGCTTCCTGTCTGGAGGCGCAAACCTTTGAGAAGACACAATGGCGTCTGTGGGCTGCTTTTGCAAACCCACCCAAATGTCTGAAGGAGCAGCATTGGCCAGGCAGCGGCTAACTGAGAGACAGAATGCCAGTCAGAGTGCGGGTGGCCGCCATTGCCGGTATGTGATATGATGACATTACACCGCGCGTTATTTTAATGGACTTTCATTTTCCTCCTGTGCCTTAGTAAGGAAAAAAAAAATCTAATTATCGTTGGCTTTATGACCAAAGTTACATGTTCAGCCGCGCCATTAAACTAAAACTGCAGGACGGGAGGTTAATCTGCCCAAACTTAATGTAACCGTAATAGCGGAACGCACACGGGGGGCCGTCTGCACGTATAAATGAAGAAGTCGTGAGCCGGCGAAGGGGCTGAGGGGTCCACGCCGGGCTGCAGAAATCCCGTTTGGTAAAGTGAAGGAATGCCAGGGCTGAGTAAAGAAGTTTGGAAGACCCTCAGTGGGAAGAAGCCCCCCCTCAATTGGTGGCAGAGCGCCACCCCGTTTCTTATGGCCACTCCATCAATCAAAGTCAACCTGCTTATGAGGTGGGACACGGCGGGGGGGTCTTTAGTTAGCAGACGTTTATCAGGCTTACGGAGATCATTAAGGGTCTCATCTATAACTGCCTCCCGGATTTGGTGACAACTTCAAGAAAAGGCCACGTTGGGTTAAACAACAACACACATACCGTCTGAGCAGATACTCCCACTGTGTCCCCAAACTCAGACCCTGGGGGGGCTGCAGGCCGTGTTAGTGGTCTTTGTTTTTGACTTTCAGATCTCCTCATGAGTTGAGAATGGCTCTGGGCAGGAATCCCCCCAGGAAAAGGGGCGCAAGGTCCACAGACATGACCCTCACATGGGGCCACTTTAGAGTCGCGTGTTTGGGGGTGTGTGAAGGAACATCAAAGGAAAACCCACCAGCGAATGGCTCTGCAATTTGAACCCTGGCCGCAAACAAATGAGCCACACGGTCAAAAGAGACAGTATTGTTGGGGGCTTGGAGGTCCAATTGGGGGCACAAGTTAGGATAGAATTAAAGAAACAGGGTGGCCTGGCAGGGAGAGCCCAGCCCTAACCCTAACCCTACGAGGCAGGGAGCTCCGTCCAAAGTGGCACTGCAGCCCCCCCCCCCTTCAGGCGGGCAGGTGGGGAGCGTCTTTACACCGCCTCGTTTAATCACACAGTTAAACAGATAGCACTGGTGTGTTTGCGAGCAGCAAGCCTGCGTGCCCACCTACCTAATCCCACCTGTGCGCCCCTGTGGGGGCTGTCATTACAACTGAAGGTGTCCTGTGCGCCCCCGACAGACTGCAATTCAACTTCACGGGTCTGGTCAGTGGTCCTCAATAATACAAGACCAACCAAAAGAAGTACCCTGGAAATAGTGGCACCTGTGACCACCCTGGCAGCACAAACACGTCACCCCCAAAGGCAACAGGAGGCTTAAGGCCTGAGTGGGCTCAGAAGGGAGACCGCCGGATTTTCAGTTCACAATACGACTAAGGAGGGTCTCCTGAGCTTGAAGTGGGTTTCGGCAGGAGGGGAACCGTGAAAACAAGGCCATTCATCATCTTTATAAAACAGGAGGTTCATTAACAAAGGAGCAGCCGGTATTCCCAAAAGCACAATCCACAAGAAAAGAAATCCGAAAAAATAATAAGAAGAACTCCACAAAAAAGAAAAGAAAAGAAATGAAAAACACAAGAGATCACATTCAAAATGAACCGCACCGGACTTCACCTCCCAGTCAGAGTCAACAAGGCTGGAGGTGGAGCTTTAACAATGAGTGACGGGTGGCCCCACCTCCTGGGGATCCGCCCACAGAGCGAGTACAAGGAACATGAGGCACACAAACAGAGAGACTGCATAATAAAGAAATAGGAATAAAAATAACAGACCATTAGGTCAATAAGAATGGAACAGAAAAAGATTATAGAAAAAAATAGAAAGCAATGAACAAAAATGTAAAAAGAATAAAAAAGATAAAAGGAAACACTTTGAACAGGAGTTAAGGGAGGGACCTGGCTTGACCATAACAGACGCAGGTACAGAAGAAGCGAGTATTTCTTTAATCCATTATCCCACCTGCTATAATCTAACTACAGGGTCATGGGGGTCTGCTGGAGCCAATGCCAGCCAACACAGGGCGCAAGGTAGGAAACAAACCCCGGGCAGGGTGCCAGCCCAGCGCAGCATTTCTTTAATATATGGTGTATATACTGTCTGTAGATATCTAGAGGGAGGGAGGGACACTGTGACTGTGACTGCCAATGGTGTCCCTAAAACGGAGGAGGACTGAAAAACGCGGCCATGCAGGACGCCTGAGCTCCTTATCAATCCTTTTTGCTTTTCTAAGACAGTGCGGTTCTTTACGCCCAGAAGAGCAGACAGCCGAGTGCCATCTTCGGTGCAGTGCCCTGTGGCTCCGGGCTGAGCAGGTGCCATCCCAGGATGTGATTCGTCCAGTGAGGATAGACTCCGCTGAGAATAAAGGCAGGAAACGGAGCCTTCTTCAGAAGAACAGATCAGGCTCTGGGGCTTTACGGTTCTCCTTTCCCTTTTTAGTGACATAAGCTTTGCCTCGTTTTGGCCTGTGGTGGGCCATGAAGTCTTCATCTTGAGTTTGGTGGCCAGGCTTACTTTGTCCTTTTTGAGGCCCACCTCTGAGTTTTGTGGACAAGGGGACCTAAAGCTGGCATTCAGTGCTGCCAGGATAAAGCTCAATGGGTGGGGACACGGGTGACCCTCGAGTGACCTGAGCCTTCCAAAGACGTGAGTATTGGTGGGTCTAAGCTGGTGGTGTGGGCCCTGTGATGGAGTGGCATTCCTGGCACTTCTTTGGTCCTGACCTCCTCCAGGACCACCGAATGCCCCCCGGTGAGCTGGGTTACGTTATTTCATGCTGGTGTTTATTAACGGGAAGAACACGCAACGCGCCCGCGGCTACACTGTGCCAGCGGTTTGAAAGCATCGGCTATGTCCTCAGCGGTGCGTGTGAACCCCACGGCTGCCAGGGAATTCATTTCGCCTCCAACTGTTGTTTAGGTGAACTCACTCAGCACCGAACACGCAAAGCAATCAGAAACCCAGGGCTTATCGACGATGGCGGATTGAAATTGGGCCTAAGCTGGAACTAGTATTGACAAAAGCCCCCGAGGGGGGGGGGGGGGCGGGCGAGTGGAGCCGGGGGCCGCGGCCGCCACACGCTCTTCACGAATCTGAGTCGTCGGAGCGAGAGACGTCACCGGGCTCTCTGACTGGCAGGCAGATAACAGGGAGAAAAACTGCAAAATCTGTTAAATATGATTCTGCTTTGGCCCCCACTGATCTGAGGAGGTGGCGAATGTACACAGAGCGAGCGGAAAAATACAACATCGATTTTGTGTCTCCATTCGACAGAATGATTTGCATTAATGGCAAAGGGAGAAGAAAATGGGAACGAAGCGAACAGAGAAGGGAGAGCGCGGGCCTCGTGCGAGAGACGCAAGACGGAAGCGTCGGGTAATCTGATTGAGTATGTGGCGGCGATAACGAGAAAGACGAGCAGTGCGGGTCCGCAGCCCACCCTTTGCATAAGTGCCAGCTCTGTCATGCATTTTTTAGCAGAGTTTCGTTTTACTTTACCTGTCAGGTGAAACCATCAGCAGACAAGTGACGAGGCCGAGGTGTTCATTTACCAAGAGTGGCGTGAAAAACAGGAGACCTGGGCCTCGTTGTGCCCAAGGGGGTCCGGCCGGGTGAGTAGAGACTGCACCTTATCACCTTTTGGGATGACTGGTGGCTCTGAAATGAGTGATAGGCGTGCCAACCACAAATGGCCTCCACACCCTGAACTGAACTGAGCAGGACAGCAGATAGACATGAAGAAAATGAACCCTCGACTGCCACCCCGAGGTGCACCAGTGCCACCAGCGCCGGCCCCAGATGTGTGAGCCTTCCACACACTCCACCCTGGTCCCGGGGCACTTTCTTGGGAGACCTGCGCTGGCCCAACATGGCATGGAGGGGCACCGCTGGTTTATGCCTTGTGCCTGAGAAGATCACGATAGTACAACGAGACTGCAGACAGAAAGTGAAAAGGACACGGGCAGAAGTGTGATGAAGGGGCAGGTTGGTGCCCACCTAACACCCGAAGCTGACCTTCACATGGCATGGCAGTATACTTGACGATATTGTCCAGCCTCGGTGGTCTCTCATAGACACAGATTGTGGGCAGAATTATCTATCCATCCCATCCATTATCCAACCTGATATATCCTAATACAGGGTCACAGGGGTCTGCTGGAGCCAATCCCAGCCAACACAGGGCGCAAGGCAGGGCACACACAGCCACACACACACCAGGGACAATTTAGGACCGCCAACCCACCTAACCTGCATGTCTTTAGACTGTGGGAGGAAACCCACGTAGACACGGGGAGAACATGCAGACTCCACGCAGGGACGACCCGGGAAGCGAACCCTTAAGGGTCTCTTAACTGCGAGGCAGCAGCACTACCACTGCGCCACCGCACCACGGGCAGAATTAGGAAAAAAAAAAAAAAAGGAAAAATACCAAGATGGCAAAAATCAACTGATGGAGACTCCAACACTCAGCGCTTTACAACAGTGGAGGAAACATCAGTGCAGACTCCGTGTGAGACCCCTGAGGAAACAGCAGACTGACGGGCCGACTCGACTGGAATAACAAACGTCCACGGCAAGGAGCGCTAAGGCAGGGCACACCGTCAGCGTGGCAGCCGGTGAAATGTAAAAACCTTCCAGCACACCGCACAATGACGTCCAGAAAAAGCCCACCGGCTGCCCTCCGTGAAGAAACATCCGGAATGAACAAAAAAATAACCAGCAGCTAAACTCTAAATTCACGAGCAGAGTGAGCTTGGGACGCCCCACCCCCCCCCCCCCCCCCCGGGGGGGGGGCGCGAGGGGGGCCGTCTTCATATTGATGTTCACATCAACTCAGAAGTCCAATCTGGAGAAATGGAGACCTGAGGGGCTGCAACCGGAGTCCACCAGGGGGTCTTCATAAATAAATGTAAAAAAAAACAAACCATCAAGCAATAAAGATGAGAGTTATATAAAATAGAGGAGATGTGGACTGAGCGCTAAACGTGAAAGGCACTATATAATAGATTACATAGACAGATAGATAGATAGATAGATAGATAGATAGATAGATAGATAGATAGATAGATAGATAGATAGTGTGAAAGGCGCTTTATAATAGATAGACAGATAGATAGATAGATAGATAGATAAATAGATAGATAGATAGTGTGAAAGGCGCTATATAATAGATAGATAGATAGATAGATAGATAGATAGATAGATAGATAGATAGATAGATGTGAAAGGCACTATCTATCTATCTATCTATCTATCTATCTATGCCCTTCATATCTATCTATCTATCTATCAGTCTATTATATAGCGCCTTTCACATCTATCTATCTATTGTAATAAGAATGAGTTGGAGACATCATAAAGATTTGGGGCAGCCACCCGTATAATTGAATCAGCTGTAAAAAGTAGTTTTAAATAGCACGATGTGCTTGGTTTAGAGTCCAGAACAGAACTGCATGTATTGATGCAAGATGGCAGTTTTAAAGGGCTGGAAGGGAAATGACGTCATCTATGCTGGAACTGGGAGTGATGTCCTTGTGCCCGGAAGTGACGTCATCTATCTATCTATCTATCTATTATATAGCGCCTTTCACTATCTATCTGTCTCTCTATCTACTGTATGTCCTGCTTATGTCTTCCTTTTGGTTTTTGTGTCTGCTTGTCTCTTCGTTCTTATTGTATTATTGTCACCATTCACTGCGCCGCATTGATCACAGATGACAATTGAGCTCAAATGCCACTGACGGGCTGCCACTTCACCCAGACGATGGCGCCGTCCACACCACGTTAGCCCTCACTAGCCGCTGGCTGCCATGAGTTAGGTCACGTGGGCAGCCCTTCGTGTGGGGGGGGGGGGCTCGTCGGCTGTCACCCAGTCCTGTCATTTAGTCTGCAATGGCTGTCAGCTGGCCAGCCGTGTGTACAGAGAGCCCTCCATCCATCATCTTGGCCAGACATGAACTGAAAGGAAACAAAAGCGGAGACCTGCTGCTAACGAGGCGACAGGCACAAAGCGTTTCTCTGATCGGGTGATTTGTAAGGAGAGCCGCGTGATTTCGTTTTCATTAGGCACTTAATTACAAAATAATTGGGAACAGAAGCCTGCACTGGAGTTCCCTTTGCTGTCCAAGAGATCCTTCAAAGTGAAGCCCCGTGAAGCGCCAGTCATTTCAAGAGGTGAGAGGAAGTGAAAGCGCCGAGCAGATCTGACAGCGGGTGGGTGGACGGAGGGTGACCTGAGATGGCCGTCCTGAAGGAACGCAAGCAGCTCAAGCAGCTGGGAGAAAGCAGAGGGGTCCTCAGGCTGAAGGTGCTGAGTTAGTCAGGGGTCCGGCAGCTGTGGGTGAGGACCCTGACACTTTCAGACCATTCAGGCCAGTGAGCCTCCACCTCTCACCCTGCTACTTTTTCATGGCGGTTGGGTTTCTGCTTTACCTCCAACTTTCGTTGCTCTTGCTGTGGATCTTCTCGCTTCTTCTGCTCGTTTAAAGTTATAGTCTAAAGATTTTGGCCATTTCTGAGTCTCCTCGTTTTGAGGCTCCTTTAAGTTCGTGGCTTGTGTTTTGAATTGTTTGGCCAGTGAACTCCATCACATTAAGAAGTCAGCTTGGTGTTCCTCTGGCTCCTTTCTCCCATTTTGAGTTGAGAAGATGCAGAGAAGCCAAGTCCTTCACAGGGCGGACCCTGGGCACTCCGGAGGCTGCTGTGGAGAAGAGGATGGTGGCCAAATTAGAGGCCGCCATGAACAATCCCCCCACCTCCCCTAGGGGGCGCTGTCTTGTAGCTCTTTTAGCCACGGGCTCAATCCTCGATGGCATAACAAGAAGCTTCTCTGCGGGTCGTTTCTGCTCTTCAATGCTTCTTCCTCCTCACGCCAGGACAATCCAGAAGCCATAGGAGGACAGTCCTGACCCGGCGTTCTGCACTTGTTTTACTCGAGTATTTATTGTACGACGTGTTTTTAATCATTCACAGCACTTTGAGTCAGTGATGAAGAACGAGAAACGGTAAGACGTAAAGACCCTGCAGCACGGAGTGAAGTGCAGAGGTCAGCCTCCAGGGGGAGCCATTGAGCGGCTGGCTCATTCGATGGCTCATGGCGATGCCAATGACAATGACGGAGACATGGATGCCATCCTACAAGGAGACTGTCAAATACTCACGAGGTCCGACCAGATGCCAACGTGGCCCTTACATCCTCATGTCCATGTTTGGTTGATGGGCCCCCGTGTCTTGTCACATCCAGAAAACACGAGAAAAGACTCGAGGACTTCACCAGGGACTGAAGGAAGAAAGCGTACAGAGCACAATCGTCACAGCGTTTACAGCGATGGACGCCTCTACCATGAAGGACTTGGTGCCTTCGTTTTCAGATCCCGTCTATTTTAGTTCCAGTAGTTCGATGATGGCCATGAATGACATATGCCAACCTACAAGATCAAAAAGAGCATCTATGGAGCCGAGGGCATCAGAAGAGCACTCACTACTCTAATCGTCCTGATGACGAGTATTCAAGCACGATAATAATAAAGCAACCATGAAGCCCAAGTGACGGCCACAGCCCCATGGGCCACTACAGTTGTGCCCTACCTTCGGCCCTTCTCCTTCTCGCCTCACTCTATAAGACCCCCTCTTGGCCTGAGTCAGCTAGAAGGACCAAAAAAAGGAACTCCATGTGAGGCCAGGGGTGGTGGAATAAGTAAACCTTCTCTTCATCTCTGCAGACCAGACACGGGAGATCCTGCCTGGCCCGATGACGTCACCTCTGGTCCTGGCCCAAGAACGTCACGCCTGGTTCAACCCCGATGATATCACTTCCGTTTCCGGCCCCCTGATGATGTCACTTTCTGGTTCCAACCAGAAAATAGCCACTTCTAGTTTCAGCCCCAAGAACGTCACTTCCAGTTCCCCAGGATCGTCACTTTTCTGGTCCCTGATGACGTCACTTCCAGTCCCCGTGGGTTTGGTTTTTTTGGGGCCTGATGATGTCACTTCTGGTTTGGGGGGGGGGGGGGGGTCGGTTAAGTTTTGGGGGGCGGGGGGGGTGTGCGGGGGGGGGGGGGGGGGGGGGGGGGTGTCTGAAGAAGTCACTCCCCCCAATTCAACCCCCCCCGATGAAATAACTTCCTGTTCCCAGGGCCCACTGATGTCACTTCCGGCCCCCGATGACGTCACTTCCTGCCTTAAAAGCAAGAGCGCCTCCAGCTTCGCGTCGGTTCCGTTTCGGACCCGTCTGTGTTCTTGTCGCCTTTGTTGAGTTTACGGGTGACGGCCCCAAACCTCTTTGGGTGTCCAGTTCAGTTCACTCATTTCTGATCCAGACGTGTGACCGAGGGGCCCCCTCAGGTACCCCCGTGCCAGCGGGGACAATTAGACGGCTTTCCTCGAGTTAATCTTTGCTTCACCTCCGTGGTGTGAATTATTTCCGCGTCTTCGAGGGAGGCCGATGCAAAAGTAATTAAATTATTCACATAATGACTTGAGCAATTTGCTACCTCAGACCTCCCTTTCTCGCTGCCGCGGCCCCCCACCCCGTTTCGCTGGACTCGTCTCATCATTTTACATTAAAAAATAAAAAAGCCGCCTGAAGCAATGCATACCAAGAAGCAATTTTATTGATTACTCTCTGAGATGTGGCGCACATTACTCCGGCATTAATCTTCTTTAAGGCTTTTTTTTTTTCCGCCTTGTTTTGCATTCCAACAAATTTCGAATTGTGTCAGAGGCGGCGCGTCCGCTCCGTTATGTTAAGGCAAAAATTATTAGGAAAGCAATTTCCACTAAAGAGCCGGACGCACTACGAGTGATATTTCAAGTGAGAATGTCAGGGCGTTTATGACACAGAGTGATGACTACGGGCCAATGTCACGCGAGCCGCCGTGACAACGAGGGGACGTCGTTAAGCGTTCTGCCATCCCTCGGCACTTTCATTTAGACGGAAATTTATGGAACGCCGTGAAAAGTCAAAGGAGAGGAAACGCAGGGAGGGGAGGAACAAAGGGAGAGCACAAACACACCCGCCGCCCTCGGGGGTCTACTCACAAGTGGCACTTTCATGCCAAGCTCTTCTCATTGATTTCCTTAAATGGCTGATGGTATCTACAGTTGGGTGCAGGTCATCCATCCATCCATCCATCCCTGGCTCGCCATGCAGCTTCGGACCTCCAGTACCTGTCGTGAGCCTGAAGCCCCCTTTCCTCGAGATGCCATTCTTCAGTGATGATCTTCGGGTCCTTCAACCTCAGACTCAGGTGACCCAGCTTGTGCCCGGGCTGCCATCAGGGTGACCAGGGGAGGTGGCAAGGGGCCTGTTCACTTGATGAAATGATAAAGGGGTGTAGCTGGAAGTAACAGTGAGGTGAAATGACCCCCCCCCTGCATTGTTAAAAGTCACCCAGGGGTCTGTGGGGGTCTTAATCCGGCCATGCCCACGGCTCTCCTCTCCAGAAGCAGGCAGGTGGTCATGAAGTGGCAGACCAAGAACGGGCACAGATAAATCAAATGAGCCCAGAGCGGGACGGGGGTGCTGGAGTGCAGTGCGCCCCCCCCCCCCACGTCTTATTTCTTAGGCCCCTCCCATCACGTGACTGCTGTGTGTCTGGCGTCGTGGGGGCGGAGCCTCAGCCTGAACACTCTCTCATTTCTGCGCTTTGCCAGCCGAAGTCGGTGGTAGAGAATCAGCAGTTTGTCACGCGGCCCGCTCATTTGAATTTTAATCCGCGCTTTTGATTCCTCCGTGAAGCTCCTGATGGCGGGGAGGACGCTTGAGGATCTTGAGCTTCAGAGTCGAGCTGGAGAGCCATTCACGCCGATCGTAATGGCCTCGTCCGCTGCTGCCTCCTATGTTTTTCAAGCCCGTACTTCAGTCTTGTTGACCTTTCATATTTTGCTGGTTTATTAAGCATATTGGGGTGAGTGGCGGCCAGTCATCCCGACCAATTGTAAGGCACTTCAGCGCAGAGGACCTGCACGTACAGTCAACGCAATTTCATTTTATTTTTTCCCCTTCAGCTAGAAAAACCCTGTGATTATACTTTCTCACTGCCTGTTCAGCCTAATAACGCTTTCACTGGCAGCGGCACAACGCTTAGCATTGTTTTCTTTCACTCCGACGTCTATTTAGAAAGCTGCCGTCGTGTAATTAAGATGACAGTCGCGAGGTGTTTGGAGTGTTCTCACTGGCTTTTCAGGTGATCCAAACACGTGGAGCAGATGGAAGGCAAACAAGACGCGCTTCCTAAAGTGCTTTGATATCCTGCCTCTGTGATCCGCGTTCTCTTCACGAGGAGGCAGGCGACCAGCTGGCCGTCTAACGAGCAACAAGCGCAGACGTGCCAATCGGCAGCCATTT
This sequence comes from Polypterus bichir lapradei, assembly GCA_026402145.1. Lineage (NCBI taxonomy): Eukaryota > Metazoa > Chordata > Cladistia > Polypteriformes > Polypteridae > Polypterus > Polypterus bichir. Next base: position 857,179 of record JANRMT010062846.1, on the reverse strand, counting down.
AATAAGGCCGCTCCTGAGTGGCTCCGTGGCGCATTGATTCGAGACTCGTTTTGTTACGCCGCTCCGGCAGCGGGCGGCATGCTGGGTTTATGAGGACCACGCTGCACTCATTGGAAGAGGAGAAAGAAAGAAAGAAAGAAAGAAAGAAAGAAAGAAAGAAAGAAAGAAAGAAAGAA
>JANRMT010062846.1:801805-814480 GCA_026402145.1 Polypterus bichir lapradei | reverse complement strand
TTGTCTTCTTTGTTTTCTTCATCTTCTTCCTCTTCTTCTTCTTCATCATCCTCTTCTTCTTCTTCATTTTCTTCATCATCTTCTTCTTCTTCATCTTCTTCATTTTCTTTGTCTTTTTCTTCATCTTCTTCTTCATTTTCTTTATCTTCTTCTTTGTGTTCTTCTTCATTTTCTTTGTCTTCTTCCTCATCTTCTTCTTGTTTGAGGTACACTGTGCTAATCCCAGAGTGGAAGTTGTCTTTTTTGCATGACCTTCCAACAGCCCGGACTCCGTTCGTGTGTACCATTCCAAGTGTTTGGAGACCCCCGTTGCTGATGCCATTTGCTCTTATTACCTCGGCGTCGTATTATGCGTCTGTCATTTGTTCCTGAGCTCCTTACTTGTGGTGGTCCATCTTGTCCCCTTGTCCTGTCACACTTGTTCCCAAACAGCACACCCCCCCCCCCCCCCTTTCGAATGTCACCTTCTGTCAGTTAAACGGATGGCTGTCTTCACTCCCCCTATTGGTGAGCTTTTTGATCGTCTTGTACTTGGAAATGACATGCTGGGCCGGGGCTTTCACAGCCTCCCTCTCCCTTCATAACGCAGCTGTGTGTCAGGACGTGTGGCAGATCCTAGCGGGTTCTCTCGATGTTATTGATCTGGACTTTGTTTTCGTTGTTTTTATGGGGTGTAATTTGATTCATGTGATTTGGTTTATTGATTATTGGATTAATGGATTATCGTCCATTCCGTGGCTCTTTATTTGTAGTCGGCGTGCTGAGCCTGGGGAGGCAGGGCCGCCCAACGCTGCCACCCCACCTGTCCAGACCCCCCCAGGCTATTGATGAAAAGGCTTCGCCGGAATCGCTGCGCCTGCTCTCTTTTGACGTCTTGGTCTGGACCCTCATTATTGTTAAGGGGTCCCTGGTTTGTTCCTTGTTTTTGTGTTGACATCACGTGGTCTCTTTACGTCTTTGCGCCATGTGCTTTGTGGGTGGTCCCATGTGCCCGTCACCCCAAGGTGCCGCCCTCAGCCCTATAATGGCTCAGGTAAAGCCCCCAGTCCCCTGGGGTTCATTGAAAGTGAGAGTTGAATTTGAACCCTGGTCTGATGTTTTTATCTTCTAAGCTTATGTTGTTATCTTATTATTCACCCTGATGTAGCAGAAACGTGTAAAGCTTAAGCGAGTCCGTCGTGTTTTACGGCATCGCCATCGTTGTATTGGAATGCTTAGGCTCAGCGTCCTGTCGATGAGCCCAGCTGGATTTCAAAGGAGAAGCCCCCTGTCAGGGGCAGACCTTGGGAGCTGACGGGCCTGTCAGTCATCGCGGGTTAGCTAAAGTCTCGTCCCGTCAGCCGCTGGCTGTAACCGATCACGCTGAAGCAGTTGTGTCCTTTGTGACACTTGTCACCACCTCTTGACGTTTTCACCCGCCAGGCCAGCACCTCCACTGGCTTTACCTCCAAGCAGCCTGCCCCCCAACTCCTGGCGGCAGGCCCTGGCGCTGGCCTGTCAAGTTCAGAAGGCACCTGAAGGTCCGCGACTGTGACAAGTGCCACCCAGGAGGTGTGGTGGGACAAAGCTAAATGATCAATGTGTATGAAGGTCGTTTACAGAATCAACCGACACAAAATGAAGAGCAACACGGGAGCTGCCAAAAGTGACGCCAGGGCCCATCCGAATATGCAAAGCGGGTCAGGTGACGTCACGGTCACCCCACTGAGCGTAGGCACATTTAAACAATGACAGCAATGACAATAACCTCCAGCACAGCCACATTCAGACTGGCATTTCCTCTGCTCACCTGCTCAGGTGGCACTGTGTCTCTGCTGTGCTGGGATGATGCCAGTGCTGTGCCAGGGGGCTGCATGGTGAATGAAAAGCTTCATTTTGTTCTCTTAAAGCTGGTGGTCTCTTCTGTCGCTTGCATGCTTGACGCATCTCGTTGATGGTGGTCATTTCTGAATGTCACAAGAGGGGGCCTCATTTGCTTTTCCCCGGTATGTTGCGTCTTTATCGAATGCCCAGACACCTGACAGGTAAAAGTGACATCCACTTTGTCACCGTCCTCATGGCCTCACAGACGCCCGAGTCCTAACTGCCGTTTGAAGGTACAGGGACGGTGGTGACAGGAAGGGTCCCGGTTTTCGTCGTCTCGCCGTCTGCCCGCTTTGTTCAAGCGGCTCGGCCCAAAGTGCAGTCACTTTCTCAGAAACTCTCCGATTAGTTCCACATGCCAGCTGCTCCATTGGCGCCCCTTATACGCCGAGAATGAAATCCGGCGCCTCATTGATTCTTCCCATTCCACGACAAGCGCTTATCTTAGGAAAACGGGGCAAGAAAATGAGCAATCCGCCATTGGAAGGGATTATGTCGGCGTGTAATGTGACAAATTAGTCAGGCGTAGCTTCATTTAAAGGCGAGCATTAGCCGGTCAAAGTGAAGGTGGCACCTCGCGCGAGTGAAGGAGTGGGCTGGCGTCGCTACGTCCTCGGCGCTGCCATTATCTCTCATCAGGGAAGCCGCCTGCATTCGGGGCTCAAAGCTTCTTAAGTTCTGCTTCTTGCAGTTAGGAGGCTAAGCCCCTGCATGGGCAGCGTTGGCCACGTTGGCTCTGGGTTACGAAGGCTTATTACGCCCATGGCGATGGCATGTGCCGTGCGAGACGCGCACCGCTCGGCACATTTTCAGATGGTGGCCTTCCAATGTGAGACCCCAGGACAGTGCAGGTGCTTTCTTCTGGATTTGGGGTCACCCTCTGTAGTCCACACGGCCGCAGACACGGGGAGAGGGCACGTTGTTCTGAGAGCCTCAAAGCCCCCTCACGTGTGGGCATGGCGCTTGCCATCTTGTAATTCCACCCCAAGCCAAGGGCTGGCACTGTCTGGTAAGGCATCTCCCCTCCATCTGGAAATCAGCAGCTCGCTGGCACGGGACGTCACTTGAACCCGCGGTTTTCTCCTTCTCCCGTCTAATGGTGGACTGGCACCATTGGCACAGATGCACGTTGACTCGTGTTTGGGGTCTGCCGCAAGTCACTGCCTGTGTTCTTCGTTTGGCCCCTTTTTAAATGATCAGCGGGACCACCCTGCTGCCACGCGGGATTCGGAGACTGGAGGGGGACTGGAAGACAAGGACGTAGTCAGAAACCCATAGCGAGGGTCCCAACGATCAGGAAATGATGCCCAGAATGGCGGGACCAAAAGTGCAGAAAGGTCGAAATCCGGAGACCACTTCAGAAAGGCAGGTGGGAGGCGGACCCCTGGGTGACCTCTCATCCTGTGGTCTTGTGATTGACAGGCCATGACCTTTAGGGACACGCCCACTCTGGGACACTCCTAGCATCACAAACCAAAATGAAAACTCAGCAAGTGAAGCCAACAGCTACCTGAGGGGACAGAAGCCCCCAACAGAAGCAAACGACATTCAGAGCGGAGGGTCCCGGCAAAGGCATCAACGTCTGCCAGGTGTTGACCCAAACGAGGTTTCCATGATGCAAAATCCCCCCATCACTTGGTTAACTGGCTAAAGACCCTCGCTCTGTCTTATCTAGCACTTGTGACGAGCTGCCGCTTGGGCTTTGTCACCTCGCCCTGTCACACTTGCTGCCCGGCAGATCCCAGACGGATGTTGTAAGTCACTTTGGATAAACCGTCCCTGCCTTGTGCCCCCCCACCACAGGCTCCCTCCACCCGGAATGCTTGGTGTCCGCCATCTTTTATAACGATAACATTACGGGACGAGGCGCGTCCCATGCCTTCAATCCCAAATCTCGGATGCTACGAGGACTTCTGGATGCAGTGGAGAACACAAGCAAATGGCCTTTAACAACATGGCTGCCCACCAAGGCCAGAACAACAAACCAAAGAGTGAAGTCGAATCTGAACAAGAAAGTGCCAGGGTCATTACAGCGTGTTGTCCGTCTTCACGGACCAGCAGAATAAAAGCCACACCCACCACTTGAACTGCATATCCCAGCAGCCCCTTGGGTGTTGCACTATTGGGTGGTTTCAAAGGGCGCAGGGGAGGCTGTTTGACTGTGAGAGCCGTCGCCGCTTCACCCGCTGGCATTACACGTGGATGTCCCGGACTGGCATCCTGTCTCGTGCCCGCCTGCTTCGTCGGAGGGAGCGCTGCCACGCAACACTTCAGGTTCACCTCTGAGGCTTCAGTTGCACCCGCTGGTCTACGGACGCCGTCGTGGTGGTGTTTATCGTGTTACCGCCGTAGTCGTCTGCTTATTAGTGGTTTGTATTTCCTTTTCATTTCTTAGGCCTCACAGTTAGTTGGCTGATCTGCTGTGTCACTGAGTGTGAGTAGAGCGAGTCGTGCCAATCTGCGACTCTAAAAGCGGCCCTCGATGCCCCCTCTGCACGGCGGCAGACCCCCAGTCTCCTCTCCACCTTGGTCTCTTGGACCGGCGTTGGGCCTCTGCTTTCTACGCCGAACTAAACCAACCAATCCCCGTCCCTACGATGGTGTGAATCTGAGGGGCACCGGACCGCCACACACACTGGGCACAGCATGAGGTGTCAGCTCCAGCCTTGGCACCTCCAATTCTTGGAATCGCACGCGGCAGGCGGAAGTTGCTCAATATGTGAAAACCAAAGCTGGCGTGTTAAATGCGTGCCCTCGTGGGGCATCTCGTGTCAAAGGGTGACGTATGACTGCCTTCTCGACGTGAATCTTTTCCCAGACCCTCGGAGGAGGCTCACTTGCCCCCTTAATGGCGCTGCTCCTCTGGGAATTGCTGCTGTTTCCTGGAGGCTCGCTGCGAATACAAATCGCGGGATTCTTCCCCTCCAAGCCAACACCTCGCCAGTGAATGACGCTCCTCCGCCGCTGCCGTGGAAGCCGAATGTGTCGCCTCACCTGTAATTCCAACGGCTTTCTCTTTTTATTGCTTTCTTAGCTTAGGAAATGGGCACAATCAAAATCAGGTGCTAAATAAATAAAACATCGGGTATAAAAACGCGTGCCGTTGCATAAAAATCTCGAGAAAACGAAAATAGAAGTGGCAAAGTCATTTACATTATGATTTAACGGCAGAAATGAAAAGAAACTGCCGCACCCCACATGGCACGCCTGCCACTTGTAGTTTAGTTGGTCGGGGCAGCAGCACCAATGGGACGTGTGACACGGTGACGCCATAGAGGGGCTGCACTGCTGGAAAGGCCAGCTTAAAAAAAACATCAGCAGACTGGGGCCTGAAACCGGGAGACCCGACGAGCCAAATGACTAAGGGCCGAAACGCCAAGGTCAAAGGTCAGAGCAAGAGACCTTCTGGAAAGCCAACAACCACCCTGAGAGACTCGCTTAAAATCCCAAATCTTGGACATCATGGTGGGGCAAACAGCCACATCACAAGGCCCGATCTCGTGGGAATGCACAAAATGGCCGCTGAGCCTGAAAGAACCACAAAATGGCGCCATTGGAAACAAATAAGATAATAGAAAACAATAAGAACGCTTACAGAAGGGTGAAAAATCAAAATAAACCCAACACACAGAACTCTAGCGGCCCTTTATGCCAGTTAGATTCTTTGTTGTCATTTTTATTTTTTTCACAATGCTGGAGAGAGTGGTGGGTGTGGGTGTGTTGGTCAAACACCAGAAGAAGTTCACTGTGCTCTGTGCAAGCGACCATAAATCAGAAGGATAGATAGATAGATAGATAGATAGATAGATAGATAGATAGATAGATAGATAGATAGATAGATAGATAGATAGAATTTGGTATAGTATGCAGGATTAGATAGATAGATAGCGTAGTAGGCAGGATCACATAGATAGATACAAACAATCAGATGAAGAAACAGCCCGGCGATTCCAAGATCTAATGGGAAAACATGAAGAAGAGCCACAAACCGAAGAGAACGCAGCAGCGTGAAAATGAGAACAAGAGAGTGAATGTAACCAGAAATGTTTAGGGGGTCTCGTCAGGAGACGTTCACTCAGGTCCATCGTGAGACACCAGGCTTTGCCGGATCAACCTGAAGTCCAATTTGGAGGATTTTGATGGTTTAATTCCTGCTGTCTTGTGTAGTGACGGGTGCCTTTCTGTGTATCGGTGACCGCCCACCATGCGTTTCGTACTCTGTGGTCTCATCAGGTGCTGCAATGGAGACAGGCGACCACAATGAATGAGGAGTTAAGGGGTAACGGTATCCCACCCATTTGATTGTAGAACCAGTGTAGCTGATCGGCTCACATCCACACAAACTCTCGCTAAGTGGCTGTGAAATGTAACCCTGGTGACGACAGCAGGACTTCTTCTCTGCTCTTTGTCACCTTTATGAATGTGCAGATGTGTAGACGTTGAGATCTTGGGATGGAAGTGAGCGAGTGTCTTGTCTAAAACCACAGAGGAGGGTTAAGATGCGCCACCATGACTAACATTATGTGAGTTTCCTTTAGAATGGAGGAGAACAACCCAGAAGACTAACAACATCATCTCCACTTCTGCCGCCATTAAACCAGACGGGACCAGAGCAGACCAGACCAGACTGGAAGTCCCTGCTCATTGAAGACATCTAAAGAATCTTGAGGGGCTCTCAAGACAACCCGGACCATTTAACCACCTGGGCATTAAGTGGGATATCCCCTGGGACCCCAAACCTTTCACCTCATTATTCTCTGCTCTGCTTTGTTATATACAGGATATTGTCACAGACATACACTTGGGTAACGACTGTCGGGCTTGTCAAGTGGTGATGCCACTCCGAGCCACAGGTTGGCGCTGTCACTCGGTGACTTTCCTCTTCCTACCTCTGCAGAACAGCCACGACAGTGAAGTCCCCTCCTGAACCCGCCTCCTCGGCTCTCCAATTCTAAAAAGTGACTCCACCGCCATCTTGGAGTCCATCGATAGGAGACGTCGCCACACTCACCGCGTGGTTTTCAGTTTATTTCTCGTTGGTTACGTGGGGATCACCTTTGTGCGCCTCAATCCTTTACAGTGTCTCGGATTTACTCATTTCACCATATGTGTCTATATATATATACAGTATATATGTATGGATATTTAAATACTGAAAACTGATTAATGGACGAGTCCAGCAGTGTGATTATGTGGCTATGGACCTTTGAAGCCCACAACAACGGGTGTACGGCAACATTACGACAAATGCAAGACAGCAAAGGGAAATTTGACGCCACAGATAAGCGGCTTTCTCTTTATTTCTTTCTTTCTTTCGTAAATTCCTGGTGAGGGTGAAGCCTTCAGTGGCTTCTTTCAGTCACAAAAAATAAAATGAAACAGGAAAAGAAAAAAACGAGAAAGCAGCCAGATGGACGATAACTCGGGCCGGTCCTTCAGAGACAGCGTTCTGCCGGTAATGGGGGGCCGAGGAGAATCTTAAGCTTTAATAGCTTCCAGGCCGGCCGTGGCACAGTAAGAGTGAACTCAATAGATGTGATAAGCCCGCCGTCCTAATCTATTAGCAGATAATGGCGGCAGTAAAATACCGAGCACAGATCTGAAGATCCAATCTGAGAAGACGTACCAGGCGGGCCGCAGCGCAATTGAATTAGCCCACCATAGAGACGCCGCTGTCCTCCTGGTGAGATTAGCTACACGCTGCCAAGATGGCGCCAAGCCGGAAACACAGAACCAGGCCTTATGGTAGGAGGCTCCTAACGCTGGACCCCTTACTCGTGCAGAATGGCAGCTCGTATCCTGAGCCCACCCATAGTCCTTCCCAGTAACTCACGGTGGATTATTAAGTCGAGAGAAATATGGAGGGGCGGAGCTTGCAGCTTTCACTCCCGATATGCGTTAGCGTCCATAATACGTCCATACAGGCCAAGAGCAGACACGGGACATGACAAGGGGTGGCAGTTCTTCAGGGGGGTCTTTGATGCTTGCATGTCCTTCATCAGAGGAGTTGGATTCACTCCCAGACTTGACGCCAAGGCTCCCTGGCACTTTCTACCCCCTGGATCACCCATGTAGCACTTTCATGCTTTAATCTTCTTCTGTCAGACGGGCACAGTGCCCCACAAGCCTTCATTAAGTAAACATTCATCCAAAGTGACCAGTGGCATTGTGGGTCAGGGGGGCACAGCCCCACCAAATAAGTCATGGGCCTCCTTCAGTCGTTGAGCTTACGAGCAGAATGTTCAGAACAAACCGCAGCTTCATCTTCTTGAGTTTTATTGCTTTTTCAAATCTGTGAAGCTGTCTTTGTGCCCAGTGCCAACAGCCTGTGTCCAGCTCATGGTGCTCGCTCCAGTGGCCCACAAGTGTCCTCGCTTTCCATGTGTTCTTTATTTAGTGAGTGGAATGGCAGAAGCGGGGCATCACTGACATCACTGTGTTCAGGGTGGCCGTCCCTGAGATGGGTGACAAACTGGGCATCAGCCTCACTCTTCTTGCCAGAACCCACCTGACCACCACCCGCACTATCACATGCATACCTATATACATGTAGTTATATACAGACACACAGGTGGGCTCCCGATCATCACACCTACAGTATGTGAGCCCCCACTAACACTCCACAACACTCCACCCTCCTTGCCACCGTGTCTCTCTAGGATTGGGTGCCCATTTGTGAGGTCAGGTGTAGATGCTGGACAAGAGGGTCTACTTCATCCTAAAGGCGTTCAGGAGGGCTGAGGTCTTTATGGACCTGGCTGTGTGTACTGGGGTCTTCCCCAAGCTGGAACCAAGGGGTCTAACCGACACCTGAATCATCCCTTTTCCACCAGATTTCTGACTTCTCCAGGCACCCCCCAAGCCCAGGTTGCTCCGTCAGAGTTTGATTCATAACAGAAGCCCACTGCTCCAGAACCCAATGGCAGGTGGGGTGCTTCACACCCCTCTGGCCAGTGCTTGGCACTGCGCATGGTGGTCTCAGGCCCCTTTCATGAAGCTCCTGGTGCACAGTTCTTGTGCTGATGTTCCTTCCAGAGGCCCTTTAGAACTCGGCTGTGAGTGATGCCACCGAGGTGAGGCCATTGTGATGCCACCGAGGTGAGGCAATTGTGATGCCACTGAGGTGAGGCCATTGTGATGCCACCAAGGTGAGGCCATTGTCATGCCACCAAGGTGAGGCCATTGTGATGCCACTGAGGTGAGGCCATTGTGATGCCACCGAAGTGAGGCCATTGTTTTACACCCTGCAGCACTTGGTGACCCCACTCTGTGTGTCTACGTGGCTGAGTTGCGGCTGCTCCTCCATGTTGTCACTTCGCAGTCATGGCACCTACAGGTTCACCGGGCACATCTAGCAGAGCACAAATTTCAGAGGTGGCATCCTGTGGCAGTGGCACATTTGAAGTCCCCAAGCTCTTCAGTACAACCCAGTGCTTGCTGATGGGCACTGCATGGCCTTGTTCTCGTCACCAGTGAACAGTGAAACATCTGGACTTGGAGGGATGGCCACCTACGTTTGGTTTATTAACGGTAAACCCTAATTATTTGAAATCCTCCATGGATTGAGGGTCGGAGGTTTATGTGAAGTGCATCAGCACAGAGGTCTGTAGAGCCGACAGGTTCAGCACCCTTGATGACAATGGGGGCTCATCCAGCCCGCCGTGCCCAGGCCCGCTCTTAAAATCATCTGTGATCGTGGCCCACCAGAGGGTGCCCACGTTCTCACTGGTGGCCCCACAGGTCTTTACCTTACAGCCCGGTGGTCTCCCCTGTGATTTCCACGTTTGGCTGCCATGCTGGCCGCATGGTGATGGACTTGTGCTGCTCTCTATGCTCTCCCGTCTTTAATGCCCACTTTGATAAACGGGTATCGATTGAAATTCTCTCCTCTTGAGGACGGCGTCCCTGCCTCCTGATTCCGTGTTTGTCACTGAGGTTAATGACGTGTGCCGCAGTCAAAGTGGCTCTCCAGACATTCCTGATTTGTTTCTAATTAATCAACGTGGCTCCTCGCATTTCCGACATTGAATATCAGAGCGCATCGAGTTAAAGACCAAAAGAAATGTGGGAGCTGAGCAAAGGTCAGAAAGGCACGCGCCATGCCAGGCTACCTCCATTCTGATAGAGTGTTGGCAAAGCCATCGGAAAACGAAAGGACAGAACAGGCAAACGAAACTCCAGGATCACTCTGAGCCAAAACAATTCAGAAAAGCTGGAGCCACCTCAGGACTGGCAGATAATGAAGGGGGGGCACCGAGGGCGACACGTGAGAAGACTGACATCACACTCAAGCCACACCCCTTAGTGACATCACAGAGGCCCACATCTCAACGGGCAGAATGAGGTCTTCACCGTCACGCCATCTTAATGACAAAACCTCAAAATGTCAGACACTCCGTGGTTTATTGGTCCCCCTTGAGTGACCTCGTCGCCAGCTTTGCTTTGTCGCTTCTGGGGTGAGTGGCCAGCGTGTGAATCAGCTGATGGACAGACAGACAGATGGGTGGGTCCGACATGGGTGCTGTTCTCCCCTTTGGGCTCTAAATGGCTTTTCAGGGGAGGAGGCCCACTCCGATCCTGTCATTACCCGTGGCTTTCCCTGAAATGAGACGCTGCCATCTTTGATTTGACTGAGCTGCCAACTTTCTACCGGGCGACTCGGCTGACGTGCCGAGATACATCAGTCACTTTCTTGAACCTTATGAGCCGTTACGGCTGAGGAGTCTTTCAAAGACAGAAGCTCCACATCGAGAAAGCGTCGGGCATCACGAGTTGTTTTAGGAGGACTGAAGACGTTGGGGTGGGGGGTGGGTCTCATCAGATGCTACCGGAGGTTGGCATCAGCGCCAATGGGTGCTTCTGCTCACTCGTCCCCTGCTGATTTTCAAGTAGCCCCTCACGCTGGTGTTTTGGGGGTCTGCTTCTAACGTTTGGTGATCTCAAACACAACTCCTCTGAAGAAACATCCCAAGCGTTGGTTGTCTTGGCTTCTTTCTGGCTGGCACAGCACAGCATCATGGCTGACATAAAGCAGGTGGGCTGGACAGATTGAATGTGGGGGCACCAACTCCGTGGTCCTCTGCGGCGCAGGTAAAATCAAAACGAGTCGCTCGACTGCCTCTTAGGGCTTAAGGGAAGGCGCTCGTGGTGACGGGTCCCATCCTAGAGTGACACCTCCTTCTAGTGGCCTTGGAACTTATAGGTGGGGGACCAGAAGGGTTGGAGTCAGCGAGCTCTGTGCAGGGAAGGGAAGAAGACTCGATTAGCGCCAGTGCCCCCTCTCGTCCTGCAGTGGTATTACACACCTTACATGCCCCTCCGGCGGGCATGGTGTAACGGAGTGTTTTTCCTTCATCAAAGACAGAGACATCACCTCCACAGTCATTAAGTATTACAGAATAACTGGCACCCGTCGTCCAGGGCAGCCGTACCCGCTCTATTGTAGGTAGGCTAGCTGCCATCTCACCCCGTCCCATTCTTCGCATTATGTTGTGATCCCGCTATTTCTTAATGACGTTTCCACATACTTCATCGTAATGCTAAGGTCGTCGGCTTTTATATCAGCCTCCCCGTGGATGTCACTTCATTACTACCACATACCCCTGAGGCCATTGCCTTCATTCATAAACCCACCCGTAAGCCCCTCCAGATCACTCAGTCACGCTAGGAGATAACATTCCAGTGGCCACACCCACCTCGTTATCTAAAGCCACCCCGGACCGCGAGTAATCCTCCATTAAGCCGATGTAAGAAGAGGGACTGGGATCAGGAGACCCTCATCCGAGATGTCGTTCTTGCAGTAGCAGCGCATCACGGGGTCTGATGTTGAAAGCCTTGGAAGGATCAAAGGGAATCGATTCAATGGCTTGACCCCCAGCGCTCAGCCGGACCACTCGACCACCTGGCAGACTGCAGCGGCTGGAGCTTCACCACTCCATTACTCATTGGAAGGAAATATTCCATTGACACTTAGCCTCCCATTTTAACAAGCGAGACCGCTAAACAGATTAGAGAGGGCCGCTTAGTGGAATGCAGAAGTGGAGAGGCAATCGATCCGGGGAGCCCCAGGGTGGGAGCGGCGGCTGATTGGAGAAGACTCGGCTTAAACCCTCCAGCCTCACTTCCTCGTCTTTGTGTGCGGATTTGCTTTTTATGTGGAAAATCGCATTATGAGGAGAAGAAAACACCAAAAAGAAATAAAATAAAACAACAAAAGCAACACGTGTGATGAGGAAACTCGTCGGTCATTTTGGGAAAGCGATTTTTATTTGGCTGACAGCCCAATGAATTTAACACAAAGCTTGTGAGGGCAACGGGGACTCGGAGCAAAATGACACCATGGCAGGGGAGACGAGACCACCGGGGAAAACGCGGAATGGCGACCGCTGACACTGATGGCTTCTTTATTTGCTCGTTATTCAATTTACGGGGCGGAAAGAAGAGATAAACGAGAGCAGAGAGGAGAAGAGAAAAGACCTTCGGGGGGGGGGGGGGGCTGTGGTGGGACCCTCATGTGGAAAATGAGCTAAAAACGGGGGTCACTCTGCATGGGAGACCATTTAGAAAAGGACCCTGGGGGATACGAGGGGAACTGTGACATAATAAAGACTCGTCTGGGGGTGGCACATCGGCCCCCAATCCCCCCGATCCCCCCAATCATTCCATCTGGAAAAGTAGGAGGCTGACCATTGAGGATGCAAGCCCTGTCTATTATATAGCGCCTTACACATCTATCTATCTATCTATCTATCTATCTATCTGTGATATAGCGCCTTTCACTGTATCTATCTATCTATCTATCTATCTATCTAT
>JANRMT010062846.1:740205-753426 GCA_026402145.1 Polypterus bichir lapradei | reverse complement strand
GATAGATAGATAGATAGATAGATAGATAGATAGATAGATAGATAGATGTGTAAGGCACTATATGATAGATAGATAGCGTAGTTGGCAGGATTTGATAGCTAGATATCATATCGTGCCGTTCATATCTGTCTATCTATCTCTCTCTCCCTCACCTCCAGTGGGTCCCAGCACTGTGGCTGCCAGCTGAGCCTGATGTGTGTGTTGGCATGATGTGCCCCTGATCTCTCCTGATGCCAGTCCCTTTGCCCGTTATTTTCTGCCTCTTTTCTTGATAAGTGTTTCATTCCGGCCGCACACACACATATGTGCCGCTCTCACCGCTCCGCCGTTGTCGACTTTTTGATTTGCTCCTCATTATTATCTGGCAGCTGGTTAAGAAGGGAAGAAGCAATTAAGGCCCCTGCATCGTCCCAACGAGGAGGAGGAGGAGGAGGAGGAGGAGGAGGTGAAGTCAAACGAGCGTTGTGCCTTAATGGCGACGACTGTTTACAGATTATTAAAACACACACCATTAGTAATTTCCGAGATTGCAGACAGGGAGCTGCGCAAAGCCGCGTAATTAAAGGGCACACTGAAGTGTCCTCCGTTGCAAAGAAGGCTGGCAGACGAGGTCGGTGCCCACTTTAACCGTATGAAAATAAAGTGACATGCGTTCAGAGGAGGTAAACAGATTTATCTTGCCAAAAAGCAGTCGAAGAGGAATTGCTGACTTGTGTAGGGTGGAAGTCTTATCAGTCTTCTTGAAGATTTATGGCTCTTGTTCATGAAATGTGATTACGCCGCGCGATGTGCCATCCTCAGAGTTGTGTTTAATACGCCGCGTCCCCTGAAACTTGAAGAGCTCTCAACATCTCGCTGGGGGCTTCGCGGCGTTTCACGTCTCGTCTTCTTGTGCTGAGATTCCTCCCTGACAGCCTTTGGACTTTTTTTAAAGATGTTGGACGCAGAGGGCACAACTCCCTGTGGGGTCCGGGGTTGCCTGACAGCTGAAAGTGGCACTGTAGCGCTTCCCCCCCCCCCCCCAACTAACTGAGTAGACACACTCCTCATTACACACTCATGTGAGGACCTCGCAATGCCAAGGCCACACTGGCAGCTTGTACTCTTCTCATGAGACGTGTGTAACAAAGACCCCCCTTGGCCACTCCCTCTGACTGCGGAGACCCCCTGCTCTTTGTTCAAATAATGCACGGTACAGTATATAAGTGTGTGTGTGTGTGTGTGAGGTCTTCAGGTCCCTGAGGGGGTTCTGTCACTAACATCATCGTCTCTTTTCTCATCCACAGCCCAGAGAAGACGCCCCCTGATGGTAACTGACTATAAAAGCTGACCACCCCTACAAGATGGGGGGACACTGGGACCACCACACCAGATGCAATCCTCTGAGCAGCACTGGTTGTGCTTTGGCACCATCGCCCGCTTGATTTCTGTCAGTGCCTAAGGTGTCATATTAAACCCAGCTGGCACCCCAACAATGTCAGGACTTCTGTGTCATATTATCAAACACGCCAGCGCATTACAGGTCACTGTGTCACGCTGTGACAGGGAAGGATTTGAGTGTGACACCACCTGGAACTTTTGTTCCCTCTGTTTCCCTAGACTGGAGGAAGACGAACCGGCAGATGACTTATGAGGTCACTTCCTGGAATAAGGAAACTCCACCCCTTCAAGGATCTCCCGTGTGCAGCGCTGTGCGATTCGTTTCGCCGTCTGGATTTAGGAATTAAATGGGGGTCCCCTGGCACCGCAGCCCCGTCTTCCAGTACGCTGTCCTTTGTTTCCTTTCACGGTATCTAAATAAATAAATGAATATGTGGAGATGTTCACAGCAATGCCAGGGTTAAGCCAACACTCACAGGTGAAAGACCCCTGATGCTCCATCAACCCGTCCTTACGTTAATCGTGGGGTCTGCTCAGCTTGAGGGTCCTGCCACAGTCCCACCGTCCCCCAGATGGCCACCACCAGGTCTGCTCCTGATATTTCTGCGGGTCCCTGGTTTTGTCTGACTGGGACCCTTGTGGGACCCTCGTGGTGTCCTGCCATCCACTCCACTCGCTACTTTGCTACTTTCGGGAATGCAGGCCAAGCGTTTTGTTTTTATCTGTGTTTACACCATGCCAGCCGCTTGTCTCCAGCCGATGCCAACGCCTTCGTTAACGCAGGTCCACCAGCCACCTCAAGACTGGCGCCATCATTAACTCAGAAAGGGAGCCATTATCCACTTTCTGCTTCCCTTTTTGTGAACACATCCCATGAATAGTGCAACACGCATGGCCTTCTCAGCCAGCAGAGCCGACGGCGCACCTGCCCACAAATTCTCAGAACGTTCAGCGCCGTGGGCTGCAAGCCGAAAAAATCCAACAAAGGAGACGAAAGTTCAGTACGCCGCTCCAAAGACATTTAAAGATAAGAGCATCAATATTTCAGCATGCCCTTCAAACGGCACGACAAGGACTGCAAACTTGAAATGCGGGCAGCTCGGCTCGTCCCGTTTGAATTATTATTAAAGTCGCCCCGGCAGTTGTGTGAAAAATCACCGGGACCCATTTTAAGGGCACACCGGAGGGAGGACCTGCAGGGGGCGCCACAGACCACCTGTCGAGGCTCAACACCAAGCGCAGAGCACATCGAGGCCACCTTCTGCCAGTCCTGCTCTACTGCCAGGCACTACTGGCCTGACCACCCTGAAGCCCACCAAGGGTATCATCGACCAGCACCATGTCTCACTTTTAGGTCACGTTCTACATCACGGCACTGCCATTCCAGCCCACGGTGCCAAGAAAACTGAAAGGCACCAATGTTCAGCAAAGTGATGGGACCCCAACCAGCTTACCACTGCACTGGGACTCTGCCAATAGCTGGCACCATCCAGGCATGACAGGGAATGAAGCAAAGGGCGGCAGGTCCAAGTCTGGTAGACAACGAGTCGCAAGAGCTCCTCCTCTGAGCCCACCTCCGACCCCCTGCTGACTCCGCCCCTCTGCACACTGGCGCCACCACCGCCACTGGTTTGTCTTTGCCTGGCAGCACCACAATGGGAATCCACTTTTTAGCATTCAAACCCCCCGTGCCCCCCCACCCATGGCTTCTGCTGCATTTCTTTTAAGAGCTCACAAGTCATTCCATTTGTGAACCAAATGGGCGGCAATGACTGAGAGGGGCATCCAGAGGTGCAGGAGAGCCCCCCATGCCAGCTGTCTCTGCCGGATAAGCTGGGCCACAGTGTGCCACCCTGAAAAGGGCAGTGCTCAGGGCAAGACATAGGCTGATAGATGTGAAAGGTGCTATATAATAGATAGATAGATAGATAGATAGATAGATAGATAGATAGATTAAGTGAAAGGCACTATATGATAGATAGATAGATAGATAGATAGATAGATAGATAGATAGATAGATAGATAGATAGATAGATAGAATTTGGTATAGTAGGCAGGATTAGATAGATAGATAGATAGATAGATAGATAGATTGATTTTGGTATAGTAGGCAGGATTAGATAGATAGATAGATAGATAGAGTGAAAGGCACTATATGATAGATAGATAGTGTGACAGACCAGGCCATGGCGCTGAGGGGCACAAGGGTCACTGATTAGGTTCTACCATTGAGGGGCGCTCATACCTTGGGTCTGCCACCAAGCTCCGCCTCTTTTGGGTCAATGACAGGGAAGCCCCAAAGCCACCGCATGCCAGCATTCATTTGAGGGGCGCTCCTCGGTCCCTTGCCTTTCTCTTGTCGTGTTTTGCCCCCTTTTTGCCCAAACCTTTGCAGTTTTCTCGTCCACTGCTTGTCTGCCCATCTTCTGCTCACACTTTCATCTCCTGGTCCCCCGGATGTTGGCCCCTTGCGGAGGTGCAGTGATAAGCTGGTGAGCCGTGTGTGTAATGAGGGGGTGACGGGCCCGCCCCGGGTACCTGAAGCCGCCTCCCCCTGGCGCGTGTCGTGTGTCCCAAACAGCCGCCATCGAAGCCGACTCGGCGTGACAAAGTGTTTGCTTTGTGCGCCCACAGCTGGTGGTGGAGCAGACGGTCGTCTCGTTGGCCGCCGAACGAGAGGATCAGTGGGTGAAAGCATTAAAAGTAGCAGACGCTTGGCTTGCATTGAAGTTTCAAAGAGCGCAGAGCAGTTCATGAAGCTCCCCAGTTACTCGCCGCTAAGTGACACGTCTGTGAAGAAGACGATGGAGGATCAGCGGTCCTGAGCTGAGGGTCCCGGCCTGAGCGTGTGCTCTAAATAAGCAGCGGAGCTCTTTAGATTTTTGAGGTTTGATTTGGGACTTCACCGCAGCGCCATTTTGAATTTGAATTCTTTCGTGGGCACCGCCATTTTGTGTTATTTTACAAGGGGTGCCATCGTACCCGCTTTCGGCAGGTCTGGGACCCAACAGCAGACTTCACCCCCCCAAACTGGGGTTCAGGGGGGCTGCAGGCTTTGAAAGGTCAAAAATGTCCTTCAAGGGAGAGGAAACTGTGAAACCTCTGGCTTGAAAAGACAAAGGCGACCAAACATCATTGCGGGTGAAGAGTTCATTGGCAGAAATGAGAGAAGAACGAGAAGGGGGGAGAGGCAGAGAAATGTGCCAAACGGAAATGGATGCCATGCGCTATCCTGCTGCTCGGTGTGCCCGTCGTTACCCTCTGATGTCACGGTGGTAACCGCCTCGCTTTGCCTTTGGGTTTGTCTGTCCAGTTAAGTTCTCGGTGTTTCTGAGGTCCTCGTCCCGACCTTTCACCTGCAGCTCTCTGCCGCCGGGGCTGCTGGGATATCGCTACCTCTTACTGGAATTTGCTGGAAGGTTGTTATTTTTAATGTGATTCCGTTTTTTCGGTTTAAAGTTGGCAGTTTTTTCAGGCTGAACCGTTTTGTTCATCTGTGATTGGCACCATTTCAGAGTGGTGGTGTTCCCGTCGCTATGACGATGTGTCCCACGGCCCCTGAACGAGTGTCATGGCGTGTGCTGGCATTTGAGACAGCGGCAGATTGATTTAGTCCTTTGGTTTTTCTCGGCTTTGCAGTTTCCTTTGGCCTCACGCCAATACTAAGAAGATGTTTGTGCGGCGCCCTTTCGTCTTCTTCGTCTTCATCTTCTTGTCTTGGGTTTCGTCGTTTGCTTCCCACTCCCACGTGATGCCGCAGAGAGTCGTCTTTCATTTCCGAGTCGTTGTTCTTGCAATCCGAGACACAAGCAGAGCGGATGGCTGACGTCGTCTCCAGTGCCGTTTACTGGAAGCTCGTGGCGCTAACGGCCCCCAGGGACTGACAGACCTGAGCTTCTCGCCACTGCGTGGGGTCCGGGCGGACCCTTGGTGCTGCCCGAAGATGCCAGTAAACTCGGGAGTCACCAGGAGACCCCACCAAAGTGAGGACTGTTAGAAAGACCGGGAGGTGGGCTCAGCACCTGGACGAAGCCAAACATAGCAGGACACTTGGCATATAGCGGGCACCAGGAAGAGCCTCACTCGGCGGGCAGACGTCTAGTCAGGCCCGCCCAGCTTCTGTATTCCTGCTGCATTGTCACTACTGCTCCTGCAAGTGAAGGACTCAAAGTGACCGTCGGGGTCTCCAGGTGGGCTTTCATTCTGCTGCGCCCCCCTCTGCCCGCACCGGTGGGGGCTCAACTGACCTGCCAATGGCACCACTTGTGTTCTATCACCGGAGAATCCATAATCACCTGATTTCCATAAAAGAGGTCACGATGCAAACTTAACGTTCACCTCACAGCCGAGCCCGGCTGAGCTTAAAAAGCCATCTGACGCCAGGTAATTGAAAGAAATAATATTTTAAACGCCATATTTACTTCATGAAATATGTAATAAAGGAGCACTTTGGTCTCATTTAGTCATTCAAACTGCCTCTCACGGTTCATTTGGTGTTTGATGGGGCGAACCTCACTGGCATCCCAGAGCAGAAACGGCAGGGACGTCTACTGAAGGTGCGACAGGAGGTGAGGGCCGAGGAGTCAACACAACGCTAAAGGACCACCAGGGCCGGGAGGGGAGGGCAAAATGGGCTGAGGACCACCAAATGCGGGGGGCACCACAGTCCAATCGTCATAAAACTGGTGGCCTTCAGTGGGACGGGTCTCCGTTGGCATCAGCAGTTTAGTACTGAACATCAATGGTGTCAGAGGGCGGGTTTAATGTCGAATCAAGGGGTCCTGGGGAATTCCCACTTCTGAAAGAAAGACAGACAGACAGGGATTGGGGGGCACAGAAAGAGGGGTACAGAGATACACGTGTAGACATTAAAGGTAATATATAAGAGGACGAGATAGAGGGAAAGGCACTGTAAAATAGAGAGAGAGAATTTGGTATAGTAGGCAGGATCAGATAGATAGATAGATAGATAGATAGATAGATAGATAGATAGATAGATGTGTAAGGCGCTATATCATAGTCACATACTTGGACGGGTATACAAGGCACTATACAGGAAGCAGAGAGTGAGAGACAGATGTGACACGCCTGTACGATGGGCCTGATGCCACCTGAGGCTGCCATCCCCATTGTGAGTCCTGCAGGTTCCTCCCTGGCATCTGGCAGTGTGACGTTCACACGGCTCCTGTCCTTCATGGCCTGTCGGTCACACTCATCTTTATTTGATTTTCTCTGCTGCTGTCACCCTGATGTTGGCTCAGGTGCCCGCATGCTCCGGTGTGGCATCACTTTATTTGTTTTTCTGTTTCCATGATTTCCTTGCTTTGCCTTGTATCCCCGTGTGCCCCAGAGAGCGCCTTGTGACGGTCTGCTCTGTTAAGGTCCATCCATCCATTTTGTTTTCCATTTTGCTGCTTTCTGGATGGGATGCCAGTCCATCATCGGGCATAGTTGCCAGGTCCAATTCACCAGACACACACACGCGCCTCTGAAAGGCGCTCTATGTTTGCGAGCCCCTGCCTTTGCTCCTCCTGCCAGCGTGGCGGTCTCGTGTGCCACCTGAAAGGCGTTATATAAAGTCATGTGCTATTTCTGGCCGTGCGTCTGACAGGCTCACTCAAGAGCCTCCTGGGTGTTGCGATTCGACATTTTCCAGGCCGACATGCAGCAGCGTCTTCTTTACAAGCTCGAAGTTGCATTAGTGACCCCTCCATTAATGTCACCAGCGCCCTCAGCATGCCATCATCGCCGTCGTTTTCTGACAGGGTCCTAAAATCCCGAGGGGTGCTCCTGTGCCTATTGTGCACTCCTGAAGAGAGTCAGAAGCAAATGTCAGAGCGGTGGTCTCGGCGGAGGGGCCTGCAGTCACTCAGCTGAAGCCGCCGAGTTTCATTAGCCAAGAGTTGCAGTTCATTAAAATGTTTCACATGCTTAATTGCACTTAAACAGTTCTGCTTACTCGATGAGAACTAAGCGAGGTACCCAGATGTGACGGCGCTGCCAGGCTGGAGGCGGGCAGAGGATGACGGGTTTGCCACTGATTGGAGGGTGATGAGTCAGCACATAATGGGAAGCTGGTGGTGGGCACTGCCCCCGAAGGATGCAATTGGAATCGGACCCTCGGCGTGCTGAGCCCCACGTCGCCATCACATTAGTCAAAGTTCAGGGTGGTGGGCATCGATCGCAGAGTTTCTGCCGAACCACAGGCGTACCGTCAGAAGGCTGTGCCTCTCACTGCTGTGGCCACGGGGTGCGCCTCACAAGGAAACACGCAGGACTCAGCGATTCTTACAAAGTCGCCTTTGCTCCTCCGCCCCTCCCGGTGGTCCCCCCATATCGTCTGTGAGGCCCCACCCACCTTCTTGAACCTTCCTACATTTGTAAAGTGTAATGCGAATGACCCAGGGGTTCACCTGCATACCTGTGTGACGTTTAGCTGTCAATCACCCATCTGGCCCCGCCCACCTTCAGGGTGACAGCATGGATGACTCATGATGGTGCTCCAATGCGCCAACAATTCCGTGCAGCTTGGCTAATATCCGGCTTCTTCTTCTTTGAATGTCATTCTTCTTACCTTTATGGCATCAGAAACAACAAACCGTCGTCACAACTGCCAGTGACACTCCAAAACGCCTCATAAAATGGTGACATCGCTAATCCTCCAACGTGAACTCGCTGGCACTCAGTGCCTCATGTCCTGTGCTGCGTTAAGACCACCTATTCTTCCTAGACAGAGAGAGGGTACGGGATGCCCAGGCAATGGGGTGGGGAGGCCTCATCATCAATGTGGCTGTCCTGCCACCTCATCTGCCAGCATCTGGACAGGCAATGGGGGAGGAAGCCATGTGACAAGTTCCATACAAATTCAGTTAATGACGCAAATCAACAGCAAAGAAACAAGCAAACTTCAAATGACCTCAACGTCCTGCCAAACCAAATGACAGGAAGACCAAAGACGGGCAAAGTTCAGACCCCAACACAAAAGAGGAAAAGCATCAGAGATCAGAGCACCTGAGCAGACCGAGACTGAGAATGAGGCTCCGCCCCCAGCCACTCCTCCTCTCATCCATGGCCCCTCCCCTCTGTCTCTGTTGTCAGCCTGGCAGAGGTTCCTCACTGGCACTGTGGCACAGGCTCCTGGAGCTGCCTGGGCCCCCTTTCATCTTGCGCCCGCTTTTGGGTTTCGCTTTTGTCTTGTGCCACATTTACAGAGCGGACAGCTGGGCTGCAGTCAGGCGGCTGCCCCTAAAGGATTGTGCTGCATGTGTGCCACCGTTATGAGCCCCCCTGTCTTGACTGAAAGAGGAGCAGGGCATGATGGGAATAACAAATGTTTTAGCAATGCAGTGGGAGATGCAAAGTATAATGAAGGGGACAGGTGAGCACACCACAAAAGAGGGGCAGACAATGGCATCCCAGAGGGTACAAGAGTGGCAAATAGCTGGGGCCATGTGCCCTGGAAGGAGCCAGAAAGAGGTCTTCACCAGGACAGGAAGTATAAGACCAGAGAGCAGAGCCTCCCCCAGTGGCCGTCACCCCGGACCCCCCAGGCCTTTAATACAAGACCCTCCAGAAGGAGCATCTTACGGGAAGGCTTCTGCTTCCCTGTCCTTCTCCACCAGTCCATCATAGCATTAAACAGACAGCACAGTCATTAACACGGGGCATCCATGGGGAGCAGGGCGTGAACGTCCCCTGGTGCCCATGACTTTAATCGCCTCGCTGTGACATTTCCAAGGTTATTGACATGTCGCTTTACTCTTGGAATTCTGACCCACCCAGTTTCGTTTCACGTCTGCTTTTGCAGGGACAATGACACGTTACATCTAATGACTTGTTCCTTAACGTTGGCACCGCACTGCCATTTTGTTTTGACGCGCTCCTCCTCTTTCTGTGTGCCTCTTACGCTTACCAGAAGTCATGCCACATGACGTCGGCCATGTTTAAAGCGGTGTTGCCCTGAAGCTATCTACCGTTGAGGATTCTGGGTTCGGTGGTCTCGAGCGCGTCCTTTGATTATTTGCTAATGAATACCAGTGCGTTATTATGATTGCGATTTGTGTTTCGCCTTTCGATTCTCTCCCAACATTGTCCTTCAGTTCAGGCTCAGCGCGTTATCTCTCGGTCCTTTGCTCCTTCACTGCCATCTGCCCTGGGCTGCTTGTAAGAAGACAGAAGGTGACGTGGCGCGAGACCCCGAGCAGAAGTGTCTTTCATTTCATTCTGATGCCACGTGTCTCTCCTGATGCCTCGCTGTTTCCATTCTGGGGACGCCATTTCGCCACTCTCCTCAGGTTATGCCCCGCGGCACCTCACCCACGCTCACAGGGCCTTTGCGCACATTTCCAGAGTCATGCCACCTGCATGTAGCTCAGTGCACTTCAGTTAAAGGTGGCACTTCAGGGCGAAACTAATTAAGTGCCTCAGAAACCGCTGCGTGGCACCGGCGCACAGCTGTGCAGCTAACATCATTAGCATGTTAAATATAATCTTTAAATTAATGCGTAGAAAAGAGATACAGCAAAATAAATGCCAGCTGGCAGTTACCTTGGATGAAGAACATTCAGTCAATGGGCGGGGGGCATCTTTATTATTCATCAGCCATCTCGGGCTTCAAGCGACCAAAGCTGGTAGCGTCAGCGGGGATCGCCTGCGGGCAGCGGCGTTTGAAACCATACCAGTGAGAGCAGAGTGCCAACGCTAGCATCAAGGACCCGAGATGGCACCTATTTAATGTGCCAGAGACTGAGCTAAGCCCTACCAGATATTGATGTCGCACACGGGGGACACCATCCAGGCGGTGTCCTGCTCCAGGATGAGAGGGGGCGCTGGCGCAGACTTCTTCTCCTTCTCCATTTACGGCTCCAGGGGCGGAGCCAAGAGGACTGCTGACCACGCCCCACAAGTGCCCCCAGAGGCCCCACCTTTATATGATTTAGCCCTTATTTTTACTTCATGGAGTAATACAAAGCTGACCACGCGTCTGTCCAGTGTGCAGGTCCCCACCTGTCCCCATTTTCATTTCAGGCTTTGTCCCCCTGGGGTGCCCTCTCGAGTGACCACATCTGTTCTTTATTAATGAGGCCTCTTAAAGACTTGGCACAAAGTGGGGTTTGGGGCCAAAATTGATCCTCCTGCTTGAATTTATTTAGTGCCCACACCTCATTCCACCCCGGGCACTGCTGGGCATGGTTTGATGTAAAGATGGCCTTTGGGCGAGAACTGCTTGAGAAAAATGACAGCTTCACGCTGCAGTTACAACAAGAGAGGGTGACTGACTGACTTTTTCTTCTTCTTCTCCTTCCACAGCTCCAAGGGGCAAAACCAAGAGACCACCTGACCACACCCCCAGAGGCCCCACCCCTATATAGTTAGCCCAGTCATCCGGACTGGCCGTTCATTTTGGGACCCCCATGAAGGATAGACAGAGCTCCTGTACGCTCCCTGAGAACTCGTCTCCTTGCTGTTTTTGACGGCGGGCACCACCGGGTACCCCGCTAGTCTGATTTAAAGATGGCCCGTTTGAAAAAGCCTGAAGCGTTAAGCGGCGGTTACTCGAGTGGTCAAGTCACCTGCCAGGCTGAGAACCGCGGGGCGAACACCGGCCATCGAGTCCTCGCCACTCACTCTGTGGCGGCTGCTGAGAATCAATTATGTTTTTAGAATTTGTGCGGAGGAATTCAAAAGCAGGCGATGCCAAAGTCCTCAGCGCCTCCCCTACTCTTGGCATTTTCACCAGACGCCTCAAGTTCAACAGCAGACGTCTGAATGTAATCTCTTAAAAGACGTGAAACTTCACAGGCGCCATGCTGCTCCTATTGAATCAGCAGCGGGGCACGCGGAGACGTGCCACATAAATCAGCCGTGCCACCTTCACGTTTCAGATCGCTTTTTACAGCTGAAACGACCAAGAGGTGGGCTAAGAAGTGAAAAAAAGACCACCCTGTCAGCACGAAGCGGAGAATCAACTGCTGGCGTGGAGATCCTGAGGGCACCTGCCAGGCTTATATGGCGTATCGAGGGTCACCACACACCTGTGCTGGGCCCATACTCTGGCATCCAGCCTATCAGGTGACCAATGCCCGCCAGTGGAATGCCAGCCCATGCTGACATATTTTATGATACAACTCTGTCAAGCTCAGAATTAAGCTCCCTGATTGCAGACTTTCCGTAAAACCTAAAATCGTACTTCACGTCACATGGTGGTCCTTGTTGTGACCACCATGCCACTGATGGTTTCAAATCCCACCTGTAAGCCTCTGCATTGACATCCACCAATCGTCTGTGATGATCTACCCCTCCGCCACCTTCGGCATCTTGACCAGCTTGGGCTCCTCTCCAGATCCTTTATGCATATTCAGGAGGGCAGCGGCCCACCGGTCAACCGAGTAATGAGTGGCTTTGGCATCTCGGCATCAGGG
This sequence comes from Polypterus bichir lapradei, assembly GCA_026402145.1. Taxonomy (NCBI): domain Eukaryota; kingdom Metazoa; phylum Chordata; class Cladistia; order Polypteriformes; family Polypteridae; genus Polypterus; species Polypterus bichir. Next base: position 741,625 of record JANRMT010062846.1, on the reverse strand, counting down.
AAATGAGGCAGGCTTGGTAATGGATGGGCTAATGAATGAGTGACTTCATGTGCCACGTCAAGTCGTCTGTCCATTCAGTCCGCCTAAAAGTGACCCAGGTACGGCAGGTTGGAAAGCCACCATCACTTGTCACCGGCCACTCTGCTTTGATTTCCTTTTGAATGGCTGGACTGACACGAAAGATTGTGCTGAATGTCCCCAGTCACCGGGCTCAAGTGCCATGGGTGTAGGTGTGGGTGGGACGCATTGCTCTTGACAGAAAGAAGAGCAGCGAGCTGCAGGGAGCAGAGAAACCGAATATAAAGGACATGGCCGGTGGGAGAGCAGACGCATTCAGTGGGCTGCCAGTCCTCTGCCCATGAAGATTCCAAAGCCGTGACCGACCCTAGGTGGCACTACACTGTGCACAATCCTCACGCCTCCCTGGTCAGCCAGCCTTTGAGAGGATGTCCACCAAGGCTTGGCAGTGAAGTGCATCCCAGTTCTGTCGGCCATTTGGATGGAGAGCGGCCCACTGGAGTGGTCTCCTCATGGCTGAAGGACACGTCTGCACTATGTCCTTACCAGATGTCCGCTTGTGCCACCTCAGCGTTTGGACAAGTGTGAAGCCATGAGGCAGTGAAGCTCGACTGCTGAATCACGGCTTGACTGCCATAAGACTTTCTATTTTGGGACACACTAACCGACACTGGCTGTGACATCTTCCATAAATAGCCAGCAAAGTGGCACTCACAGGCCTTACCTGACGTGATATACGGCGTCGCCAGGTGAAAATCTTCTATTTTTAGATGACTGCAAAAAGCCAATTCATTTGGACCCCCATTACCTGGCAGTTTTTTTATCAGCTTAAGCACAACTTGACAACCTGAGACCCCCTTAATGTAAGTCAGTGTCAAGGAGGGCCGGGGCCAAGCTGGGTGCAAGGAATCTATTTAGCATTATATAGTGCCTTTCACTTCTATCTGTTGTCACACCTAGGGGGGGGTCACCTTCCTGGTTCTCTCAAGGTAAGTGGTGCCACCCTGTGATGAGAGGGGGCACTCTCATTGACTCTGTCTTATTTACTCACCCAGATTACCAAGAGACATCCTCAGGAAGACCCCACAGTGCCCACCCTCAGCCAGAGATGGCTCCGCCTCTTCTGGCCAGAACAGGATAAAAATGGGCACATGATTGACAGCTGGGCAACACAGACGAGGCAGCCTACTAAGGCAGCCTGCTGCTTATTACTCGATTGGCTCGCTGGCAGCATCGTTCTCTTTGGCTTTTCTACTTTTGTTTTTGGCTACACACCTGTGAACTGAATGGTGGGACCCTCTGGGACCCCAACCAATTCGCTAGGCTCCTGCTCGATCTGTCCACCAGTCACATTATCTATCTATCTATCTATCTATCTATCTATCTATCTATCTATCTATCT
>JANRMT010062846.1:711050-740195 GCA_026402145.1 Polypterus bichir lapradei | reverse complement strand
ATCTATCTATCTATCTATCTATCTATCTATCTATCTATCTATCTGTTGTAAAAGGCGCTATATAGCGCCTGACCCGGCACAGACTACGCAGAGGCACGTGTACAACAAACAGGGTTTTTTATTTCTTTTCTTCCCCGTGTCCCACAGGCCCAACACAGTCCCAAAAGCACAAAACAGACTTTACACAACCCTTCCTGGCACCACCACTCCTCCCAGGCAACCTCGTCCTCTTCCTCCCAATTCTCGCCCCGAATGAAGGAAGGTTGGCCCGTTTTATAGCCCACCCGGAAGTGCTCCAGGTGCCTGACCAGCTGGTCTTAATTGCACCTCCGGGTGGGGCTGGTAAGTCGTCCCTTGTGGCCGGCTGGCTCTCCGCAGCACCCCCTAGCGGCCACCCCATCTCCCAACCGGGTTGTGGTGGACTCCATGTCCCATGGAGCCACGGGGGAGACTGAGGAAGGACCCACGGCCAGGGAGACTGCCCCCAGGCGCCCCGGGGAAGGTATTGCACTGTCCATGGTGGCTCCCCCGGGGCGTATGCAGCAGAGGCGTCTTGGCCGGGCATGGGACCCGGCTGTCCGTCACACTGTCTATCTATCTATCTATCTATACCAAATTCTGTCTGTCTGGGGGTCTCCCTCTGCCCCCCGGTGCCGTCGTTTCTCATTTCCTATGCTCTTTTGTTATTCTCTCCCGATGCTTCCCCCATTACAGCTTGTGCTTATTAGCCGGCGTCTGGTGTCAGCGCTCACTAATTTCGGCGTAAATCGTTTTTCCTTTAATGAGTCAAAGTTTTTGTGTCAACAGATGGGAGCGCTAAGTAAGGTGACAAAAAAAACAAAAACAAAGCTAAAGTGAAAAGTGGCATACATTTGTTATAAAGCAACGGTTTGTCCTCGGCACATCCCTAGCTGTGAATCCAGGACACATGCGTCTCCTCACGCGGGTCTCTGCAATCAGAGACCACCGGGCAGATCCAGTCGGAGATGACAAGAGGCCTTATGGAGAGACGGCAAGGCCTCCTGCGTCGATGAGAAGAAGGGGGCGCCACTGAGTGCAAGGCCACCGAGGAGTCACTGCTGGCGATGGCTCCTGTGGTTTGTGCTCAGTGTGGCCGACTGCCCGTTCCGTGCCCTCACCACTTGGTAATTGGGGCCTGCATATGTTGCCTCGACTCTGTGCCAGGCCCTTAGTTGGCGTTCATCTCCCCCTTTTGTGTTTTGCTGTTCCTTTGAGTTTTTCTTTTGTTCTTTTTGTCTCTTGGCCTTTGAATGTCTTTTGCTTTGGTGGCTTTGCTTTGATCCTTCTGGATCACCTTTTGTTAGTTTGGCCTTCCTTAAGTTTCCTATTGTTTTCTGTAGGCTGGGGTTTTGAGGGTTTCCCTCTCCCTTTAATGAGAGGCCCCGCTTGACGTATTCTGGCATTTCTAAAATCAAACATCTCACGGCGTCAGGTTTGCTTCGTCTTTTGATCAGTGACGCTGAGGGGCGATGGCCGTGTTCTTCATTAGTCCTCCGTAGTCAGCCTGATCCTGAACCTCAGCAGATTATCAAAAACTGGAAACGATTTTGATCCTGAATATCCTGGAGGGCAGAAGATGACAGTGGGCACCAGCAAGGCCACCAACAGGGACCCTCAAACGCTGCTTCAATCCAGTTGTGAGGGCAAGGCAGTGGGCGGAGTCAGGGCGGGCTCAGAGATCTTCTGCATTTGGATTGGATGGACGGCCTCCCTGCTCAACAGAGACTGGTGGGAGTTCACTTAAAGGAACTGGCAAACTGGGGGTCGTTTTCCTGCTCTTGGCTTCCCCTTCCTTGGGTTGCGGTGGTCTTCCTCGGGCCATTGTGCTCCTCCATCATGTACAGAGTAACACGTCTGATAAACGGCCCGTGGATCTGAGCGCTAGGTCCGCCCGAAGGCTGCTGGTCCTGCGTTGGCGTGCGTCACCCATGGATGTTCTTTCAGTCGTGGTCTTCACTCCCATACCCTCCGTGTTGTGCCCATGAGTGCGGTGGTGTAGTCTGACGCCCCCAGGGTCTCCGGTATGATGTTCAGCATTGAGCAGCGGCAGAATCAGACAGAGTGAGACCCCCGGTGTCAACAGATGGCACCCTCGTGGCAACTGGGCCGAGACGCAGTGAAGGAAGCGTGTAATCCGTGTAACCTGGCGTCCTCAAGGTGACAGGCCACCCCAGTGTCACATCGTGTGACTAACCTGCCTGTGCACCAGCCGCGTGGGGACCACCAGACAAATGTAACAAACCCCGAGCCTCAATGATAATAACCCGCCCTGACGCTGGTCACTTTCACGGTGGGCCAGCGAGACACTTTGCGAGTCGCCATGCGCTGTGCTTTTGAACTTTTCCGCTGAGTGCGCTTGATTTTTATCAAATTATACGCGGCATCCACAAAGTTTCAGCCGCAGCGTTATGACACAAGAAAGACGGCCCCCTGCAATCATGGAAGTCGTACGGAGTACAAATCTGAGCTTAATAAACCCACCTGCCTGCGAGGAGATTCGACGCGACTTACGCCTTTTGGTGTTTGATGAATGGCTTTATTAGCACATGGAGACTAAGATTTATAGTCTTATGGAGGAAGACACGAGACGAGCGGCACTGCCAAGTTTACAGGCAACCGGCCAGCAGGGGAAAGTCGATCGGCCAACGGACCCTCACGGGGTGCCGATCAGAGCAGCATCAGGCGTAAGGTGGGATGCCCACCGTGGGGGGGCACAGCCAGAAGAACAGCTGGGCAGGTGAAAGTCAGCAAGTAAAACACTTCAGAGAGGGAGGAGCACAGGGAGACCCCAAAGCCGGTGGTGAGCGAGTGCCCACTCCAGTGCCCACCTTCTCCCCTTCCTCTTTGTCAGCTTTCCTCCCAGTGGCTGAGCCTTCAGCGCCAGCTCACCTTGTGGGGTCACTCCTGGTCATTTTAGGGGGTCCTGGTGCCTTTGAGGTGCTCATTCGGTGCCAAGGGTATCCTCCTGGTGGTCTCAGCCTTGGTATAGTCGTCCCTCCTCAGCTCACTCAGGTAAGGAAGTGGGCTGCCTGGGGGTCTCTGCTCGGCTCGTCTGCTTTGTTGTTGTTTTTGTGTAGTGAGAGCCTCGACGTGTTACCTGAGGGTCCTTATTTACGGTGGTCTCCTGCCTGGGCTCCTGATGGTCTTCGGTGGCCCGTTGGCTTTTGTCACCATAGCTCTGCATGTCCCTTTGGATACCTTGGCGCTCATTTTGTCTTCTTTTGTTGCCCAAATGAAACGTTCCAAGCGGGATGTCCCCTGTCAGCCGCTTGTCCTTGTCCCGCAGTTAAAGGACGGTGACGGCCACCGCGTTACACCAAAGGTCATTGTTAAGTCACCAAGATGAGATTCGAGAGCAGGGGACAGGGGAGAGACGCCGACGACGTCACGTGATGCGACTTAGAGGACTCGATCCACGCCATGGCGACTGAAGCCCACCAAAAAGAGACAATACCCAGCAAATGGACAAAACAACAAAAGACCTCCAGAAAGGTGCCACTTAAGGGCCAGCAGGACCCACTTTAGGCTCCAAGACCCTGAGTTGTGCAGAGATGCCCCCTTTTTGTGTTGTTGCCCTCCACTTATTGCCCTTCCAGAGCATGCAGCACAAATATTGGGTGCCATGCCCCCCATTGCCAGTCTCCTCTCATGCTCAGCTGAGGCCTGCTGCTCCAGATTGGTGCCCACCTTGGCAGCACTGGGCAGTGGGCCCTCCATCCTGTTTATTGTCGTAATTCGTGACTTTAAAGTTTAGCGGTCTGTGACCAGTGCTGGGCACCGCGTTGATTTCCTTTCCGGAATCCCCCTCCCCTCCCCCGGCGCGGCCCCCCGTTTGTGTTTTCCGCTCAGGTGATTTCCTTTTCTTAATATTACGGCTTCTTATAAATCATGTAAAGCTCATTTCTCACGTTCGGCAGGCGTAAATCGCTTCTCTTTCTTCTTTTCCACGAAGTTACGGGGGGAGCCGCGTCCCCTAATATCGCGCCGTAGATCTCGGAGGGAAATCAAAGCTAATGTAAGCGGCCGGAAAGCGCGACACTTTTTTTCCTTCCCTGTTTTGCAAATAAATCAAAGTGGCAGATTGTGAAAAAAACGAGCTTTGTTAGAAAAGCAACAACGGGAGTCAAACATCAGCAAAGGGCGGGCGCTCAAAGGATGGCATCACAAGCCCAAGGGAAAGACGGGCAGCGCCTCTGGTGGGCTCACACATAGCTGTGTTATTGGGCACAGACTGGCACCCTCGTCTCTCTCTATGCCCAGATGTGTCCAGGGCATGAACAGTCATTGCAGGACGTGTGACCGGTCTGAGGCTGTCAGTAGGGGGCTGGGCAGCGGGCACTGTTGGCCCAGGAGCAAATGCAATGGCACCTTGTTAGCCCATGGGTGATGCCACATGCAGGTGTTTAACGCATTTTGTACCCCACTATCCATTTGCACCCCGGGGACCCCGTTCTCCTCTAACCCTACCCTCCATTTTTAGTACTAGAAAGGGCAGATGGGGTCTCGTCCTCTATGGCGGCGCTCGACAAATATGAGATGCTCATTTGTTTCTTTCTTTCTTTCTTAACTAGAGGATGGAAACACCAGAGATACGCCTGGCAGGGACTGAGCAACTGATGGTGACAAAGGACAAATCCAAAAGAGTGAGGGGGCAACACCAGCAAGGAAAGACCGCAGGACCCCGTTTGAACCTGGAGGGCCCTCATGGTGGCGCTCTTGTGGTGCCTGAAGTCACACGGAAGTCACGACAAGTTCACGAGCCCCCTCAGAACCAAAGCAAGATGGGTGACAAACACTGCGGTTGTGACAGGAGCCCAAACTGGGGAGGTGACCAGGAAGTGGACAAAGTGCCCAGGGGATGACGAGGGCGGCCAGACCTCGACTCACTCGTCGTCTTCCTACGGATGAAGAATTGTAACTGCGCCCCCTAGTGGTGAAATCCTCAAGGCACATGGGACACAGACACTGAAAGCCCCCCACCCCACACTGGGCCCGTCAAACATGTCCACAGCAGCTCGCTGTCACCTGTTGTCACCTCGTGTCCCCCTCTGCTGACCACAACTTATTTTTAGGTAAAGTGCAGTGCACCTTATGAAGCCCCGAGGTCTCCACAAGGATTTAGTAAAAAATCAAAAAAAAGAAGGACAAATGGGTGTGGCAGGGAGGGACCCAACGAGGGCCTGCAGGACCTCCATGGCCGAAGGGGACGTGATGGCACATCGGCGGAACACAAGTGACATAACTACGTGTGAGCGTAGACGACCCCCACATGTCAACAGACAAGCTAAGGTCGGCACCCCGGCCAGTGAAAGACCACCAAACAAAAAAAAAGGGTTACGACGTCTGGGCACAAGTGCTGCCCGCTAAAACTCGGACACTTTGGAGAGGAGTGGACAACTGATGACGTCACAGGATTGGGGGAGAACGCGCCAGACCCCGGTGCCGCAGGAAACAAAGAGTAACGGGAGAAGGCCCAAACCCTCTCAAGTGACCCCAAAACGAGGGAGCAGGCCGTGTGACTCCACCAGAGGCGATGGCACGGTGAGCAGGCAGAGACCCCGTGCGGACCGCGCCAGTCTGCCCCCCCTCACTCGTGATTGAGTGGCTGTGCCTTGAGGGGGGGTCGGCGTGAGTAGATATTGACAGGTCGGACATCATCCTGTCTGCCGGCGAAACACAATCAGACGTATCTAAAAGTCAAATCTGTGTACCACTTACTGTGCCCGCAACCTAGCAGACCTGCACTGGAAATGTCAGGATGGGAAGACGAGCTAACAAAGCTGCCTGTCAACGCCGGAATCTCCTGGCGGAAAATCCGAAATAATAAAATAAAGAGAAGGAAGAGAAGCGGCCTTGAGGCTCGTTGGGGGATTTTGAAGAGATGGCGGCGGGTGAGCGCAGGGCGGGCACAGGGCACCTCGCAGCTCAATGGCTGGTCACCTGTCCTCTTTGTGTCGAGGGGCTTTTCAGATCGAGGATTCCATTCTTCTTTTATCGGTCGTCATGCCGGCTTTTGTTTGAGGCCCTCAACTGCCGCCATCTTGAGAGTTTCTAGGGGGCGTGGCCTCTGAGGTCGTGACCTGGGTGCAATTCATTCGCTCACACAGCATTGGCGCTGGCAGCCACCTCTAATGTCGTGGGCATCGACGAAGCCCACCACTTTAGAAAGACGGGATGCTGTTTTCATTCATGTTGCGGCCCCCCTGAAGGTTTTGTGCCCCCCTCTGCCCTCAAGGACTGATAGATGTGTCAAATCACCGTTTTGAATCACCCACTTAGGCTGGCATTGGGCACACGCTCCGTGTTTCCTCTCCTTTCTCTTTCGTCGCACTGCAGTCCCGCTTTGCTGTCTCTACACAATGCGCTCCTTTTGGAGTTCAAGGTTTGCTGTTTTGTGCGCGATGGCCGAGTGTGTGTGCGCCGTGCGTGCGAGTGAGTGGGAGCGTTCCGTCGCTATGGAGACCAAGTCGAGATGCCTCGATCCATTTGTGGGTTCTGTGGCGGTGCGCCGCTGTATTTACCGATTGTGCCAGGTGTCTCTGACCTTTAGATGTAATCAGCTCTGATTAGACGTGGAAGATGAAGTGGCAATGGTGACGGCGAGTATTTATAGAAATTAGCGACGAGGGAGCACAGACAACACGTCCCCAAAGTTGGAGCCGACTTCGTCTTCGGCGCCACTCGGCTCCACAGCTCTGGCCCAAGTCTGCGAGTGAAGGGGAGGAATCCCTGGGGGGGCAGCGCCCGCAGGGGGTCCGCAGGGGAGTCACAGTGACGTAGGACCCCCCTGACGGGCGTCACCCTGATGTCCACCACAGCCCTTCTCTCACATTTCCACTTGGAGGGGTCCCTGGTTAGAAATGTCTGTCCAGACGCCCACCTAAATCAAAGACCCCAAACAGCAAAAGGGGGTCCAAAACATCCAAAAGGGAAGGGAACATTCCCAGGGAAGTGCCAATGACCGTGGGAGGGTTTATCGGGCAGTGATTGGCAGGTGGCCCCGCCCACAAAACCCATGGTACCAAACCAAGGCGGCCGAGAGGCATAAAACAGAATCAAAAAGACAAAGAAGACCAAAGAATCGAAACGAAACGAGATAGCGGGACGCTGAGCCCCCCGCCGAGACGCGCCAGGCTGAGTGTTGCCTTACGGACGTTTGCTTTTGCCTGCTCTTCAGCTCAGTCCCTTTCGATCCTTTGGCTTTTCCTCTTTTGTTTTGTTGTCTGAGCCGGGGCTTTACGGGGTTTCCCCCTCCGCACTCCCATTTTGTCCTGTGATTTTCACTCCTCAGGAGCCTCGAGCCCCTTTTCTGAATTTCAGCAGCTGGCAGCTCTCATCTGTTACCCGTTTGGGTGAGCCATTGTAAGGTGAGCTGGGACTGGCGCTCGACTGGGCAGAGCGGACAGACAAGTGTGCCACTAATGTGCCACTTATTGAGTAGGCAGGCAGGTGACGGGGGCTCAGCACCTGTGACCCTGAGTGCCAGCAGGGCTCTCCTTATGGTGGTCCCCACTCCTCAGTTCCATCATTGCTGACATTCCCGGTATATCTGGGTGTAAGGTGCCCCACGTATTGATGCCAGCTTGACGACAGTGCCACAGGAATGAAAGTAAACTCCATCTGTAGTCGAGGACTTTTCTGTCTTCTCACACTTTAGGCAGCTTTATTGCGTTTTTACGCTGGTAATTTATGCACATTTGTGGCAGGCAGGCAGGGCTTTGAAATGTTAAGGGGGCGCCTCATTACCTGCTGTCTTTGATTTATTTATTTTAAATTCTAGGCAACCATCAGCCTGAGAACATTTGCTCTTTTATTACTGGAAATGGCAAAACGCAGCAATCGAGTTTAGCGATAGAGCAGGTCGGCACAGCGAGGACAGCCGTGTCATCGGTGAGGGACATTGTGGAGGACATCGCTGTGACAATTTCCAAAATGAGTTCCCGTAAAGGCGAGACCCCCCGGTGGTCACCCTGCAGGTCGTCAGCTCGAACATTTCAGACTTCAGCGAGCACAAGTGACATTTTAAGGCTGATGGCAGCTGGGGGGCACAGTCACGCCCTCACCCTAAGCCTAACCCTCATTGGATGAGCCCTCACCCTCCAGGAAGCCCCTCCCCTCCCCGCCTCCAGCTACCACACCCAGGACTGACAAAGTCGGGATAAGACCCCAAAAAGTCCACCGTGAAGAAGACCTCGGCCCACCCTTTGTGGTGAATGCTGCCGTTCAAGGGGGGGGGGGGGTGCATTTTGGGGGTCTCGGCTTCTTTTTGATTTCTTTTTTGTTTCTTTGTTTCCTACTGCTTGGCTTTGGTCGCATTCCTGTGCCGATTCCTGACCGTTTGCCATTTCCAGATACAGAGTTTCCTGTCCGGTTATTGTTTTGTTTCTTGTTGTTTTTTTCAGTTTTTGACCCCCCCGAGGGGCGGGGCTCTTGACACTGCGGCCAAGGCCCCGCCCCCTCCCCTATTTAAGGGTCTCACTGGCTCTGCCTGGGGCTGCTCGCCTTTCGTTCGACTTTCGACTTTCGATTTTGTTTCGTGCCTCCCGTACATTCGACTTTTGAAGGGTTTGGATTTTGGATCGTGGGCTGCTTTGGTTCGGCTGTCACCCTGTGATAATCCTGCATGCTTTTTGTTAATAAAATCCATAAATCGTACTTAGCGCTGTTTTTGAGGCCCTCTGAGTTTGGACTTTCTTTCTTTCTTTCTTTCTTTCTTTCCTTCTTTCTTCCATTTCAGCCTGCTTCTTGACTCACTCTGTTCCTGGAGCCTTGAACTCTTGTTTTGTGAAGTAAAGTTTTGTTTTTGAGTTGTTTTGAAAGCTTAAGAGCCTCCCAGCGTCACCAAAAGAGAGAGGTGACCTGCCAAACCCCTGGCGCCGATGACTCACTCATGCCATTAACTATTGATGTGAGTGAAACAACATCACCCGTGGAAAGCCAACGCCCCAGCAGTTTGTCCGTGGCATGCTGGGCTCGTAAACGGGCCTTGAGTGACCCCCCCCCCCCCCCGCCGGGGGCTCGGCATTCAAAATACTAAACACGCAAACCACACAAACGTGACGAGCAAACTACAAAATGAACACAAACGAGCCAGCCCCACGACCCCAAAGCCCCTCCCGCCAGCCGGATCAGGCCACTCCCCCATTATGTGATTTGTGTGGCAGGCCAGACGTTGTGCCAGCCATTGTGGCTCCAGACCCAAACAGTAAGGGGGCATCTGACATACTCATTGGGGGAACTAGGGGGACACTGTGTAGTAATGTCACAACATGGGTAGGGGTGCTCCTTCTCATGGGCTTCACCCAGCTAAATGACCCCTGGGCCCGTGTTGTGCCCTCCTTGCGCCCGCAGGATTCTACTTGATAGACAGACTTTACTGTCTCGGTGTTGCTGTGTCACAGAGGGGATGTGCAGCTTTGTTCATGATGGCACTCAGTTTTGTCCTCAATCTCCAACCCCCAGGGGCTCCAGAGGGCGTCCCCCAGCTGAGCCTGCCCTTTTAATCAGCTTGTTGATCTGAAGAGACGTGACTGGCCCACCGCGCCACACGGACCATCGCCAGAGGAGTGCAGTCTGCTCTGTCCTTTCTGCTTCTCCATGCTGTCGATGATGTGGACCCCCAAATACTCGCAGCCGTGGCGCCGCCTCCACTTCTGCCCCCTGAGCTGTGAAAGTCGATAACCAACTTGTTCTTTCAATTTGAGGTTTTGGGGGTGACAGGGGCGTGTGTGTGTAGGAATGCCCGTGAGTCTTGTGTGTCACGACTGTGACATCGGAGGGCCAAATGAGCTCAAACTCTGCACTTACCCTCCAGTTTGGAGGAAATCGATGGTGACAAGTTAAGGGGGGTCTGGGGTGACTGAGACGACCGGATGGACGTGTGTCCTAAGGGGAAGCTGAGCGAACAAACCAGTTTAGACCACGGTAGGAGTGACATCGTGGGCCGGGCACAGCTTGTGGAGTTCTCCTCTGCCCCCTGGCACTCCATTTGTTTATCCAAAGGGATTTACAAGCACAAATTGTTGCACATACACCTTGGCACTGGCCCTGGCGTCTCATGCTGTGCCAGGGCTTGTTGTGCTGAGGGATGCCAAGGGGTGGTTTGTGGGCACATCAGCCTGACTTTTGTTAAAGCCCCCACATCGCCGTTATTATTCTTGGGAGCCTCTGCCTCTCCCGCTCAATTTCCAAAACAGTCAATAACTCGCCGAGTGCCGCGTCCGAATTCATTCTCTTAATTTCCCTTTCATTAGCTTTGAACTTAAAACCATTATTCTGAAATATTAAAGAGGGCCTTGTCGGCCCCCATTGCCAGCTCTGCCGTTCAGGCGCGGTGCCTTCAATCAGGGCCCATTTCTCTTGATGGAGATCCAAAGCTAACGCATTGATTTTGTGCTCATTGCCACCTTCAGCGCTAAATGACAGATGGTGCCTTGTCAGCCCGCGCGCCACGCTGATCGGCTTCTTAATGCGTGCGAGTTCCAGAGACTGACCCCTCCAATTGTAAATGTCTCCAGTCCTCGGGATAATCTCCACATTCGCCAATGAAATGTCAGCCTGTCAGGACGAAGTCGATAGGAGAGGCCGTGGGAGCGGCGAAGTGGAGGCCCCTCGCAGACCACCGGGGACGTAAAGCGCACGCGGCGGGCATCTGGACGTGGGCAAAGCACAGCAATGAGTGGAACCTTCAGGAGATTTCAGACGGCCCTCCTGCAGAGACGTAGAAGGAAGGTCGGCGATGCTGTGACGAGGTGGGCAGTGAACGACGAGGCGAGGTGAACTTCCTCCATTTTGTTTTGAACGCTCCGCCGGGCATCACGTGAGGCGCTGTTGTCCCCTTTAAAATTACCAGCTAACGGCGGCCATGCAAAAGGTGGAAGCTTCAGCTGCAGCTCTCGGCCTGAGGGATGTTATGGAGTGACTTTAGTGTCACTACTACAGTTAGTGACCTCAGTGCCACCGGTTCAGAAACCCAGTTGGTGCCAGCTTTCACAGCGCAGTGATGTGACCAGGAGGAGGCTCTGGACTCACCTCTTCACTTGGCACCACACTTCACACATCCGCTTTATCACCCTTCTGAGGAGAGTGGGGGCACAAGGCTGGCACTGCCCTCACAAGTGCCCTTCTACCACGCTGACGGAATGAACTGCTCCATGCGCTCAGTCCAAAGACTTTGGAGACGTTATGCCAGTTAAATCTGAAACGGTGCCACATGTAATGCGCCAGCCGAAGCGGGTAGTCACAGAGACTCAGTCACAGAGCTCAGATAAGCAAAGACCCCATTCACGTTCCACCTGGGGGTCACCACTCAAAGACGGCGTAGCACACGTATTTCACGATGGCCTGGAGACAAGTGGGACGCAGCCCCCAGTTAGGAGTCCCAGTCCATGACAGCAGAGTCCCATCCGTGCTGTGAGGCCACCGCAGGACAACACGGCACGTGGGCTGAACGACAGCAGTTCTGAATTCGGAGTAAACCCTAAATCGTCGAGTTTGATTTAGTAAGAATCAGAATCATCAGAATCACGCATTGGACTCACAAAGAAAGCCACAAAAGGAGGGGAAAGCAAAGTTCACTTGATTGGGCCGTTACCACCATGTGACTCATGACATCACAACACAGGACCTCTCTGCCAGACTCTTATAAGAAACGGAGGTTCTGGACACGGACATGCCAAGGGTCCGGAGAAGACCACCTCAAGACCACCGAGCTTCTGATAGAAATTTGGAAGAAACGCTTAAGAAAAAGCTGAGGGTCACAACAGCAACTGTACTAATAAGTGAAATGACAGGGGGACCGCCTGACGTGGCAGTGCCCACCAGCCCCAGCTGCTGTTGATGAGGACTACTTTGGGCCGAGTAGACCATTTGCTGAGGTCTTCACCCAGTTTTAGGGTTGTGGCACCAAAGTCTGTCCTGGTGGCATCAGTCGCAAAGCGGGGTCTGCACAGCTGACCAGAAGCAAGGTGTGGGGTGGCACCTCAGGGCAGCCACCATGCCAGCCCTGCCCGCGTCTAAAGTATCAGGTGCTTTCCCTTTTCGCCAAGACGATCTTCATAGGCATCGGCGTGACATTTTCTCGGGCCCTCCACTGGTGCGCCGTGTTTCATCGCCCACCGCTCTGTTTGAGGATAACTGCTGACTTTTGATGTTTCCCATTCCTAAGGACATTGATTTCCCAAACAAAGCGCTGGTAGCGTTAGTCGTTAGCCAGCAGAGAGCTCACAATCATCCTTGATCTGCCGAACACTGTGGCGTAAACGTCAGAGCGCATCATTAATCTCCGACGGTCCCCACGGAGGCGAGCGACTCGCGGGGGGGCTCCAGGGTTATTTCTGGCCCGTCAGTAAATATTACCTTTGGCTTAGCAGAAGCGTGTTAGTGCCATTCACTTCCTTACCCCTGAATGCTCAAAGTCGGTTTGGCATGAGAGTCAAAGGATCTTCGGAACTGCAAATGTGTCGACAAAAACACAGACAATTACTGACGTAAACTGGCACAAGAGAAGCGAGAACAGATACCCAGGACCCCAGAGAAGCAAACGGCAGGAGGCGTTCAGCATCTCGTTCACAAAAGAAGACGAGGAGTGTCCTGCATTGGCGCTGGTGGGCTGTCAGTTCAAGTTCAGGAGTCCCACCTCATCGATGAACAGCGAGCACAACATCAGACCACAACGACTCGTGTGGGTGAGCGGGCATCGGGGGGCACTGGGGCAAACACCTGCTCCTTGATTTGCCTCCAGACCTCCTCCTCCTCCTTCCCTGATGTCAGGAAGGCCAGCCCTGCCCACCTCAGACCTCAGTCCACCAAGTCCAGTAGGTCAGCATTCGCTGGTGGGTTTTCAATTTAGAGGGTCTTTTGTGCATTTCGTTTTGCTTGTTTTTCATTGGCCCACCCTGGGTACCCCAGGCCTCTTTCTGGGTTTTGTGTTTCTCTTGTAGGAGAAATCCAAGAGATGGCATCGCCCGCTTTTGGTCGTGTTGGTTGTTTATCCCCCAGCTTGTGTCATTGTCATTGTGTCATTAATTTATGATTTGTCCCTTTTACGTGTCCCGTGTGCTCTGTGGGTGGTACCCGAGGGGGCGGGGCCTCTCCTGCACCCTCCCTCGGCAGTGGGGCACTGGGGGGGGGTCTTGTTGCAGGTCTTTCCTCTGCCTTTGGACTCTTTTGGAGTTTTGCTTTGCAGAGCTGCTCCCTTTTATCTTTTGAGCTCCTTTGTTCTCGTTTCAATTTTCCTTACAAATTCATTCATTTAGACGGAATGTTGGGAAGACTCTCGCCCACAAGCCGCAGTCTGACGGGTGCTCTCCCTTGTAGGGCATCTTTGTAACGTTTTTTTGGGTGGTTTGGACTTTCCACTCTGCTCCCCCTGGTGGCCCCCTCTGGATAGGCCAGTGGAGGTCCGGGCCTGCCTGGTGGGACCTTTTGAAGACCTTCAGCCCCTTCCACCAATTCAGATTTGCCTTTCCCACCTCCTCTCTTTTGTCCTTTTGATCTTTCAATGTTTTGCTTTTCTTTTTCATGTTCGTTGTTTGCGGGACAATCAAGTAGTAATGGGACGTTGGGGTACTTGGCACCCCTGATGTGTAGGGACAGTGCTGCTACTGCTACTATTACTTGGTGCCAGCTCAGCGCCCATAGCGAGTCATCAGTATTGGACTTTGACCACCTCACTGCCCAGAGCACATGCCACTTCGGCCCCTCCGTGTACGTCACTCAGAAACGGACCCCCTAATGCCCCCATCAAGATGTCACCCACACCATCATCCGCCACTGCTGCTACTAACATAAATGCAATCCTCCACCGCATGTCCCCCCATTGCAGGCTCCCTCCACTAGGGGGGGCTCTAACAGGACAGCCTCTGTAGGTGCTTCATGGCACTTTTTTATACGAGTGACGATGAGGAGGGCCAGCATCACATGGTGGGAGGAGCTTCACCTCGGCATGACTTGTGGTGGTCTCATCGGCCCGTGGGCTTTACTGTCCAGTCACTGACCCCCTTTCTTCGTATTTTACTCACTTTGGCCTCCTGTGGGTTTGGGGGTCCCTAATCCCCCAGCTCCCTCCTTCCTCGGTTTATTCAGAGGCCTCGTATGAATCTCCTGCTGTCGAGGCCTTGGAAGAAGAAGAAGAAGAAGAAGCCATTTTAGGGGGCTAAGAGCCCCCAGATTACCCCCCACCCCCCACCTCGTCTTCTCGGCCTCCCAGACGTTTTGATTTTTCATTTTCTTTTCTTTGCGTCTTCTTCTTCTTTCCTTCCTTCCTAACTGAAGTGCCGCCACAACATTAAACATCTCAGGCCAAACTTCATCTCGTCTACCGCACTCTTTATTACAACGCTGCCCGGGATGAGCAAAAATAAATGAAGCATGGCGTGTAAGAATTTGAAATCGTCTCCAAGCTGATGGCCATTAAGGGAACACGAGCCGTGGAGAAGCAATAAAAACCGTGCAAGTGCCGCTTCCTCGGACCCCCCCCATTATGGACTCCCCTCGTCACGCCAAGGAACACGAAGTGCAGAATTAGGATTATCTGTTATGTGATGTCACTCATCTCAGCGTGGCGTTCCCTAAAATTAGCAGCCGCCTGTGCCTGGCAATGGACGGTGACGGTGACAAGGTCATGGGTGCCCACGGGGAGTGAAGGTTAGCCCACCTGGTCCCATCCCACTCCGGAGCTACTGGGGCACAAACCGTTGGCCCTGAGACTGAAGGCGTCAGAAGACACAGAGCACTGCAGACCACTCGGAGTGCCCGTGCTGACTCCTGTGCCAGCGGTGGGCACGTGAGCATCAGAGCTGGGCCATTGACCAATAGGAGAAGGTGGTCCAGTCAGATGAGTCACATTCTCAGCTACTTCATGAGGATGGCTGGGTGCTTAGGGGTCCGGGCATTCACGCGGATGTTGCCCTGACATGTGCCACCTACTAAAGGACTGGTGCAGACGAGAACGAGGTGTGAGAGGCTGGCCAGGCAGTAGATGTGGTGCCAGCCTGATGTTGGGCACTCACTCTCGTCACTCTTTACACTTTCACATTTCCTGCACCTGGTGGGCACTCGTTAGGTAAGGGTGGGACGGCGACTTCCAGCTCAGCCAAGCGCCGCAGATGAAATTCTAGCAGGAAGCCTGATGAGCTCGAGGAGCAATCCGCTCCTAATCCTACTTAATGTTCAGTAAAGACTCCCAAACCCCGAAGTAAACACGCGGCCGCTAATCGGTGGCTTAACATGGAGACTGTAAAGATAAGCACATCAGATGTCGGGCGACGCGGCGGGCACAGCGAAACACGGCCTGGACGGCTGGCACAACTTTGAGAGCCGATGAAGGTTCACCAATCCTCGGAGTCGAGGAGGAGAAGAAATGAAACGAGGGGGGGATACGATCGCAGAATAAGGAAGGGAGGACCACCAGCCCCAGGATGGCCTATCAGACGCAGCCGAGCTTGGGCATCTCTTGAACCCGGGACCACTCAAAAGCTTGGTGGTTTGCTTTCTTATTGAGGTCGACTGGAAAAGGGGGCTTCAAAGGGGAGGCGAGGCGCTACACACGGGGACAGAAACGTCAGTGACAAACAACCGGAAAAGGGCCTCACACTGGCGCCACCTGCCTGTCATCTGGGCAATGCGCACACACAATTAAAATGGAAGGTGTAAATGAGGCCGGGAAGTAAGCTTCAGGGTCTCGCAGGATGCCACGTTGAATTTGGGCACCCACAGGACACGAACACAGAGACAAGTTGGCATTTTACCGATTGTTTGAAAGGAACTTTGGAGTTTCGAAATTTGGGTTGTGAATGAATGCCAACGTCCGCTGATCCCTTCTATCTGCTCCAGTTGGGGGCAATGCCAGTCCGTTATGAGGCACACAGCCACACACAACAGGGGACCTGAATGTCACACAGGTGACACGTGGAGAAAGGAAATGTGGGGTCTGCGTGCCATGGGGGACACAAAGCATCCAGAGCCGCCCTGAACTTGAAGGTGCGTGGCAGCCCTGATGGGCAAGGAGCGGGTCTCCGGTGCCACACTGAACAGGCAGCAGCAGCAGAGTATGCCAGGCTCATTCCTCCTGCCGCGGGGAGATTTTATTTAATTTTATAATTTCTGTTTAGATGTCAGTTTCAATTTAAATATAAAGAAGAATAATAAATACGGGCTTCTCCTCAGAGAACAAATTATAACAATTAGGATTCTGATTACCGTCTTGAGCAAATGTGTAATTTGGGTTAACTGAGCTTTGTTTCCAGTGCTTACTCAGGGACACAAAGAGCGTCACTCCGTCGTCTCCGTCATTCAGACTCGGGGCAGGACAAGGCGTCACGAAGCGTTGGCACGCTGGCTACTGACACCCGTCATACCACCTGGGCTTCACGTCCACACTTGGGGAGTGCCGCCCCGCCCCTTCATTTCCTGAGGCGTGACCCCCAGTGAGCCAAGCAGCAGCTGGCATGTGGTTTTGCCTTTCGCTCTTCTCTTAGGCCTCAAATGTCCTATCAGTGACCCCCAAAGTCACAGAGTGAAGGACCACCACCTGACACCGCGACTGGGACACTTCAGGCTCATCTCATCAGTAAGTGAAGTGAAGTCCACCGTGACCGCTGGCATCAGAAGGGCGACACCGAGATTAAATCCCAGCCTTGGCCTCCAGGATTCCACGAAACCAGGAAAAGCCGAACGAGCTGTGCCCTCCATGGGTCTTCACCGAGCGTTTTGGTGGCGCGGACTGACGTGGCATCAATCATCAAATCACCTCTGGGATACGGCGACAAACACAAATGGAGGCGACCTTTAAGCCGAGAGATTCCGAGCTGGCACCCGCCCCAGACTGGCAAGTAGCGCGACGTGACCCAAGGCCCAGTTCAATTAGCATTTGATTTGAGCAGAAGCATTCTGGGAAACTCCAAGCTGATTGAATAATCGGAGGGAGCGCAGGGCGCCGCTTAACTGAATTACTTGCAATATGTTAATTGAATCGACACAAAGAGCGACTCCCGCTGCTCTGCATAATACGGAGGCCATTAGCAGCCGACGCCGAAATAGCAGAGGGGACAGTCAGCCCCGTCCTGGACTGGAGTCTTCATCGAGGAAGGAGAAGGGAAGTGAGAGAGAAACGCTGGCAGATGTGTTGAGTGGGTGAGTGCCAGTGTGCCCGCCCGGATAGGCACGAGGGACAACAAGCAGTGGATGGATGGCATCCCACTGCCCAGCTTCCCCCCTTTGTCATCGACAGCATTTCTTAGTTTCCCGTCCCTTTAGAGCAGCAAACTGGCAGGGCTTGGGGGGGCCTGCTTAGGCCGAGGCCCGCTCCTGGCCAAGTGCGTAAGAATAAGATGAGTAAGAGATTGTGGTGCCAATCTGGAAATGTGGCTTTGGCTCTGTTAAATGGCATGTGAAGGCTCATTGGAGGGCACACTGGTGCCAAAATGGCATTCGTTTTACATCTGCTATGAGTTTGACATCAGCAACACTGACACAAAGAAGAGCAGTGAAGACTTCAACGGGCACCGCAGAGCTGCCATAAAACATGCAGACTGACTTCCCATTTCAGTGGCACAAAGTCACCACTGTCCCTATCTTAGTGCCAAGTCAAATCTCTCTACCAGCTTCATGGATACCAACAAATGCTGTGGCAACTGCGACTGCAGCGCGATGACATCTTCTTGACGTACCCTTTATGACATGTGAGGGGGCCGGCGACCTCATTCGAGCCCCAGTGACAATTCAAATACAAAATGCAAACTTGTATTCTGCTGTGCCAGCTGTATTGGGCACCACGCAGTGTTGGGGTAACTCAATGACGAGTGCGGGTACTCTTAGCCCCAACATAAAGAAGTTTCAGAGTCCAAAGCAAGGTGGGCAGCATGCCACCCCAAGCCGACTTCCAGCTGTGCCAGTCACCTCTGTGCTTTTTATTTTCTGTCGTGGTGCCAGGCATTGTGGTCACAATTTACACAAAGCCATTAGTAGGTGTCACTTATTCTTATTTTATTCAGTCACTCAGTGACGTTTCTGCAATTCCAACTCAGATGTGGCTGTGCAGCTTCAGATGATCCTGAACTCTGAGTGAGTGTGAGTGGGCAGACTTGGCACCGAAATGAAGACCTCCACACATGTCGGCCACAGAGTCAGGGGGGCCAGCCGTCCAGCAGCTTCACCACTGGGCATGACGCCTGTGGCAGCCTGGCACACTTTGGGCACATCCAAAAACTGAATTCAGATCAGGTGACTCGAGCACACTCTTTTTCTTCTTTTTCTTCTTCTTCTTTTTCTTCTTCTTCTTCTTCTTCTTCTTCTTCTTCTTCTGTATAAAACATTTGTTTGATTTCAAGTCACTTGCCCGTCTCCAGAGTTGTGTCACTTTCAATATTTTATCTCCTACCTGCTGGGTTTCCTATTGACGGCTGTGACACACCAGACTGGCGGCCGAGTGCTAAGCAGGGATCCATGAAAATTCCGATATTTAATACGAGTCTTCAAAATGTCCCTTTTATTAAACACTTTGATTCCCACCTCACGATGATTAGGCCTGTCTGCCAATACACAGACGCGTGGCTCTCCTGTGCCCAATCGTTCAACTGCTGAAACTGCATGCCCAGTGCATCTCGTCAACGGGAAGAATCTAAAATGGCCTGTTAGGAAGGCGGAAAGAACGCACCGCGCTCACCCAGCTCAGGTGGGAAAAAGAAAAATCAACTCCTAAAGGGCCGTCTCTTTACAACAATTCTGCACCAGCGGATTGCTATGCTGGCTGTGACCACTGGGGGCACCGAGGAGCGCAGACACCGCAGTCACACAGCAGCAAAGGAGAAAGCAGCCGGCTAATCGGCCCCTCGGCTCGCTCTTCCTGCTTCCGCTTCTCTTTTCTTGTTTATTTTCCTCTTTTCTTTGCCTTTTTTATCTTTTCTTTTTTGTTTATTTTCATTTTTCTTTTCTTTTTTCATTTTTTCTTTTTTCTTTCCTTTCTTTTCTTTTTCTTTTCCTTTTCCATTTCTCTGCTTTTCTTGTTTTTTATTTTCCTGTTTTAATTTCTTGTCTTTTCTGCTTTTTTTTGCTATTCTATTTTCCATTTTTCTTTTCATTTATTTTCCTTTCCTTTTCATTTCATTTCTTTTCTTTATCTTTTTCTTTTCCTTTACTCTTTTTTTTTTCTTTTCCTGCACTCCCTCCATTTGAGCTAGCCCCTTCTACCCTCCCGACTCCCACTTAGGTCGGACCCTGGCGTACTCTGTGGCACATTGGCGCTGTGCCCGGGAGCTCCTCCTGATGACGTCAGCTGCTCTGTGTCCCCCCCCCCCCCCCCAGCCCCGCCACGGTCCGCAGTTCAAATCCCCTCCTCATGGACTCTTCATTTCACTTCAGATGTTTGGTGACTGACGGTGGTCCTCACACAGCACTTGAGGGTCCGAGCAGGGCACTGGGACATTTCTTTTTAGAGTTTAAATTGGAGTGGCGTCAGCTCAGGATCCCACCTGCACCTGCACTCCCACCTTGGGCATCAGCCTGTGCCCGCTGCTATGGAGTGCACCCCAGAGGCCTGGGTTTGAAAGTCACCCGCCGTCCTCATTGACGCCACTTGATGTATTTGCTGATCAAGAAGGCCTTTTCCTCCACACTCTGACTGCCCGCTCTCGACCATGTGGGTAAAGTCAGACCACCATGAAGGAGGGTGACAGAGACCACCATGGAGTAGGGTGACAGAGACCACCATAGAGTAGGGTGACAGAGACCGCCATGACAGGAGGTGACAGAGGCCACCATGGAGTAGGGTGACAGAGGCCACAGGCAGGGGTCGGCAGGGCCGGACAGCAGGGGTCATCATGGCAGTGAGCAGACGTGACACTGACCAGGAGTGTCTCGAGCTGCGCAGTTGTTGCCCAGTTGTTGCCCAGTTGTTGCCCAGTTGTTTTTTGTTCCCAAGTCCCCCGTGTGGCCTTCATCGCGTCTGACGAGGAGGACGATTCCTTGCCGCAGCGCTCGTTTCATCACGTTGCGCGTGTGATTAAGCGGGTGCTAATTTTGGAAGCGTAATCAGCCCGAGTGCCGTTAACTTCATTTAAGCTTAATCGCTGCCAATTACGGAGGACTTCACAACTTAGCAGATTTGAAGAAATAAAACGGCGCCTCGTTTGTGGGACCCTCTAATTGAAGCTCATTTGTTAAATTGTTTCATTTCACTCTTGGACTTCGCAACACGCCACAGACGAGACTTTGCTCGGCGTCTGGGGGGGTCCAAGGTTGGTTAAATGGTCCTTGTCTCTCTTACTCACCAGATTTCCAGTCCTCGCCCGGTGACACGAGGGTCACCCCTGGAGGTGTCAGAGCAGTGGCACTTGATTGGCTGATGGAGGCTCACCCAGAGGAAGCAGGCGACCCAGAAAAGAGGGCATCTTTACATCAGGAGGGTACGACAAACTGCTAAACGGGACCCCCCAGCAGGTGCTCACAGGTGGGCTATCAACAGTGTCCAGGCTCGCCTTGTCTTGTTGGCAGTTTGTATTTTTTTTTCACATAAAGTGAAGCCCACCATCTCGCTGGGGTCCCGCGATGCGGCATGTTGCCTGCTATTGGGCTATGGACTTCAATTCCCAGCAGACGACAGGATCGTGCAGGGGCCGACAGGAAGAGGAGGACTTGAACGCCACGCTGCAGTGGTCTTTAACAGACACCGTCGTGGCAAGTACCCATTCTGCGTGATGCCCGTCAGAAGCGGCTTTGGTTTGCAGAGTGGGCATCGTCTGCCTCAGATGGGTCCCCATCGCTCATTTACTGTGTCTTCCTCCATACGAGGCTAAGAGCTCCGTGTTCATCCCTGGTGTACCAATGGGGCCCCCCCAATCACTGACTGGCACACACGCCGCTCCTGGAGGGAGCTGTGCCAAGCTCTGTTATCACGGTGCCAGCCTGTAGTGTTAATGAGATCAAGCTGTACAGTACAACAACGCCCGCTGCTTTAGGCGTGACGCACAGGCGTGACAATGGCAGTGGGTGACGGACATGTTGAGGGGCAGCTCTGATTAATTCTAAGTGAAGTGATGAAGCTCACAAGACAAGTCAAAAACCGAGTGTCACTTGTCACCTTGCCCACAGCAGCCACCTTGGCGCGGACTCGAGGCTCTTGTTCTGCTGGCGTTTGTCTTCTTCTCTTGTTTAACAAGATCACCGCCGGCCTCTCCGCTTTCCCCGCACGATCGCCGTAAACTTCATTTAGCTCTGGACGGACGCCATAAATAGAACGGGTCTGACGTGCGAGGAGCGGGCGTTGGTGGTGATGAGCGGCGCTGCTTTCATTGGCGGTCCGCTGTAGCCCACCTCTTCTGCTTGACAACGGCACAGTTCATTAACGGCCAGCTCTTCAGTCAGAATGAAAACGTTGTCACCAATTTGATCTCGTGTGACGAGGCCTAAGCTTTCATTCACAGGGTGACAGGTGCAGCCCAGCAGTGGCAAAGGCGCTATACACGCCCATCGTCTGGTGTACCCTCATTAGCTGCCCACGCGTGTGTGTGAAGTCCACTGGGCTGCGGTTCAATAGGAAAGGCGCTATATAGTGCATCAGCTGCATTGTGCCAGCCCGCCAATTGACAGTGTGGCCCTGCACAGGTCAGACCCCAGTACTCCCACGTCTGGTCCCCAACCCCGATCACCATGAGGCTCTTTAGTAAAACGACAGGAAGTGTGAGACGCTGGCCCTGGTGACGTCACCTACAGAGCCAATCGTATTGGTGGTCCACCTGGCGTTTACCCACGCGGCAGGCCCCCAGTGTGCCCCCTACCGCTTTAGTCTTGTGCCCACTGTGCCCCTGTCATCAAAGGGCAGCCAGGCCAGGCTGAAGACCTCAGACGTGTCACGTGGCCACCCCCACGACGTCCCCCGCAATGTGACGAGCGGCGCTGATGAGAGCCGAGGAGGAGATCAGAATTGACTCGAGTCACTTGAATCCCTCACTATGATTCAGCGTGTCACTTTTGTCATTATTTAAACAATGTGACATGATTGTCTGGAGAACAGAACGGACCACTCTATCGCTTTCAAAGTCATTTTCATGTTTTGCTGCTTTGATTTCCTGTTAGAGTCAGAAAGTGACTAAAGTGACAATGATGACAAATGCTGCAGCTCCGGAAAAACGACAATAAAGAAGCGACCTGCTGGCTTCATCTCGTCCTCTCATATGCCATCAAGTCCCTGGTGGTCCAGAGGGCACTGGGCCGGTGGTCTCGTGGTCTGGAGTAATAGTAGATTTTATTTTTTTTTCTCCAGCCGTCTGGAGTTTTTTTGTTTTGTCTTTTCTGTCCACCCTGGCCATCGGACCCCCTCACTCTTATTCTATGTTCATTATTTTCTTTTCTTACTCTGTCTTTTATTTTTCTTTTCTTCATTATGTAAAGCGCTTTGAGCTCCTATTTGTATGAAAATGTGCGACAGAAATAAATGTTGTTGTTGTTGTTGTTGTCCAGTCCTGAGCCAGTCTTGCCAGCGCTGGGCACAAGGCAGGGACCAGTGTAGGGTCCTGTGTGCCCATGAGATGGTGGAAGAAACCCAGCAGAGCCCACCCAGGCACTGGTGTGCCATTTCAACCGGGCATTCCGCTGGGCACAGGTCACCACGGGGGCTCTCATGTGTTTGACATGGACCAATGCCCACTGAAGAGCCCCCCAGAGATCTTGTGCCAGCGACTTGTCATTTGTGACCCCTCCTTGGCACTCGCTGTTCAGTCGTCCTCATTTACGGTCTCGGCGGTCTCCGCTCTTCTGTTTTCGACTGAATTAATGAGTTCTTAATAAGGAGCTTCAACCTTCAGGATCTTTGGTGCTTTTCAGGCCTTTGAGATGCCAATAAAAGCAGCGGGCATCAAGGACGTAGGAGGAAAACGAGAACAGACTTGAACCCACCAATGTGCCCTGCGCCACGTAGCCCACCCGCGTCTGTCGGAAACGCCTGGGTGGAGTCCGGTGCTGCGTTCTCATTGGCCTGTGGTGTTAAGCAGTCAGCTGCGCCAACAGAAGGACAAACTGACATCCGCGCGTTTAGGGTCACCTGGGGGTGACTTTACGGGTTTGATTTGATGTTCTGAAGTTTGTGTCACCTGACCGTAAAGGGGGCCGCGGTGTCCCTTTCTTCAAACACGAAGGCCGAGCGAGAGTTTTGAGTTTGTGCCTTTCGGGTGAATCCCTTTTGTTGTCCCTTTTCCTGTTTTTGTGACCTTCTTGATTACGATTCCTGCCTGTGCTGTCCCTTAGAGCTGGCTGTCACGGTGTCCTCGTCCTCGCGCTATTTCATTGCATTCCAGACTTTGAAGCCGTGTCTGGGCCTGTCGAGGCCGAGGCCTGCAGGTGTCAGTTGGAGACGAGCCGCTGAAGGCCCTGGTCTGCCTCGGGGACACTCACTTGTCATGTGTGTCACAAATCAGGGTGCCAGAGGGTGCCGCAGTCCTGAGGAAACAACGCATCGCATCGGCCCACCAGGACCCCCGGTGAACCGCCATCCCATAAGCCAATGCCTCATACTTGAGTAATTTGTAGTTGTCAATCACGTGCGTGTCACGAGTGTCTTCTGGGGGGGGGGTCTGCGCACGGGGGGGTCACACCGTATACGATGACGGACGCCCACTCCTGCCTGGCACAGCCCCTTCATCGTCGTCAGGTGCCTGAGATGTGTAACCCACCGGGGCAGGACCTCCAGCACTATTTATCTTTTCTCCAGCCTCGAATACGAGGAGGATACCCATCTGCAGCTCCCGGTGCCACGTCCCACAGCGGAGCGTCCAGCGGCGGCCCCTGGGCACTTCAGATGTTGGCATTCACTCGAGGGGTTGTCTAATGAACAGCTGACCGCCAAGCTGACACTCCAATTAACGAAAGTGCCTCCGTTGTGGAGTGTTGTGAACGGGCGACCGAGCCGAGCAGCTGAAGTGGCGTTCACTTCAAAGGGCAGCTGGGCTCATTCTCTGTGACGAGAAGCCAGCGGGCACCATGCCGTGCCCCTGGTAACCCCCTAGATGCCGTCGTCACGCGAGATGGCCACCCGTGACTCTCAGAGAAGCCGTCACCCGCTTATTGGCTGGACAGGCCAGCAGCCTCACGCTGAGGAGGAGGAAGAGGAGGAAGCCAATAAATTGTGTACAGATGACGGGGTCAAAAAATGTTACCGGGTGAAAGTCTTCCGGGGGTCTCACATTCGACTACCCCAGGCTGGCGACGGGACAACAGGGGGTCTGAGCAGAGAAAGACTGAAGGAGTTAAAGGGTCTGAGAGGAGCGCGGACCACCATTGACTCTGGCACGTCTCGTGGGGTCAACTAAAGAACGCAGAAGGGTCCAAAAGTGCAACAGAGTATCTGGGGGGGCTTGTGACATCACTTCCTGTCCAAACACCCCTCTCTCCCCCGTATGAGCCACGTGAGGCAGGAAGTCCTCGTCGTCTCCATAGCCAAGAAGCCAGCAGAACGCTGACAATGACGAACATTAATCGGGGTCACCGCTGGCGCCCCACGCCTTCCTCTTCATCCCCACCGACTCCTCCTCCTCCTCCTAATTGGTTTACGGGTATGGTCGGTGCTTGCAGTGGGCCGCAGTACCCGCCCCTCTTCTTTGAGGCTCTTTGTGGGGTCCGTCGATCGTTGATCTGTTGTTCACCTTTTCTTGGCGTACCCTTTTGGTGAATCTTTACGGGACCCCCCACCCACCACCCCTGCTCTTGAATTGATTGTAAGCTTCATCGGACGCCCCCCCAAACACGGCTGTGTTGCCAGTACTGCCAGGTGCCCTGGACGTGAGGACTGCAGGTGGGATGGCGCAGCTCAGCACACAGGCTTGGTGGGCTGACCGGCCCCCCTTGTCCGCCACGTCTCACCTGTTCTCAAATGACTGACACAAAGCTAATGGTGGGGCCATCTTGCTTTGTGAATGGTGTTTTGTGACTGCGGCCCACCCGCTCAGAAGCAGCAGAGGACCCCCTACACGGCCCCCTGTGAGCGCGGCTACAGCGGGCAGCAAGATGCACACATTCGGCATCTTCTCACCTCGTCTCATGAAGACCCCTTGAGTGTGGGACCACCAGTGAACCTCGGGAAGGACCCCAGCTTGGATCGGCTTCCAGAGGAGGCCCAGGGCCGCCTTCTTTGGGCTTTTGGGACAGGCTGCCGAGGGTGAGCTCTGCCAGCTCTGCAGGTCTTGTTGAGCTCCTGTGCCCTTCTTGAGCCCGGTGACTGGCGTACAGCAGCGATCAAACCCCTAAATAGCTGAATTCAGTGAGCATTGTGACGACAGGAGGACCACCGAGGACCACCCCGTTCACTCAGTCACCGCTGCTTATAGTATGATGACATGTGTGACCAGGCGAGGGGACAAAAGGGACAGAAGCAGGAGCAGGCCCCTCGAGGTCCACAGAGGAGCCACTCAGGCCAGGAGCTTTCAGCAGAAAATGGAACAAAAGCCAAAGTCGATGAAACAACACAGCGAGTGCACATGAAGACATGTCTGGAAGACACAGCAATTAAACACCTCGGCACCGGGGGGCTAACAGGAGCCATGGTGTTACAAATCCCACACCCCGACCGCCGTCGTTCCTCCACACTCCACCCTCTAATAAAGCATCAGACCTGCCCAGTGGAGCACAAAGGCCCCCCCGCCGTCTGGTGCCCACTCGGCCCCCACAGCCCGGTGTGCCTGCTTACCAGGCCTGCTGACCCTCGCCAGTCTGGCTGCAGACCACAGGCTGTGTCTTCTTCTGCCGTTTGTCCCTTGTAGACCCTCATTTAGAGACAGTGCCTCTGCTTTGTTGGTGACATCTCTGTGACTTGGCACAGGTAAGCAAAGTTGTTGGCCACGGTGGGTTTGGCCTCCCACCCTGGCCTCCCCAGGCAGCGCTGGCTACCCCTGCTAGTAAAATAATTAAAGCCGGGGGCCCACAGCCATCGAGACCCTCGGCAATGCAGTGCTGGGTGACCACTGGTCGAGGGTGGCACAGGGTGGCCAGAGAGCTAACAAGAACTAAAGTGGGGTAACAAGCTGAGAGCCGCGTGACGTCCATTAAGCCGATGATTCTGCGTTGGCCACTTTACGAGCGGAGCAGATGGCAGGCCCAGCCATGGAGCCTCAGGTGACATCTGCTTGGCGTTTTGTCACACATGGCCATCCACCGGGTGTCTTTGATTTGTTTTGTTCTTTCTTGATTTTGTTGATCAGGTAGCTCTCTCAAAGTCCCCCTGATCCCGTCTCCGGTGGTCCTGCCCACGAAGTGGAGTTCTGCAGACTGCAGCATGAGAGATCCTTCAAGGCGCGCCAGTGTCATTAGAGGCCACCAGCGCCAGCCGTCCAGACACAGTGAGCCGCAGGCGGATTGTCGGCAGCAGGCCCACGAGCAAGAAGAAGGAGGACAGCAAAATGAATGTCCTACTGCGAAGGGCCTCTTTTATAGCGCCTTTCACAGCTCTTCACCTACTGCGCACTCCTGTCTGTCTACCTGTCCCTCACTATAGGTGTAGCAGGTCACTGCTGTCCCAAACTTGTGTGAAGTTGTCCCAATCGGCATGCCACACGTGTTCACCTCAGAACTGCTATCTGTCAGCAGCCTTCACGTTGAGGACCCTGGCAGTGCCACGCTGGACTTGGATGTCTAAAATGTCCCAACGCCAGGGCATCCTCCAGTACTGTGTGAAGCAGGGTCCTACCTCCAGAGTGACGGCAGATGGAGATTCTCCATGGAGGTCCTTCCGGGCACAGCCCTTCTACTCTGGTGCCAACCCTTTATGGCTTCAGTCTTTCGATTAGCTGAAGGTCACCTTCTGCCAAGGCTGCCAGGCTCTGTTCCTGGTGCAGGAGCCCCAACCCGTTTGCTATGCTGCCCTTCAGCGGTGCCCAATGCCACGTGTCGCCACTGCCCACTCCTGCTTATCTCCTTCGTGTGCAGCCTTGGTCCTGCCCATCACACGCTCTTATCGTTATCTGAATCGTCCTCTCGTTGTTCACCCCACGTCCATGTAGCTCAGCGCAAGAGAGGACTGTGACAATTAAGGCCATATGCCCCGAGAAGAAGAGTGAAGACAAATCGCAACAAGTGCCATGGCAGGGAAGTGCCAGTGAAGAACAGCGAATGCCACCTCTTCTCTGACCAATGAGGTCGATGGCGGCGTGGGGCTGCCCTTTTCCTCCTTTAAGAGGGTTCACTAATCTCCTCGCCGTGTCGCTCTGACGCCTCTCAATGGGCACAGGGGTCGAGAGGGGCACCGATGAAATGCGAAGGCTCTCCAGCACACGAGTCTCCAATATTGTTTAAGGCACCTGAGCAGGAAAGGCAGGTGGGCATATGATGGTGGCAGCGTCTTAATGAAGTGCCCGCCTGCCCGCTCTGCTGCTGCCTTCTTCGAGATTCACAAATATTCATTTTCATGCCCTTTCCCGGATTATGCAGGAAGACCACTTTTGAAATAATTAACTTAAAGTGCAACTGGATGAAGCTGCGAGTTAAATTTAGATATTTTAATAGCGCGTTTTTAAGAATATGTGATTAAATGTCATAATATGCATGAATAAAGAGAAATCGCAATTTGAAAAGAAATAACTTTAGCTCGTTCCAGTTTGTGAATAATTGTGTGACGTACAACAGCCGGAATTGTCTGGCAAAGACGAGGTTTAACGGGTGGTCTCGCGTTCGGACCGCAGGCCCCCCGCCTCAGTGACAGCACAGGCGGCCTCCCATAAAGCGCCTTACACCGAACCTTCTGGAAAGAGCAACGGCATCAATGGCAGAGCGGTGGGCCGTGGACAAGGAGGAGGAAGAAGAGGAGGAAGAAGGGACCTCGACGTGCTTTTCTGCCCTCCGTTTGCTTAATTCCCTTCAGGTCCGCTCGGTGGTCACGAAGGTCCGAGTTTGGGTGTCACAAGCACTTTGTGGTCCCCTTGGTCTCTTCCTCCTGAACTGAGGCCTGCTGAGGGTCTGCATGCTTGAGGGGGTCCGGAGGAATGGAGGGCACCTGCTGTCCCTTGACCCTGGCAGACAGCGAGACGAGTGCCCGGCTGTCACCTGTCCCTGTCCTTGACCCTTGGGTGGGTTTTGTGAGTTTGTGTCTGTTTCTTGTCATTGAAGGTTCCTCTTTGTCTTTCCTTTTGCTTTGTGTTGAACGTCTCCACAACAGAGCAGATGCTTTTATCCAAAGTGACAGCAAAATCAAGTCCACGTCATTTTGGGGTTTGTTTGGGAACAAGTGAGACAGGACAAGGGGGCCACAAGTCAGAGTCAGAAGCAGCTCGTTCCACCAGCCGGGGGCTTCCATCTACATGCAGAGTGGGCATGTGGGCACATCTGAGTGGTGGAGAAGGAGCAGAGGACCTCCCAAGTGTTTCCGTAAGTGCTGGCACATGGACCCCGAAGGACAGCTGGTCATCATCATCCCCCCAAGGGTGAGCAGTAATGCGGTTCGTCTTTCTGCTGCCGTCTGGGCCTCTGTGACTTCCCTCCTTTGCTATTCCTTTGTTTTCAGGCCCATCGTGTCGCCCCCTCCACACGTCTCACCGATGGCTCGTCCTCACGTGGTCCAGAATACAGGAGTGGGCCCACAGGTCATGCTACTCCAGCGCTTGCCACTCTCCATTGGTTTCCAGTGAGATTCATTTTAAGATCCTCAGACAGATGGACAGACAGACAGACAGAGAGATGGATGGACAGCTAGATAGATAGCTAGATGGACAGACAGACAGAAGAACAGACGGACAGACAGAGAGATGGATGGACAGATGGAAGTCGTGAACTGCTGGCTTTCTTTCACCTGAGAGCCCAGTGCACCTGTCTGTGTGTCTGCCACTCGCACACAAACCTGCACGGCTTCTTGGGATGTCTCCGCCCCTTCTCTCTGTCTATATCTCTCTCTCTCTCTCTCTCTCCCCCCCCCCAGGGCTACACCCTTCTGGGCTGTATCTCTTTCAGGCTCCACCCCTTCTGACAGCAGCTCTCCTATTGGCCCTGCCCCACCGTCAGTTCCTCAGGCTCCACCCCCTCTCTCTTTCTCTCTCCCCTAGGCTCCACCCTTCTGGGCTGTATCTTTTCCAGGCTCCACCCCCGCTCAGGTCTTTCTCTCTCCCCTCAGGCTCCACCCTTCTGGGCTGTATCTCTTTCAGGCTCCACCCCTTC
>JANRMT010062846.1:671232-711040 GCA_026402145.1 Polypterus bichir lapradei | reverse complement strand
TCTCTCTCTCCAGGTGGCGCCATCAGAATTGTTATACCCAGGTGGGCTTTATACCTGCGAGCTGCACAAATTTCAACTAGAAGTGCTGTCAGCGAGGAAGCCCCCCGTGATGTCTACGTGTGCTGTCACCGTGACGTCCTCTCAGCTACAGCCTGCCATGAGCACCTCTGCTCCTTGAGCCGACGCGGGTTCACTCAGGGCTCTCGTCGGCCCCCTTTGAAAGTGTCACTCGATGGTTCATTTATGGTGGAGCTTTAAGTAAAGTTATAAAAAAAAAAAAAGATTAATAAAATAGAAGGGCTTTTCATAAATTAATTCAAGGGCTTAAAAGATTAAAGTACTTCACTAAATTGGTCCTTAGCTGATTCTGCGGTGCTTTAAACAACTAAACATTGTGCAGAAAATGGATTTTTGAAAAACATTACGGCCAGCGCCTTGGCGAGATTCGTCTTTAATAGTCGGAATAAAGGCCGCAATTTACAGGCGAATCATTAGAGGAGAGAAAGCGGCGGGGGAAAGGCCCCCCAGAAATGGCTTCACCAGCAGAAATGAAGCCGAAAGTGCAGGGGGGCCGTCACAGGGCGGGGGGCTCGAGCAGGACTGGGACGGTAGGAGTGTGGCTGTGCTTAGCTAAAGCCCCTTTGTGATTTAAACTCGACTGTAGAAGCGATGCCAACCTGCTGAGCGACGTTTGTGCCCGCCCGTCATTGCGAGCGATTCTGAAGCCCCTCGGTGTCAGGACTCGTGACGCACACATCACGCCTGGCAGCCACGCGACTACCACACACACAAAGGGGGCACGAATGGAGGTCCCCAGCGCCATCCTGAGCAGGAGAGGTGTCATCGGGAAGCTGAGCTCGGCCCCCTCCGCTGCCAGCGCCAGTCGTTTTAAAGGAACTTTTTACACGGCAGACGACTGGCGCTCTTCCACTGTGCATCAGTGCAGGGAGCGGAGAAATGAAACTCGACGGCACTGCAGACCTGGCAGCCGTTCAGAAACCAGCAAAACAAAAGCTGGCGCAGCTTCAATGGCAACTGACTGGGTCTGGGCTGGTAGTGCCACCTGACCCCGGCTCACTCTCGCACTTTGCCCACTTTATTTGGGGCACTAGGGCTTGGCATCCACGCTGTGCACACGTCACGTCACGGCCTTTGCTAAACAATGATATTCTGATTATTGATTATTGATTGATCGATTTGATTGATTTTACTTACACAAAGCACCAGTGAAGAGTTACAACGTCACGGACCAGAAGAAGGGACAGCAAAGTCCTCATCGTCCCTCCGACGTCCCCAAGTGGCTCTTTAACAGTCAGAGGAGTCAGAGGAAATTGCCGAGCAGAAACGAGAAGTCGAGTGACGCAACGCCAGAACTTCACTGACTGAGGAAAACGACACAAAATGTCCATTTGAGAAAATCCACAATCGCGGACGACCTGCACGTGCGGTGGACCAGTGGGGGGGCCGCCCAGCTTGGTGACAGTGGTGACAGTAGTGACAGTGGGAAAAGCCAACACAACAAAACAAAACTGAGCACAGGAAGGTCTCCTCCAGACTGAGGAAGGGTAGAGTGACCGAGAGTGACCGAGACGCCAGGGGGACATTCGCTTGGTGGCCTTCTCCGTGTTTCTCTCTGTTTGTGTGTCTAGCTGAAGTGACACACTTGATGTCCATTGAATTGCGTCTCTCGTTACGTTGTGTGTGCCCTGTGACGTCAGTGGTGGGACAGGGTGGCCGATGTCCTCCTTGGCCCGCTCAGGTTCAGCGTCTTCTCCGTAAATGTAGTGACACCGTTGACGTCACCGCCGCCGCGCTTGTCGCTCTCCCCGCTTTTACAGACTCGCTGCGCTGCTTAACGGCGGGTGTCGTCCTTAACTGCCCCCCGCGTTACGTCAATGTCACGCAGATGTGACTTTATAACTCTTAGCAGAAAAATGTCATGCAGATGTCAGGAAATGCGCGGCAAATGAAGACGACGACGACGACGGGCTGATTGATGATCTTCAGAGTGTGG
Source organism: Polypterus bichir lapradei (assembly GCA_026402145.1). NCBI lineage: Eukaryota > Metazoa > Chordata > Cladistia > Polypteriformes > Polypteridae > Polypterus > Polypterus bichir. The sequence goes on along the minus strand of JANRMT010062846.1, from coordinate 709,026 downwards.
AGTCAATGGAGCAATAATGTCATCCCGTAAATGAAAAGGTCTCATAACAGCAGGCCGCCGCGCTCCTCCTCACTTGGTTTTACATCTTAATTGAAAGGAACGACGTGCCAAAGCTCAGGATGAGGAGCCATCAATCACCGTATCGATGCGTCCGGTGAAGCGGGACATCCCAACAGGTGACAGCACTTGGTTTGGCACCTGCAGAAAAGCCTGCATGGCGGAGTCGACCTGCCTGAGATCTAAGGAGAGCCACCGTCATTGTCACTTGGGCATCACGAAATGAGTCTTTCATAACGTGTGTGCGGTGACACTTTGTGACGCGTCCCTTCGGTCACGGCCGCCGGCCGAGCTGTCCCCGCTGTGTAGAAGGCCGCCGTTCCCTTTGCGTCAGTCTCTCGATGGCCGCCTGCCTTTCCTAAACCTCGGTTATGCGTTTCTCGATCCCACCGGGCTCGAGGCTTCAGCTGCAGTGGGCCTGTGACCTCCACGTCATGGCGGTGGCCCCCATCTATGCCCCGCAGAGGCCTACTTGTGACCTCTCGACCTGTCGGAGAGCCGGTGGCTTTCAATTCGACGCACCTAAAAAAAACGTGAGACTCCCAGTCGCCCGCATCCAAAGCCCCTCATTGTTAGGCACGGCGTGTTAATCCAGCGTGCGGCGCCAGTCCACCTCACCGATTATTATTATCTGTTCAAGGGGGTCCGGGGTTAATGAACCGAGTAAAGGCTGCTGGGAACAGCGAGAAGATCAGGAGGAAGACTTATTTACACAGATCACGCTAACAAGGAGGGTGAATTATCACACGTCTGATGGTGCCAGCCTGGTCTCCCTCGTGCCCCCGTGCCCGTGTGGCAATTCACCCCGGTGTTCGAGAGCAGATGATGGGGTCTCACATGATGGTGGCTGAGGGTCCACTGCATCTTCTCGCTGTTTCACCTGATGCTCATCATGTCCCTCAAGGCCACACGTGCCCACGCAGTAGACTGGCACCACATGAAGGGAAGTGCCCACCAGAACCCTAACATGGATTAGCTGGTCTGGGCGTTATTGTGGCACACTGGTGTCCTGGGCCCGAGATGCCCCCTGGTGCACTGAGACGTGTGGATGTGGTGTAGCGGGACGCAGTGCTGGCCCACGGGGTGGCGCTGCTCTTCTAGTCGTCTCACTGTTATTTACCAGGATGGCTCACTCAGCCGCACTAGTTGAAGACTGTGTGACCCTGGTGGGCTCGCTCTTTTAATGGACCCCTGTGGGTGGCGCTGAATGCCAGCTCGGACTGTGCTGATGTCCCCCACCGGGCTGGTCCGAGGGTCACAATACTTTCACATACATACACTAGGGGGCAGCCTGGAGCCGAGAAGGCCAAAGACACCACAGAATAAAATCCAAAAGGTGGTCTTGGCAGAAGAGGAAGGCAATTGAAAGTGGAGCGGGCACTAAGTGGGCAAAAAAACCAATGGGGCACAAGGCAGACAGAGTCGGAGTGGCAGAACTCCAAGTTCAGGTTTATTGATTGACACGCCAAGTCAGTATAATGAACTCTTTGTTGTCACCTGAGATCGGTGACAGTCATGTGACACCAACAAACATCTCTAAAGCACTCAGACATCCCTGGACGTGTTTCCCAAAGCTCTTAGGGCCTCAGAAACACTTCTGGACATGTCCACTAGAGGGGGAAATCTCAGCAAAAACCCTGGCTTGCCACAGAAACAGCCGCAGAGAATCTTTATAAAATAAAATATCTCAAAAATGTCATCCAAGTACGTGAAGCACCGCAGGGCCGCCAGCAAGGGAAGGCGAAAGCAAACCAAGGAGAAAATCAAAAGAGCAGCAGAACACAAGTAACACTCACCACCTCCCTGGACACTCAACATGAACCACCGGGAACTGTCTGGAGACCCCCTGGGTGACTGGCAGGTGGCACCGCCTCTCGGGCAACCACCCACAGAACACATGGAGCACATGGAAACCGAGAGCCGGACCCCCATCTGGAGAGGAGCCCTGGGGGAGGTGCCCGCTCGTCTGCCACGATATACGCACTCACGTAAGACGTACCGTAAGGTAAAGACGGGACAAGTAAAGAGTTTGGGGGCACCTGACTGCTCAAAATGTTCACAAGGAATTGTGGGTGGCATCAGTCAGAGAAGGGAGCTCATCACCAGACGGTGCCACCTCCTGTCACCCACTCCAGCCCTTCAGCCGCTCCCCATGTGCACACATGTGGCGTTACAGGGGTGTATGTACAGTATGTGCCACGCGTGCACCCGGGAGGCAGCTTACCCACCAAACCAGGGGATGGTTTATTGTCATCATACAGGGTCACCGATGTCCCCCAAGCCCTCTTCATGTCTCCTTCCTGTTGAGAGGACTTCATTTGTCTTTTTGACGCCGGACATCAGAAAGTCTAAATGAATTGTAAATATTAAACCCCCAAATGATTGATAATAAACACCAGGGTTTCATTAAGCGTTGTGTGGCACCAGAGCGCCAGTTCCCTGCCAGTCTTCTCCCAAACAAACCGTCCACGCGTCTGTCTGCAGATGGACTGGATGTGTGATGATGTGATGAATACATCGGTGATCATGATGAGGACAAGCAGCGCGCCCCCCGTCCGTTTCTCTCCGCTCGCTCGTGCCAGTGGTACCCAAGAGCCGGGCACTGCGCTTCTGTTCCAAATATTTAAGGTGACAGACGTTGGCACAAATACCACAGCGCCAGGCGGATTAATTGCCTCTTTACCCAGCTGACTTTATCTCTACGTCTTGAGGGAAGTAAATTGGGTTCATTAAGTAACCTCACGTATCCAGAAGTAACTCTCAAGGGGGCAGCTTTCATTTTGGGGGGTCTCGGGTCACCTGGCCTGTCCTGTAAACTGGGACCGGTGGAGGTGTCTTTGCTGTCCTTCCGCCTGCGCAGGAGTTGAGTGGCTAAACAAGGCTCCCCATCACAGTGAGGGGCACATAAAACAGAGACTGGCAGACGGTGGCTCACCCACCTAAAGGGGGCTGGCGCCAGGAAGGGGGGGTCCAGCCCTATAAACATCCACTGCAATCCCCTTGGAGTTGGAGCCAGCAGGAGGCTGGTGGTCTTGCGTCTGATCCCCCAGCACAGAACATTTAGTACAAATTGTAAATCACACGCGCCGGGCTGCCGAGCTCCTCTTACAGGAGGCCTTTCTGTGTTCTTCTGCACTTTGGCTCGTGAGATACGCAGAGAATTAAAGGGCACATGTCAATCAAACAGCTGGCATACGGGCTCTGGAGACGCAGGGCGGTGGTGAAAACAGAGCCCAGCTGATCTGCCGGGGAGATGAAATATCAGAGCAAAGGACGGACATTGGGGGGCTGGGCAGGGGCCAATGACCCTCAACAGGGACATTCAGACCTGCAATCTGATCAGCGAAGCTGGTGAAGGTGCCAGGGCATCACCATGTGGCACCAAAAGGAACCTTTGATCGGTCAGAAGGAATCAAACTCAGAGCTGAGCAAAGGGTATTGGAATCTGGATATTAACTTAGGATGGCATAGCAATCTGGGCAGACCCCTGGAGTCCCAACAGCAGTGGGCACACAACTAGATGTGCATCAGCAAATTTATATCTCAATTAGTGCTTCAGATTAAAAATGAAACATCTATTCAGGTGATCAAGACGTGGGCACCCCCACCCAGTGTACTGGGGGAACTCAAGGCCCCCATCTCCATATGCCCTTCTGTCATTCCATTATACTGGTCTCCTGACCATGGACCATGGATGGATTGATACCACCTCTTGAGAATGGCCTTCATTTACAGATGCCAGCTCTCCTTGGCAGGACACCGTGACACGTGAGCTCACATTGAGCCCTCAGTAGGCCTGACATGGAGGAGGAGTGTGAAGGCTCAGCTCAGGCATGGCTGCTCAATCTTCACTCCTCAGCGTCTGGCCTGGTGAGGTCATCAGAGCTGTCACCTTTTACTGTCCCCATGTGATGTCCCCATCCATTAATGCTGCTGCCTGGAGTTTCTGTCTCCCTCGCCTCCACTATCAGCTGGCCAGCTCACAGCTCCAATGTCAGAGGACTTCATATTGTCAAACTGAAATGTGCTTCATGGAGGTCGTGTTATGAGGCCCACCAGTGCAAAACCCACCACAAGGGAGAGGAGAACAGTGAAACCCCTGGCCAAAAGTAACGTCACTTATTACATCATATTAAATCCTAAAGGTCCGTACTTAAATAAATCTCCCAAATGTTTTGGCATCTTGTTGCACCCTTCAAGGTAGATAGACTGACATGAAAGGCGCTATATAACACTAGACGGTCAGGTTGATATCCCTCCTTGAGGACGGCCTTTATTTACCTGTGCAGCTGTCTGTGGGCAGGTGCAGATCATGTGGTTCTGTCCTTACTCTCTGTCACCCGACTGCACCCCATTGTCACGTATCGTCACGCGCCTGTCACTGCCCCCCGGAGATCTCTAACATGGCTTCATTCCCACAGACCCGCTTTGATTTATAAGGCCGCTGTAAGCCGAGTCTCTTGAACTGCAGACATGATGAGTGATGATGAGTGTGTGATTTCCTCGGGGAGCCACTCGCCAAGTCGTGTTCGTGTGTCGTTTTGCCGTCGCTGCTTGTAATCCCCGAGCCGTAGAAGGGGCCGCAGCACCAGAGTTTCCTCAGAGCGGGAGGCAGCGGGTGAGACCAATGAGTGGCGCCAGTCAAGCTGGCAGACAAAGGGAGAGCCGTCAGAAAATGATGAACAGGTGACAGGAGATCTGGACACACAAGGAAGCCAAAAATCAGCAGAGGAAAAATTCAATAAAAGCCAATTTTGTTGACAGGGGGCTTTCTCTCCTTGAAGCTGTTGACAATATTCATTTTTATGATGACAGCACAATAAAAGTGCCACACTGGGAAAATGACGATGACCCACTGAATTGAAGTGACACATGACGGGTCTGAAAGGTGTGGCCAGCTGGCAGTACTCTCTGATTCAGCCAAGGGGGGTTATGAAGCAGTGGGTCCTGCATCGTCTCTTAGGGTTGGCACTGCCATGTGGACCCTGAAGGCTCCTTTAAATATCCCATCCCGCCGGCTAAGCACTCCCAGGATTTCTACCTGAAAATAAATAAATAAATAAATAAATAAATAAATAAATAAATCAACTCGCTTTTCTAAAAATGCCCAACGCTAATGAAATGGCAACGTGTTGTCATGCAAATCCCCCCGGTGATCTCTTAAGCCCACTCATTCTGAGGTAGTAAAGGCAAAGGGGCCCGCGTTTATGTGGCGCGCGCTAATCTGACGTCCAGCCATTTCTGCCAAATCCGCGGCATTTCTCATTGATTAAACGAAATGGAATTTGAGGTATTTATGTTTGATTACAATCCTACAAATGGACTGGCTGCATGTGAATAAACTAAAGATTAAGACCCCCACCGCCAGCTCCGAGGACAGATGGCCAGACGGGGGGCACTAGTCGGGGCTGGGCACCAAGAACTGAATGTAGCGCCTTAACCACCAGGTCAGGAAGTGGGGAAGACGCTGCCCACCTCTGGGGCACTTGCTGGCGGCCCTTGGGTGGTCTTTGTGTTACACGGCCTGATTGTATTTGTGTGTGCTGAGCCTGCGGACCCCCGAAGCTGCACAGGCTCGTTCATTTTCTAAGGACTTTCCTCTCATTTCTCCTTTTCACGTTTTGGACCACACACTTGGTTCTGTTCTCTTGTGTGCTTGGCCAGAGGGGCCGGGGGTCTCCCAGTGCACCTCTCCCTTCAGAGGGTCCGCCTTCCTTTGGGCTGGACAGGCCAGCCGTGTGCGTTTTTAGGCCCGTGTAGGAGTTCAGCCCTGATTGTGGAGATTTATGGAAAGAAAATGCAAGTGCGGCAGATACGCTGCGCTCCCCTCGGCCTCCCCTCGGGCTCAGCGGCACGGGATCATGACCCTGCTGGACTGGCGGAGCGGGCACTACCCTGGTGGGCACAGCCAGCATGTGCAGTAAGGCTAGTGCTGGCCACCTCAAGTGACTTCACTGGTCATTCACGTCCATGGAGATCCTGAGATCAGTTGTGTGGCACGAGACCACCATGGATCTAAGGAGTCAAAGTGAGGCTCCATTAGGCCGGTGGGCTCGTCTCTCGCTGCCCCCTCGTCATGAGCTGGAGACCCCATTTTGTACTTTTTAGGATTCAGCAGGCCTGTGCCAGCAATCCTAAGGACTCAACACCAGCGGCCAGCGCAGGACGCAGTTACGCCCGTGAAGTGCCCGTACCGTTCACTGGCTGTCTGCCTTAAGAACAGCAAAGCCCCTCCTTTGTGACAGCAAACCCCTGTGTGGTCCGTGGGGCTTCAAACTGCGAGGACTGCAACGAAAAGCCCAAACCTGCGCGGCCATCGGGGTGCCTGGACCTGAGCTTGGCGAGTCAGACAGCGAGAGGCGCGGGGGGCCGCTAGTCGAGGCACTCGAGATGACGACGATGATGACGGCCAGACGCCACGCTAAACTCACAATCTCGACTCCCTCCAATTGGTGGCACAGATCAATACCCAGCATGCACCTCTTTGCTGCCGTCTTCCAGTTTCTTCAAGCCCACTCTGTCGTCGACCTGGATGGAGGGACCCCCTGTTGCTCTCAAAGGGGACCACTCAGAGGCTCCTCCCACTGCCTTTATTCTTAGCCAGCAGCCAATCATCAATGAGATGCAAATTTCAGAATGACCCGATGGCATGACGTGACAGCTCAGGGGTCTCTTGTTTGTGTGAGGAGCTGGTGGGGTCGCATCGCCCACCTTTGTAAATTCTCGTTGAGTATCCATTTCTTTGTTTTTTGATCGACATCTTCTGTTTCCTGCCTGAGCCCAAGGGGGCCGGGCCTCCGCCTCACAAGTCTGCCAACGCCGAGCCGCTCGCTGAAGCGTCCCTTCGCTGGTACCCCTTATGGCGGGTTTGGGTTCTCCGATCTACAGTTTCACTGCCCTTTCGGGGGGCTGCGTCCGACACGACTCCGTCCTCCGTGCTCGAGTTGCTCAGGTCTCAGGTGTGTGATCTGCTGATTTCGTTTGGGTCCTGCCCCCCTAAATGTCCCTGTGGGTGGAGACTTCACCAGTCCTGAGCCCCGCCCCCTGGCACTCATTCGTTTACTTGAGTTCAGTGACTTTTGTGTTTTCTGGGTTGGATTTTTGTTTGGAGTCCCACAGCACGTAAATGTCACTTCTTGGGTGTCATCAGTTTGGCTGGGCCACTCAACTGAGGGACGTGGACAGAAGTGGCCACCTCACTTGCCGGGTTACAAAAGAGGAGGAGCAGAACACGTCACACGTCGAGTAGCACAAGCAACTGAAAATGTCACTGCAGCCTCCACACGTGACAACAATAAGGAGGACCCTCCAGGCTGGCCAGGGCCACCGAAGGATAGGAACTTTGATCCAACGTCACCCTCATTACAGCGCGGCCTTTGAAAAGACCTCACGTCTGGGACAGAAGCTTTATGTTCTGGTGGGCTGCGAGACCCCGGGTGGTCCCGGCAGACTTTGATCCGTGTTTACTTCTGTGGCTCCTCCCACAGGTGTGCATGGAGGAAGGGACAGCAGGGTGGGCATGGGTGACAAGTGGCCTGCACAGGCAGAGAGACGGGTGACGGGTGACCGCGGCCCGGAGACTCAGCGGTGGCAGCGAGTGTTTGCAGAGTCACCTTGCTGTCTTTCTTTTTCAAAGCGTCTTTAGTTCAATGACACAGCCAGCTGTCTGGCTTCCGTTCATCCATCAGATCCAAGCAGCAGATGTTGCCAGGTTTGCTTTTTGCCAGGCAGGCGTCCAAATCTGGTGGCTTCGACGCAAGCCAATAGGCGTCAATATGGCAGGCGCTGTGGGAGACGAGCGCAGATCAGAAGACGAGGCCCAGAGATTCCAAGGCGCCTGAAGCCATCGGTCGTTCTTTCAGTGCAGGGCATGAAGGTCCCCTGTGCCCCTTTTTGAAATGCCCTCCTTGGCCTGCCTCCACTTCTCCACAGGCTCATTTCTCCCAGAGATCAGACCGGCTCTCCTTCCCTCGTTGCTCTGACTTTGTTAAATTACCAAAAGGCAAAGCCGCGTGTCCGGTGGAGGCCTTCAGAGTTGCCAGGGAAACACAGAAACTGTCATGGCAGACAGGAAGTAGCAAAAACAAAATGAGTGCATGGCGCCAGGCTCTCAAAGTAAGAGCGAGGTGCCCGTGGTGCCACAGCCCACTGAGGCTGGACAACCAGGAGGTGCACAATGCTGGCCGGTATAACACCATGACAGTGGCACCACCTCATACAGACGCTGCCCACACCCGTGGTGGGTGCCAAGACGCAAGTTAAACGAAGGATTTGGATGAACTTCACAACGTCCGACACCTCAAGAGGAAGAGGAAAGCAGAAAACACGCGGAATGAACGCTCATAAAAACGTCAAAGGTTCACAAAAAGAGAGAGAGACAAACACCTGGCGCCTGCTGGCACTGCCCTCCCATCATTCCTGTCTCCCATTTGGCATGCCTTCCTCCTCCTCTTCTTCTTCTTCTTCTTCCTCCTCCTGGTGCTGCTCATCTTCATCGTCCTGACGGTCATAATGGCCACCCATGAGGCCGTGTTGTTTCCTAGTAACAGTGCCCGTGTGACACTATGTTGCCATTGGACGACTGTTCAAGAAGACCTCGGGATGAATGTTGTAACACGTAGGAGCTTAGCTCAGAATCGTCACCGGCCTTCTCGTTACGTCACACTTGCTAGCTGGCCAGCCCACCATAAAGTGTGACTTACTGGTCCAGCACTTCAATCAAAGTGCAGAGGTGCCAGCCAACTCATATTCAACAGACTGGGACGGCAGGCCACCAAATGTCACCCGCGACACAGACACTAATAATACGCACAGTGGCTTGCAGTCCAACAGGTGGCGCACACAACTGACATTACAACCAAGTAAAGGAAAATCTAACTAGAGAAAAACAAGAAACAAATGCCATTGGAGTGTCACACTGATGGTCTCACGGGGGTCCGACCTCTTTGTTTATTCCTGCTCTCGTTTTTCTACATTAATGTAAAATCTGTGAGTGGACCTGCAGTGATCTGGTTCATGCTTTGCATATGTTAAACCTTCTTCATCAATTTCTTTTCGATTTTGGCTGCCGTTGTGTTATTGGCGTTGGTACCGGAGGCCATTCATCCCCATTGCTCTGCCGTGTGTCGTTACATCACTTCCGGGTGGGACACAAGGCAATGACGCACTCCTCCTGGTGTCCGGGATTTTGGATTCTGCGCAGATAACCAACATTCGCCGTGCTAGGAGGTCGGAGGTCAGCAGGCAGAAGACGCTTGCCGGGCTTTCTTGGCCTCCGTCGTCTTGTGTTTCAGGGTTTGCTCCTCGGCTCCAGCAGAGTTTTCATTTCAGGTCGTTTCTTGTTTTGTGGGGGTGGAGTCACCCAAGGGGCGGGTCCAGCTGGGCAGGGCCTCTGTAGGACCGCCCACAGCCTTCAGATCTTTGCCTTGTATTTGTCGTGCGGCTCTTCTGAGTTTCTTTGTTCCTGTTTTGTGAGTTGCCTTTTTCTCTAATCCCCTTTCTTGCCTTATTTTCCTGTTTTTTGCCGTTTTGTGCCTGTTTTTGCTTCCAAAGATGCGGTGTAGGCCTTTGACGTTTCAGGCCAGGGGTTTATGGTTGTCCTCCCCCTTGAAGAGGGCCATTTTAATGTCCTTTGGCCTTTTTGAGTTTGGGGTGTATTTAGTGGCCTGAAGCCCCTCGTCCCGGCTTGTCCTACAGTCACATGACGACTTGACTGGACTTTCTTTTCCTTTGGTTTTGTTCTTTTGAATTACAGATTTGATTTTTGTCCTCGAGTGCCCTTTCCTGGTCATTAACAGATCTTTTACTCTGTCTTGGATAATGAATGAGGTCAGACCACCAAAGTCCTTCATTCTTTTGATTTCTTTCCTAAACGTTTCTCTTTAAATTTGTCTTGATTGAGTTCTGCAGTCATTTTGTCTGTTGCCTCATTTCCTCTTAGACTCTGCACAGCCGTGCTAATGATTGCGGCGCACCATCTGTTAGAATAGAAAATCCAGTGTATTTGATTACTGTATGCATTACTAACGCATTCCAGCAGATGGCGCCTCACAAACATTAACTGAGCAGACCTGCTGGCTGGACAGAAATAAGCGCTCACACTCCAAAACGAGACCAGTTGGGGCAGCTCCCTGGTGAGCCCCCGTTTCATTAAAAAAAGAAACTCGAAGACCACCGGACCCAGCCTGCTGCTGGCACAAGGTGGGAACTCCGTCACCCGCCCGCTCTGCTTCCATTGGCTTAAATGTCGTGGAGCCTGAAGAGGCGGGTAAGGGAGACATGACGTCCCTCAGCTCCTGAGTGCACGTGGCAGCAGCGCCCCCTCCTGGTGTGGCGTGGTAGTGGTTACCTTACCAGAGCCCCCCGAGCACTCGTGTCTGACGCTCTACTTGGATATGTAGAGAGAGAGATAAACTGAAAATGTCCAAAACTCCAAAGCTGCCCCCCAGGCCCAGACCCTCTGCCCCATTCACACCAGGCTTGGGCTGTGCAATGCTTCACCGCCGCGGCCCCCCGCTGAACTGCTGAAGCTCTAAACCCCAGCACTGGTGTCCCCGTTCCATAACTCTTATTATCTGTGGTCCACCTCTGCGCCACCCGAGCCTGTCCTGCAGCAGGGCACAAGGCCCACACCATACCCGAGAGAGCGGGCGGCAGTGCCTCGTACCCCAGTGCAGTGTCGACCGGCTCCTTTACTTCTTATCGAGCAGACGAATGGCGTCCCTTGCTGGTGGAAAGCGCAGACGGCGACGCCACAAGATGTTCCTTCCAGAAGCCCACTGTGCGTGCGGAAAGGCGGCCAAGCTAACAGAATTAACCCCGCATGCTTGTTGTGGCTGCCTTGGCACCGCTGCTGAGTCCTCGGCCTATAAATAAGTTTGTCTCATTACGGAGGCTCTGCACGTACAGACCAGCGTATGGCATCGGGCTGGCGGGCACACTGATACTGAAACTCCAAACGGCAACACGAAGCCCACCTTGTGCTGTGGGTCTGAATGCCCAAATGATATGAGGGGTCTGACGGCTCAGCAAACTCAAAGAGGAAAGCCCACCCTGGTGTGTGTTGGTGTGTGAGGACCACAACCTCCGGGGGCACACAGCCTTGAAAGGAGACCCCCTTGGGCCGGTGGGCAGCAGCAGAAATCTCCAGAAACCACCAACAGGCAATGGAGGACCCCCTAATCTCCATCACTTGCCCTGTGAGACGGGCAGGAGGCCTGACCAGGGGGTCCCAGGGGTTTGATTCTGCCCCCCTTGTCATGTTTACATTACAAATACGTCTTCGTAATCACCGTCACATTACAACACGAGAAAATGAAATTAATTGGAGGAAGAGCAACGGCGGGCAGCTCCAGACACGTGGCGCACATCTCCCTGATCCCGTGAGAGTCCGTCACCCATCTACGTGGTACGAAAGGCCGCCATTACCATACAGGTGAACGTGTGCTCAGTGCCAAGGAGACAAATTAAAGGCAAAGTGAGGGGCAGGCCGTTCAAAGATGGGGGCAGCGAAGGTGGTCCGTCAAGTTAGTGAATGAATGGGGGGCACAGCCCACCCTGAGAGCCGCCAGGTTTATTCATTCTTTTATCTCACCTTTCTTTATTTTTAGTTGGGTCCATCGTGGTGGATGACAGGCACGGGCTGGTGGGCTGTAACTCACTGCCATGCAGGGTGGTCAACGTAATCAAAGAATGGGGGGAGACGGCGTCCCCGATGCACTAGAGGGCAGCACACACAGACACCCGCAAGGCATAATGGGAATTGTAGTCCCCTGGCACAGCCCGGTTGGGTTAAGTGGGGTCTGCCAGAGGGAGTGGGGGGGTATTGGTAACCCCTACTTTACCTGATGCCCAAGAGGGTCCAAGAGGAGAGGAGAAAGCGGGATTAGAAGAGACAGGACTGTAACTGGTGGTCCGCTCATCACAAACCTCACGTGTCAGCGCCGTTGTGTTTGGGGTACTTCAGCGCCCCCTGGTGGTTCTATTCCATGTGTCCTGTGGGGGTCCATTTGTTACCTAAATAAGATTACTGGCCCAGGGAGTCCGAGGGTCCCACAGGCCTCACCTCATGGTGGTCTTCAACTGAAACGCTTGTTCCTGCAGGGCTCCCAAAATGTTTTATTTCACAATATGGCTGACAAACCCAAATGAGGCCCAGACCCCCTCGTCCAGTGGAGTTTCTGCTCTCTGAGCCCCCTTAGACCGCCTGTGTGCTTGTGGTGGTCTTTCAGCTTTCCTCCCTGCTGTCTAAGCGAGCCATCAGTTAACTCACAAACACCCCAATTAAGTAAATGACCTCGTTTTGTCGGAGCCCCCCGCAGGCCTGACGAAGCAGGGGTCTCGCTGCTCCACGCTCGCTCCGTTTAAATAAGCAGAGGATAATTGACTCGATTAGGAGATAACAGAAGGGGCCGGCCGTCCACCTGTTTGGGGTATCGTTCTCCCCGAGGGGCCGCTGTGGACGCTGACTTTGCTTTCACACTAAGAAGACGAGCCCCCCATATGGAAATCCTTCAGGCTTGAATGGGCCTTCGTCTTTTTGTGCGCATTTTGTCATTTCCTACAGCGATGGCACCTGAGCAGAGCAGCGCAGCGCAGCGCAGGCCTCCAATCCCACAGACCCCCAGTCCTGTCCCCCTCATTTACTTGAATTTGTGAAGGAACAGGAGGGTGGGGGTCCCACATCAGTGACAGGTCTTCAGAAGCACGTGAAGACCCCCGTTAGTCGATCCATTTCTAGGGTCGACCTTAGGACGTCTGCTCCAGGGTCCGAGGGACAAGAGACACTCGTTGTTAGGGGGGGGTGAAGTAAAGGCGAGCCAAAGGGCAAATGCCGCATTGGGGGGACGCCCCCTCGGGCTGCACACCCTTAACGAGGGTCTCATTTGCATGTCTTTTCGATGAGGTGCTCCAATCAGCTCTTAATTCTTTTTTGAGTGGTGGGCGGGGCCACCCTGCCATTGACCCGCCTAACCCCGCCCTCTGGCGACTTGGGCAAGAGCAGCGAAGGCTTAGGCCAGGAGAGCGTTGTGTCTTTTTGGGGTCACTCGGACCACCTTCCTTCTGTTTAAGGGTCACGACTCTGGATTGGGTTGGGGGACTTGCCTCTTAGGAAGCTCCTCGTCTCCTCCTTTTGCTCTTTTTCTTTGTGTAATAAACCCAAACTTCTTCACCCTTCTTTGCTGGCCCTTTTGTCCTCAAGCTGGGGGTTTATGGAAATCCTTTTCCTTGAGGATCTTTTCGTTTGGTTTTGCGTGGGGCCTGCTGGGCCAGAAGCCTGCAGTTTGGAGTCATCTGGACCTGGTGGGCCTCAGCTGACTCCTAATTATAACGCCTTGAGAGTGAACATAAGGAGACCCCACGCATTTGGAGGTCTACTGAAGGAGATGGGGGCTCCACTTAACAAGGCCTCACGGCCACTTAAGGAGGCTGTGGCCCTGCTGGACCTCCACATGAGGAGATGATACCCCCTTGGGGGCTTCACATAAGGAGGCATCAAGCAGGATTCCTAAGAGGGTTAACCTACAAAGAAACAGAGGGGCTGGTGGAGCTGAAGACCCTCACGAACGTAAAGAACAAAGCAGCAACAAGGCCTCTTCTTTAACCTAACAAAACAAAACCCCAACCAATAGTGGGAGAAGACCCCACTAAGGCAAAGCAGGATTTAGGAGGCGCGCAGCAGCAGAAGTTGCAGTGCCTGGCAGCAGCTGGCACCTGCCACCCCCTGGAGCTGTGCCCACATCAATGCTTGTTAATCTTGTTTGAGTCGATGTAAGCAGTGCAAATTTGTCAAATCCTTTGGCCAAATCGGAGCACTGAACAAATTCCAAGGATCTCTCTGAATTTCCACTGGAGAGAACGCAAATGAAGAGGAGCCCGGATGATGAAGACATCGGCAGCAGCGGCCAATGGCAGGAGACTCAGCGAAGCCCACCCTGCGCGGCCCCTTGGTCGCCGCACTTTCTCGATCTGATTGCTGATTTCGGAGACGCCTAAAGTGAATCAATCACCGGCCCGCTTTGCTTTGTTATTTATGTATGCGAGTGCCAACTTGACAACGCGCCGTTTTTTTCATTTTGAGGGCTGATTTGGGTCTCGCTTTGCATGCACAATCAAGAGGCTCTAAACAACTAATGTGAAATTAGCCTTTTTAGTCCCATTGTCTTTTACGGAACTTTTCGCTGCCACTGACATTTTAGTCGGAACACTCCAGAAATCAGCAGGGGTTCATTCTGCCGCAGCAGAGGCCGCCTGAGGTGGCAGGACTTGGCACTTTCTGACCGGAGGGGAGGTTGGCAGTTGTTGTGGGGCGACTTGAGGCACTCAGCTTGTCCTCTGACAATTAAAGTGCCACCAGTGTCTCAGAATGAGGGACCAGAGGCCCTGGAGGTTCATGGAGCTCGGGGTGCAGGCAGATGGGCACTTGCAGTAGGCACTTTGGAGGTGTAGGCTGAGGATCTGCACTGGTTGCCAAAGGGGATCCTACTTGGTTGGGCCCATGGGCAAAGCTCTTAACCTTCACTCACTCCAGGGGTGCCAACCCTGTACTCTGACCCCAAGGGGTATATGGAAAATAACAAAGTCCTAATACAAGAAATTATATGAGGGTAATGAAATGCCAGAGGAAGCTGACACTTTGCCTTAACTGATTTTTTTTTTTGGAGTTGGCACTGCCAATCTGTGTCCATGCCCCAGGTGACATACACTGGCAGCGGGTCAGAAGGAGGCCCTGAGACTTTATACAATTTGAGCACATCATTCAGTTACAGAAACACAAGGACCGCGATTCTGCAGCCTTACCTTCTCTGCCACGTCTACATGTGCTCAGCGGGCACAGCGATTCTGAACCCGTTTAGTAGTAAGGCTTAAAATGGGAGGCAGCAGAAACTGGTGGCCTCTGCTCACAATGCAATTACTTAAATCAAGTGGTCAGCTTCAAAGTGGGTATGTGTGTAAAGGGGGGGGGGGCTTGTGGGGTCCTGGTGCCCGCAGCTTTACCGTCCCTTTAAACCCAGGATATCGATAAGGACATTCTGTGCTGTGCTGTGCCCCCTCAGGTATGGTAAGGGCAGCCCAAGGTCCGACTATTGAACCTCTGATCAATGACAGTCACACTCTCAGGGCGGGCGAAGAGCTCAGATAATGAGAACATCAAAGAGGCCCACTAAATGATGCCATCTTCTCAGCGGTGGCCCTCTGGACTGTGACCGAGGGGTGGCACAAGAATCGACGTTGTTGTCTCTCAGCACTCAATGCAAATCCATTAATAAGAAATGCCAGGGCGGGACAGGCAGAGGTGGGGCAATCCAAGGGGTCTGCGGTGAGATGACAAGTAAGACCCCCTCGTCAGGGAGCCCTTCACCAGTGAAGAGGCAAGGGCAAAGGTGGTCTTTGTTTTCTCAGCTGTGGTTCTTTCAACCTGCTCAAAGCCCCTCACAGTGTCTCGTTCTGCATTGCAGGGCCATCTTAACGTGTGGGCACAACGGGCACATGCCAGCGGTCCATAGGGGCCCACGATGTTTCTGATGCTGATGTATGTTTCTGTTTTGCTATCAGACCAGGGGTCCCAGCGCACTACTTGATGCTGAAGATGCTGGTAAGACGGCCCTGGGGGGCTCAGGGTCCTGTAATATCTGTGGAGTTACTGAAGGCTTCAGCTCTTTATTTCCAGTCAGAAGCCCCTTCGTGTTGTACAGTACTGCCCCCTGGTGGTTCCACACACCCACTGGCATCCCGGGATGGCCCACCATGACTTGATTGTTTCAAAGCGTGTTTACCCGCTGCCCCTCCAATCGCTTTTGTCTGTGCCAGCACTTTGGAGTCAGCTCAGGGCTGGCATGGTGGGAACCAACGCACTAGAGGAGATGTGCATACTGGCAGCAGTGTGCGACGATTCATCATCATCAGCGCTGAATTATGGCTTTGTGAGGCGGAGGGAGTCGCCATTAATTAGGAGGAAGAAACAAACACAACCCGTGCCAGCGCCTCGGCCTCTTGGAGCTGCTGGGTTCTGATTGCTTTCTGCACCCCTTTGGCCACTCCAGCTGTCAGGTGCTGGGCACAAGGCGGGTGCGGATAATGGATGGTGAGATGGACCATCTCCATTCAGGGTGGTCTACACTGGGGCAATGCTGGCAAGGCGTATTCATGTGGATTGTTCTTCTCATCCTCTTGAGCCGCTATCAGTGGGAGGA
Source organism: Polypterus bichir lapradei (assembly GCA_026402145.1). Classification (NCBI taxonomy): domain Eukaryota; kingdom Metazoa; phylum Chordata; class Cladistia; order Polypteriformes; family Polypteridae; genus Polypterus; species Polypterus bichir. Next base: position 692,776 of record JANRMT010062846.1, on the reverse strand, counting down.
GACCACGGGTTCGAGTGAATTCTTAATCTGAATATGCAGGCGCAGCACTAAACATCGAGAGCATGTGACAAATGAGCATAAGGTTACCTTTGGGTGGCGCGTCCCATGAGGGCGACTGACAGTGAGCCCCCCGTTAGGCGCTGAAGAGACCTGGCAGCAATCGGGCTCATTGTGTGTCGTAACGGAAATCAAAACCTGCAACTCCTGAGGTGTGTGAGGAGGTCTTGGGTGGTCTGATGCCCCCAGCAGCCCCCAGGCTGCTTGGCATCGGGAGTGTAAGAAGACCAAGGCTCGTCTGCCAAGAGGGCGAGGAGAAGGACGACGTTGTGAAATTCCAAAGCACAAAGGGAGTCGTGGAATTCTCCAGAATGGCCACTGGGGGGTAGATTACTGATAAAAGGGCAAAAGCAGGCAGGACGTTTACAAAGTGAAGGGTTGTCTTCACAGAGGTGCCCAGTGGGGCACACGAGGCAGCAGGACCTCCCAGTAACAATGAAGACAAAGCAATGTGAGTAAAGTCAAAGAGCTGAGCAAAATCACTCGCCACCCCGATGAGCGAATTCCAATGAACCACAAGGGCCTCTATAGGGCTGTGGGCGGTCCCTGGTGGTGATGGGCAGGTGGCCCCGCCTCCTGGGGATCCACCCCCAAAACTCAAGGAGCACAGCACAAGTAAGCAGCAAAAACTGAGGAGGAACCCAACAGAAAACGGAATAAAAGACCATGTCATTGTCCCCAAGGCATCACCTCTTTAGCTGTGTCAAGGAAATGCCACCTTTGTAAGGCTGGCATCAGTAGGGGAACAGGCCCACTGTGGTCATCGTGGAATCTTCACACTACGGACACAAGAGAGGGGAAGACAGAAGGGCAGGAAGTGGCTGAGTGGTCGACAAACAGCTGATGAGTTCGTCCCCGGCCCCCCTCTTTACGAGTTTAAGATTAAGGAAGACGAGCGTCACTCATCACTAAGATTTGTGACAAAGCAGACAGCTGGGGGCCGAAGTGGCTGAACCCAAAGATGCCCGCATGACAAACTGGTGGTCCGCCCTCATCTTCTTAGCCTGAAAGCTGATTTGTCACAGTAATTGGTGAAGAACGTCCGCCCTGCTTGTTTCTGACTGAGGGATTGGCCACAGGGGGCCATTCTGTGAGACCAGTGGGCATGAAAGGGACCCCTGGGGACAGCAGCAGCAGCCGCAGGGATCGGCTGGATGTGATCGATACACAAGAAGTGTGGCGGTGGGTCTACGTATGGACTAAGGGAAGGGAACGAGTGGCACCAGGCTGGAAATAAGGAGGTGGGCATCAAGGAGGGCATTTCTGCTCCAATCCCTCCCCCGAGGGGGGGGCACCTCAATAGATGACCCCTAACCTGGCAGGGGGAGCCTCTCCTTTACCTGACAATACACATGTCTGCACACAGCTAAACCCTAAAGGTGACCCGTTGGCCATATTGGTGTGCCCAGCAGTTTACTCCATGGAGCCGGGGTGCGGTGGGGAGGGGGGGGGTCTCCTTTTTCAGGTGATTTTCCTCAGTTTGCTCGTTTTAGTATTTTGGGCAGAGAAGCGAGTTTGAGATTTTAAAGTGGATCAGAGATGAGCTTCGCCGTTGTAAACTTGGGGGCACCTCACAGTCCAGACCCTGAGCTCCTGCCCATCCTTGGCATCCAGCTGGACGCCTTCTCTTCTTTATGGTTTGGTTTAGAGTTAAGAGCCCAGGACTTCGAGCTTTGGGTGTGCCTGCCAGGCTTCGCTCTTTGGCGCGGACGTCTGCAGCCGTTTGTCCGTTTTCAGCACAGCAGGATGTCTGACAAACGCACTCAGTGCCCTGCACTTGTAAGTATGGAGCCACAAAGACCCTCCTGTGAGGCCAAACGTCCCAAACCGACGTTCCCCTGGTGACCTCATCCTGGCACTGCTCACCTTTGTCACCTCCACGGATGGACGCCATCCCAGCAGGGTCTCCGTCCTTCACACCCTCGTCATTCTCTCTTCTGATGTCAACGATATGCCCACAAGTCCACCCGACGTGCTCCGCAGGAGAAGCGAAATGGCAGAGGGGGCTTCAGCAACGCACTCAAACCATCTGTGACTCTTCAAAGGCCGGCCGGACTTCTGCCTTCGGAATCAAAGCCTCATTTACACCAAAAATGAGGAGAAGATTAAAAGCCAGCAGACGTCTGAAGTGGTAAAGCCTGCCTTGGCAGAGCCCAAGGTCACCCAGTGCTACGCAGCAAGCGGCTTGTTCAAAGGAGGGCACGTCGACTGCAGCAGTGGAGGTCTAGAGGGGGACGCCCTGGTCACACCTCATAAATAAACATCCGCCTGCTCATTCAGACGTCACCAGTCCCACGAATTTCAGTCTGTGTCAGGCTGGCTTTGACACCTCTGAACGGCTGGATTGTCATTGAAAGACACAAGTGACAGGAAACACAACAATGAAGAGGGCAGAAACAAAGCACTTTGATGGAAATACTGCAGACAGATGCTGGGCAGCATCCACAGTATGTCTGCCATTTACTGAGCCAGCAGAACCCTGGGCCACCACCGGGCACAATGAAGCACTTGGAGTCACAATGAGCCTCCTGGAGCAGAGATCTGGCAGTGCCAGTCGCCATCCTTAGTGAGTTAAAAGATGAGAAACACAAGGCGGTCTGAGGACACTCGGGCTGTTAACTTGCAGCCTGAGAGACTGACCAGGCAACAATGTCCACTGTGCCACCGTTGTCACCTATCTCTCTGTCTGTCTAACTTACAACAATGTCCTCTCTGTCACCATTGTCACCTTGTCACCTATCTATCTATCTATCTATCTATCTATCTATCTATCTTGCCAACTATGCTATCTATCTATCTATCTATCTATCTATCTATCTATCTATCTATCTATCTATCCTGCCAACTACGCTATCTATCTATCTATCTATCTGTCTATCTATCTATCTATCTATCTATCTATCTATCTATCCTACCAACTGCACTATCTATCTATCTATCTATCTATCTATCTATCATACAGCGCCTTTCATATCTCCCGATTTCCCTGCTACACAGAAGTGAAGCCTCGTTCCTTCACGTGGATCCTGAGCTGAGACCACAGATCTTGATTTGGCCTGAATTCAGAAGGCCGCTGCCAAAGATGACCTGGCGTCTGAAGTCTCCCTTCAAGGTGATGGTTGACGTTTTCTTCTCTCAGGACAGAACTGTGGCTGCCGTCCATTTTGTCGGAGGCCATTCTGTGTCATCAGACGTCTCCTCTAAGAAATGCTCTCCAGAGCCATCGCCCCAAGTTGAAGTTCCTCGTTCCTTCCCTGTGACCAGCGCTCCCGCACATCAAGCCACATCACGACCATCTTCTTCTCAGTGCCTCTGTGATGAGCCTTTTGGGCGTCCCACCCTACTCGCCTGACGTGGTCTCTTGTGATTTGTGGATCTTTGTGACATTCATGGAAATGGCTGCAAGGATTGAGAAGACGGGACCAAGGCAGTGAACGAAGAGCTGGCAAAGCTGAAAGAAGAGGATTCTCGAGAGGCACGGACTGCAAAAGGGCATGGAGGTTGGCGCCGATTGTGTGGAAGGTGTCTGAAGATGAAGGCTTTCTGGGGTCATTGCTTTTGTTTCTATTAAAGGTAATTGACTTTTGGAAGCCCCTCGTAGTTCCTTTCATGTCTGTTTATGTGGCTGCCTTCCTCATCATATAGCGCCTTTCACGTCTGTCTGTCTGTCTGAGGTGCTGGGGGTTCGACCCCCACTGCCTGTGTCACCAACTCCTGCTGCTTCTTCTTTATCGGCCCCTACAGGCTTTTCCATTAACCGCTTAGTAAAGATAAAGCTTTGGGGGTCCCGGGTGGGATGTTGCATGTTGCGGAGGGCAGAGTTGTTGTCATCTTGTGGACGAGTCAATGAGCTGAGGGTCTCACTGGCTCTCGTGTCGTCATGGATGCCTGTTCCTGGTGGCAACAGACCAACATGTCACCCGGCTGGCACTGGCCACAACTTCCTGTTATCCTTCATTCTGTGCCCTCAAGTCCACCAGAGTGGTCCCATTTGTGACGCCCCCCCGTTTCCATCCCCACTCTACCCGGAGAGCCTAAAATATGCAAATGAAGTGTGTCATGCATGAATATGCATGACATTCAAATTACGGCGGCATGTTCACCAGCTTATTGTGGCACAAACTCAACTCTGTGGCTTGGTGATTGGCGCGGATGAAGCACAAAACCTAAAGAAGTTTGTTCAAAGCCCTGTTTGTCATCAGTGCCAGGACTGTACGCCCAGTGTCCTCTGCCCAGGCGCGTGTGCCAGTGCTTACTGAACTGAGGGCCGAGCTGTTGATGAGCTGCTGGCTTGTGACCACCCAGGGTCGCGTATCCCCTGTGAGAGTAGTGCCCATTGATGCCCAAGCTGATGCCTGCCTGCTGCTCTTGGTGGGCACAGTCTTCTACTCGAGGGTCCTACGGCAATCGTCTTGCTCCTCAGTCTAAGCCCACCTTTTCACCTTCAAGGACCACTAATCGCCAGCTCAGTGCTGTTTAAAATGAGCTGCCAGGCGGGCACAGCACAGCAAGAGGAAGGCGAGGCTTTCAGGGATTTTGACATACGCTGTGTGCCGAGAGCCCAGGGGACGATTGGAATGGAAATGGGAATTCCACAGCGAGGACGGCGGAGCTCTTCAGGCAGAAGGCAGCAGCACTTTGGCTCGGCGGGCCGCATGCCAGTCTGATTGCTAATGCCCGCTGCGTCCCATTTTCAGGGAATGAACTGGAAATCCTTGTCAAGTCTGCATGTTCTCTGTGTGCTCCCCACACGTCCCCCCTGTGTAATGGGTGGGCACCCAGGGCATTCTGGGCAGGGTTGGCTTATGCTGATTGTGCCCTGGGCTGGATAAGGAAGGTCCATTATATGAACTTTGGGGGGCTGCAGCCCATCCCACTGACACAAGGACAAATACCTTGAGTGGCTCCTGTGCTCTTGAGTTATGTCACCGTGGCCGGGGGTCCGGTGCAGGGTCGGCTCTGTAAGAACAATTCCACACGTGCCACCACCTTCTCTCCACCAGCCTCCTCTCTAGTGGTCCCACCATGCGCCCACTTCCGGGCCTGAGGCCCCGATTACCACCCTTGGGGTCTTTTCTGTTCATTGTCATTTGTGCTGTGGACCCCAAGGCCCCACCGGGCTTCTGCGTCACATAAATATATCTGCCCAGCCAGCGGGTCCACTCTCCGTCCAGTGGCGCCATCTGGTGGACGTGTGCGGTTTCTGTATGCCTGTCGCGACTCTGCGGAGACCCACAAGTAAGAATTTGACTGAGCGACAGCCTCGGTGGTCCCGGGTGGCCCTCAGCTGTACCGGCAGTCCTGACGTCTGAGCACGTTGAGACAGTTTGACGCCCCTCTTCGTTCCTGGATGTCACGCCTTTTTGTGCTGTGTGACATCGGCCCGTCACCTCTTCTGGAGCACATGTGAACACAGGGTGGGCCGCTTGGCTCAAGTCTCCCTGGCCCGCTGGGGTCTTTCCAGGGTTGTGTGAGCCCTCGGCTTTGACTCATCCAGAAAGGGGGTGGAGCCGGCAGCTCCTGCCCACAGCCCTCTCGATGTGACGCGTCCCCCCGCTTCACCACGTCGAGGGGATCCTCTCGCCACGGGCGGCCCGACTCCAGCGGCCTTCTGAGCCATAAATCAGACTCGGACGCTCAAAAAAGAGGAGATCAAAGGCTCCCTCCCTCCCTCCCCCCCGGTCTTCGCCAGACCACTTCTCCTCTTCAGCCCGTGGGTGCCAGCGGCGGTCTCGGCGGAGCTCGGCGAAGCCTTTGTTCCTGAGAGCGATCAGAGGCATTGTGAGGCTCCTCATATTTCATTTATCAGTCCTCCTGCAGTCGCTACTAATGTCTGGGATAAAGATCTCAGATAAATCAATAAAACCTTCAAAGAGAAGAGAAGGGAGGGCCAGTCAGAGGGGAGGCCATTAGAAGACGACGCCAAACGTCACCCGGCGGGACAGCGGCACAGAGGGCCAACCTTATGACGGGATGCTTTGGCTTTATTGGTCGTCTTTCAGTTTCATGTGTTGATCCTCCAATCGATCTCGTCTGCGTCTGTCAGTCATTGGCCAGGGGGCGGGGCCTCCTGATGCTGCTGCCCTGGCTCCGCCCCCACCGCCACTAGGCCGTCTCTTTATTTTCCTTTGCTTCACCGTCTTTGGCGCGATCTGGTGGGTCCCAGAAACCCTTCTAAGGTCGCCCACTAGAGAGGGGGGGGGAGAAGGCGTCACAATACCCGACTAGACACACCGAGGGCCGAGGCGAGATGCCAGGGAAGGCCAAGACCCGAAGCCAAACGTCGAGGTTCAAAAATAACAGGAAATTACTCACAATTGCTCACAATTACTCTCCGTGAACCGCAAGGGACTCTGGGAGGGCGAGTGGCCCCGCCCCCTTGGGGAGCCCACCAACCACAGCAGCACGACAGCACATTGACGTCATCGCCATCCCTTCAGGTTTACGCCCTCTGCGTGCCGGTGAGGTGGTCCGGCTCTGCCTGGCCCCCCTGTTTGGACTCATTGTGGAGTTGGGCACGTAATGCCATCTGTCTCCAGTTTGAGCAGGCGTCCCAAAGCGCACCGCTGAGACAGGCGAGCATACGGCGCATCCGCCACAGCTGCCCTCGGTGCGGCGCGGCGCCACTTTGCTTTTTATTTATTTATTTATTATTTATTTTTGTTTATTTTTTTCGATTGAAATTGACGGCTGTCTGAAGACCCGACCTCATCCTCCAGTAACTGGGCCCGGTCAGTCAGCCGGGGGTCCAAGAACACACTTGGGATGCTGATGGTGCAGATCTGCAGGAAGAGGCCTGAGCTGAGTGGCCTGTCAGGTGCGCTCAGTGCCTCTAAAGTCCCCTCAGGACAGTGACGAGGACACCAGGCCAAGAAATGTCACACACAGCACTTTAGAGTCACCCATTTATATGACGTCTGCATTTATAAAGTGTGGCCACTAGGGGGCGGCACGGAGCACACGACACCACAGCCACGGGTTCAAATGAACGGATCTCATTGGTTAACACTTCTGTCTTCCCAACAGTTGGACACAATCCAACCCAATTGTGTTTGTCTCCTCCCACTCCTCCCAGACAGGCCCCGCCCTCCTTCTCTGGACTCAGACCCCCTGGGCTCCTGCATGGTGGACCCCAGAGCAGCACTTCCAGGTCATACGAATGAAGCACAAAACAGGGAGGTTCTTTCCTGGCAGCGCCCTCTGGTGGCACCCAAGGACCCCGACAGAGTCGTTCTTCTGAACTACAAGCCTCAGGTGACCCTGTGGGTGTCCAAACTGGGACCAGGACGCCTCTCGTACTGGGAGATGAATGTTTCTTGATGGACTGTCTCCCCCCAGTCCACCCATTATATGATCACCCGGAAGTCATGCCAGCCATATTGCACAGTCCCCTGGCTATCCCAGTCAGTATGCCAGGACCCAATATACACATTGCCATGTGCGGGGGTCTCAGGTTTACCTTCCTGGCTCTGGAGAGGTAAGAGAGAGGGCACTGATGCATACCTTCTCCACCCAAGGAAAACGGTGAACCCCACTTGATGCCCAGAGAAGGCCTGACCCATCAGGTGCCAGCTGTGTCATCAGATGTCCAAGTGAGTTGCCAGTCACTTCTATTTTTCTAACTGTCACCCCTGTGTGTTGTACATGCCCACATATGTACCAGCCTGTCAAACTGCTCTGTGGGCCCACTTGATGCCAGTGCGCTCGTCCCTTTCCTTTTCTCAGCCATGTAGACGTGGGGTGACTGCCCGCTTGGTTCCTTCCGATGGCTGCTTCCATAAGCCTTGCCCTTCAGTCGTCTGGCCCGCCAGAGAGCTACATACCATACGTCAGCGGGCATGTCGGACTGAACCCTGTAGACCGCCACCCAAGTGCCGGCACTGCAAGTGGCACAGGCCGCCGCGGTGGCTTCTCTTTGGAGTGGCGCAGGTGAGTGGCGGCACAAAGGGCTGCTTCGATAACGAGACTTGCGCCAGCCAGACGTTCCTCTTGCCATTTATTTCATAAAGGGTCTGATATTTCTTCAAAAGTTGAACTTTAAAGAGGTCGAGCCATGACTGGCATTCAAAAGCAATGAGCAGCGAACATTTGTGAAATGTTACAAAAGGGTACAGCGGGCACCGCCTTCCACCTGCAGCAGCCTCAGACAATGAGAAGCAATGAGAACGGTGCCAGCAAGTGGTGAGGCTGCCCAGTGCCACCCAGGGGACAGAGGGACGTCAAAGCCCACAGAGCGGGGCCACTCAAGCAACTCCCACCATCAAAGGGGGGGGGGAGTGAGGACTGAGCTGAACACAGAAGGACCCCAAACTCAATCTGTGGTGTGGCAGCCTGGCCCATACAAGAACAGAAGAAAGGTGACAGATGACAGGGGACCGCGGTGTCCTCGTTTGTTTAGCGATCAGCTGAGTGGTCCTAACGTCTCATGCTGCTCTCACCCCTGACCAGTCGTGAATACGTCAGAGCGACGAGAGCCAATCAGGAGCCGCTTATCAGGCGCCCCCTGCTGACGACGTGACGTCTGCCGCTTGGTGGGCTTCAAACTCCACAATCGGGCCTGGCCTGCACGTCAGAAGAGGGGCCCACCCTCACCGGTGACAACAGCAGACGTACCCCTGAGTGTGAGGGGAGGGGGCCTTCTTCAGCTAAGTGTCACCCCGAGTGACTCCAGGGTGGTGACAGGACTAAGGACAACCCTGAGGCCAAGAAGTGCATGAAGCAGGAGCCCTGAGGCCACACCTGAAGACCCCCTTTGAAGAGCGGTGAGGAAAGGGGGCCGCAGAGAACTTCAAGGACATCGGCAGATCCCTCAGAGAAGGAGTGCCCGTCCCAAGGCCTGCCCTGCTTTCCTGATGACGCCGCTTGCCTTTGAAGCCACCGGTGGAGCATCCATCATGTGCAGACCTGCAAACGTTAAGATCCATCAGAGCCGAGCCGAGCTGAGCCGAGCATCGAGGGCTGAAATCCCCAAACTGGACGTCCTTCAAAGACATGGAGATGTAAAGCAGCAGCGGGCACAGGCCTGCACTCCGCTAATTGAAAATCAAACTCCTAGAATCAAATGACCAAATTATGCAAAACCTTACAAGAAAATGCCAGCTGACTGGAGGAGGTGCAACGCGAGCGGGGACCAGGCAGACGTGACCCGTCCAGCCAGCTCCGGGCAGTGCCACCTGAATTAATCATCGCTCGCTGGCCCACTTACTGGGTCTCCTCAGGCCCATCCTGGTCAAGCAGCTGTGAGGACTGAGCAGCAAACAGGACCACCTGAAGTGGGGGGCAGCACAGGTGAGACCGTTGACCCTCAGCGCCCCCTGAGGTGTTCATTTGTAAATGTTGATGCTAATCTTCGAGTTTGTATCTTTATCGGCGCTTTTTCCGCTCAGATTATTAGAATATTTCCATTTGTCCCTTGCGTGTTCAGCCTAAGGGGGGGCGCACTCTTCTGTAAGATGGGCTCTTTCTGGTGACTTTGGTGCCCTTTAAGGTCTCAGGAGGACGGACGTGTCGTCGGCTCGGGTGGGCTCGTCTTTGCACTCTGTTCAGAAAATATTTTTCAAATACAAAAAGTCACTGCTGTCGGGGGGACCAGGGGCTTCAGGGCTCCCCTCCTTCTTTTCATGTACTTCCTCTCTGGTGCATTGTGGCCTCCTGTGAAGCCCACCAGCCTGAACCTTAATGACCAGGGCACAACTGCAGCCTTGAGCTGTGAGTTTTCTGGAGTGAAGCCGGTTGTAGAACCATTAGATGAACGCTCAGAAGGTGCTCCTCACTGGCGATTCAGACGGCAGGACCCCCAACTACAAAAACCCAGCAGCTATCGTGAACAGCCTTACGGGCCGAGGCTTCCCTCAAGGAGGACAAACTGGACCTTCTGACTGGCAGCACACAAACACCACCAGGCCATCATATTGTCTGGCTAGGCAGTGCCCCCCATCCTCACCAGTCCACATGCCTGGCCACACTAAACCAGCAGAACGTGAGCCTGGTCTTTGTGGGCCTCGAACTGCAGGTGGGGTTCCAGCAGTCCGTATGCCAGCCCAGGACTGACCGACAGAAGCACTCAGGATATTAAGAGACGCCCGACATACAGACGCGTACACTTGATCTGCACTATGACACCTGCAGTGCTCGATCTGCCACTCCGGCCCTCTTTATGACCCAAAACCCAAATCAAACTAAACTTCCATGACAGCCTTTGGAAAACATCCGGAACTTTGGACAACCAGCGTCTGCGTGTCTCCAGTTTGAACAGCAGAACGCTGCCAACAAAACTGATGGCACAACTTCTGGTAATCATCTCCTAGCAACCAGCTGATCCTCCATGGTGACAATGCAGCGCGTCCATAAAAATGTGCTTCACCCCGAGGAACAATCAATGGAGAGATGAAAAAATGAAAAGAAACAATAAAGAAATAAATAAAACACTTTATTATAAAGTCAAATGACATGACAGCCCCAGACGCCACGGCCAGGTTTATCTGCGAATAGCCAAGACCCCCGGGTACCCAGGGGTACGACAGGACTGCAGAAAAATGACCCACCTTGTCTTGTGCACATGTGAGCCTGCTGCACTCATCAAACAATCTGAAGAAACGCAAAGTCACTTCACATAAAGACGTCAGAAAGCTGCCATGCGCCATAATGACGATAAACTGTCAGGACGGGCTGTGTGAGCGGCGGCGGGAGTGGGCACAGGTCATCTAGTACGGCACATCACCCATCAGTCTGTCTGTCTAATCCTGCCTACTATACCAAATCCCATCTATCTATCTATCTATCTATCTATCTATCTATCTATCTCTCATATAGTGCCAACCTTGAAGGGTACAACAACATGGCATGTATTTTTTTGACGTATGGACCTTTTTGATTTAATTAAATGTAATAAATGATCATTTCAAAGGACGTTACTTTTGGCCAGGGGTTTCACTGTTCTCCTCTCCCTTCTGGTGATTTTTGCACTAGTGGGCCTCATAACATGACCTCCATGAAGCACATTTCAGTTTGACAATATGAAGTCCTCTGACATTGGAGCTGTGAGCTGGCCAGCTGATAATGACGGCAGCAGCATTAATGGAGGGGGACATCACATGGGGACAGTAAAAGGTGACAGCTCTGATGACCTCTCCAGGCCAGACGCTGAGTGAAGGCTCTCCTAAAGGTCCCCCTAATGCCCCGTGACGTCTGCGTGGCGCACGTTTACACCTTCTCGTGTTCTCCCTAATGCACAAAGCTCAGGTGCCCACCGCTGCGGTCCTAGCAAAGAGCATCACAAACAAACGTCTGCCAGAAGTCAGTGCATGAAGCCCGGTGCCAATCGCAGACTGCCTAGCTGTCAAAGGCTCGGATTGGACGGGGCACTCTCGCGGCTGCCAGCAGCATGGAGGAGATGGCGATTATGGTCTCGATGGCCGGTGGCGCTGGCTCCAGTAGCAATGAGGTGTTTTCACAGGCTGCTACTGTGGCACACTGAGCAGAACATTCCAGAGAGTCTGGAGCCCCTCCAGTTCACAGAGGATGCCATATGCGTTACTCCTCCTGCCATCCTGGCACATCTGGCATAATAAAAGCTGCTCTGCCAGAGTCGTCTTTACGGCTGCAGCTGAGCACTTAACACAGCTGGACCGTCAAAGCTGATCGCCGAGCTCCGAGACTTGGCACTCAGTGGCACCACCATCTGCGACTGGGCAGTGGACTGGCAGCATCAGCTCTCTTAGCCTGACCCTCAGCGTGGGCACCTCTGCTATAACTCCATCGGGGGGCCTGACCACAGAAGGAGAGAAGAGGGCGCCAGTGCGATGGAATTCTCAAAACGCCATTGTAAAGGCTGGCACGGAGCGTGTACCAATACCCGAGGCGGATGAATCAAAGCTTCGCCTCTCTGCCTGAGTGACGGCGTTCTGAATGACAGCAAGCAGCACGAGTGGGCTTGGCATTTTAGGGTTAGGGTTAGCGGGGGTCCGCTTCACGCTTTGGTGCTGCTCTCTAACTTCTTGGTGGCCTCGTCCCATCATGGCAGCGCCTGTTTGCCCGTCAGCTGCCCGCTCTTGTGTTTCTCTGCTGCTCCTCTTCCCTTTCTTGGACGTTTGACTGTTTTTATCGTAGCGCTGATGGTTTTGAACAAAAAGCCAAAAACGAAGAAATGAGGAGCAGCAACCAGTGAAGAAAACGTGAAATCACCAACTGAATAAGCGAAGGCACTGAGGGACATCTGCCCGTTTCAGGTGGCACCTTCTTATCGTTACCTGCCTTAAGAACGTCAGTGCCCACCCCATCAAGGTGACAATGGGCACAAGCCCACGATGCAAGCTAGGAAACCAAGCAAATTCCAACTGGGAGGGAAAAGAGCCAGGCTGGCACCCGTCTACATGTGGAGGGACGCCACTTCACAAGACCTGGGTGGGTGGCAGAGAGGCGCCTGTCCTTGTGGCTTCTTCAGATGTCCTTGCAGCTTGTCACCGCTGTCAGCTGAGTTTGTTAGCACACGGCGAGTTTACTCCCAGGAGAAGAGCAACTGATGAAGAGCGCGAGATCGTTTTATTTGTGGCATCCTTGCCAGAGCCCGGGGTGACGCGCCGATGGCCACGGGGACCGCACTGTAAATATGTTTTCATTTTCCAGTCGCACGCTGCAGGTGAGGAGCAGCTGGCTGACTCGGGGCCTTTGGAAGCAAACGGTGCCCTAATGGAGAGCCGGGGACGCTGGCTGGGGACGCTGGCTGGGGACGCTGGCATCACTCGGCGAACACTCAGAGCAGGCGTGACAGAAGAGGCCACCTGCTGCCTCCATCTGATCCGACTCACTCCGTGTCAGTCATTCTGCTCAGCACTCGTGCGTTTTAAGATCTCGCCGCGTCTTCTCCTTCCAGGAGACCCCTTTGGGGTCCGCCACTTCTTCATTTGGCTCTGGGCTACGACAATGTCATCGTTTCCCGTCCTGTTGGTTTCTTTAATTTTTTTACGTTACGACTTTCTTGGCTTTTAACTTTTCTGTTCATTTATTTTGTGTGTGGAGCCCAAGGGGGCGGACCCTCCCTGTGTAAGGCCCTGGTGACCACCGCTGTAAGCCCCCCGCCTGTCATGTGCCGTTGAATCCTCTAATTACAGAGAGACCCCATTTGGGTGGCACCCCGAGGTCACCGGGCCTCCTTAGGGGCTTGTGCAGGGTCAGCCTTGTGAGTTTAGGGGCCCAGACCAGAGGCGAGGGCAGGCCTGGCAGAGTTGTGAGGTTTACTTGAGCCCCCCATACCCGTGAAGTAGTCAGCTCAAGCCCACCCTCCCTTGACTCACTGAGCTCGTGCCGATGGGGCATCTGGGCAGCTCAAGACTCCTTATGGATGGGGACTCAGCCGTGGGTCAAGAGCGGAGCGGAGCGGAGACGAGGCCAGTGTGCCCCCCCCCCACACTGTGTGGCAGACCACCTGCAGATTGTTCACACGGCCAGGCTCAGCCATTTAATGATCTGTGACAATCACAGTGACACCCTCTTGGATTGGAACTCCATTAAAGGGTGCCATCTTCACATGTCTTTCCTGCTTTCTTGAGCCCCCCAGCTCTTCTGCTGGCCATACCTGTGAAGCACTCAGCTCAAGCCCACCCTCCCTTGGCTCACTGAGCTTGTGGTGTTGGTGGTTCACACCATGTTGGTGGGCACCTGATAAGGCAGGATTCCCCAGAGGTTGCTGACCACCTTCATAGCCCACCGTGAACTGGTGAGCTGGTAGACCGGACCACCCGCCTCCTCCCAGCATTTGATGTCTCCTGTCGAGCCAGACCACCTGGTCCTCCCTGGAAAGGCCAGCATGGCGATGTGTTCCAGGAAGAGACCCCCGTTATCTCCCTCTTGAGCAGCAGGGTCCGCGTTACGCACGGCTTTATGGGTAAAGAGCGTTCAATTACGTCCGGGCTGGCACAAGTGTGGACCACATGTCCGTTTAAAGGCCTCCATGGCACCTATGAAGCTCCGCCTCTGCCTGCTGATAAAATTGCTCAGCGATGTCCAATGACATTAAGACAATTCTGATGAGGAAACACATGTGGGTGGAGCCTCAAACCCCCAGTGGGCGTGGTCATGGGAAGGCAGGAAGTGAATGGAAGGACTGGGGTGGAGTCTCGGACACAGAAAACAGGTCACTGGAAGGACTGGGGGTGGTGCCTTTGACACCGGTGGGAGGGATCAGTGGTGTAAAGAAGGCAAAGAGGAGTGGCTGAGGGCGGAGCCTCAGACCCACATAGCGGCTCTCAGACACATCAAGCGGGCTGTTTGCCATCTTCTCAATTCCTTGCTGTTTATTTATTTTCATTTCACGCCACACCTGGGTGGCTGCCACCATTTTGTGATTGTTTTCTTTTGTGTCACTAGGCTGGCTACTGGTCACATGACATGAACCTCTGCAGCCCTCAGCTTCTGTGTCCCACCGTTGGCTCCTCCCCCTATTCTGACATGTCAGTGACATTGTTTCTTTGACTTTGTTCTTGCTTTTGGCTCCACCCTCGACTGTCTGTCTTCTCCTCTCTTGTCCGTCTGGAGCAGAATGTCTGAGACAAGTGGGAGGAGTCAAGAAAATAAAACAAGCAAAAGGATGGAATTGGGTGTGGCCCTTAACACCGATGGGAGGGGCAACAAGCACAAAGTCAGCAAAATGAAAGGCCTGGGGTGGAGCCACAGCACACCAATGGGTGGAGTCAGGAGCATCAGGGAGGGGCCTGAGACACTGATGGGAGGGGCCAGTGGCTAAGACGGGCTGCTGCACTTTGAGCCCCACGGCTGGACTGACGATGTCACATGGGCTCCACTTGTCATGGTCTGAAATGAAATGCAGTAAACAGAGACCCCCTGGCTGGACAGTCTGTGGTGCCCACGATTTTCCTGCATTTTAACAATGGAGACTTTCGGTGTAAAATTCCAGTTTTTCTTTCCAAAGAAGATCTGATCACAGCGTAATAAAGTGAGCACCAAAAAGAAAAGCAACTCACAACCTGTGGAGACAGCAGGCAAAATGCAGAGCCTGGCACGTGCCACCCAGGGCTTGTGATTAAAGCTCAGCAGGCGTGCCAGGCTCACCCATGCCAGGCCTCATTCAGAGTGCCAGTCGGCCTCGTGGCCATTCACAGGGAACGCCCTGGCAGACACTGCGGTGGGCTAATCACCAAAGACCTCATTAATTAATCCTCGTCGTCGTCTTGGTGAAATTCAGTTTATCAAACAGCGTTTATTGGAAATAAAAATGTAACCATCCTCCTCGGGCATTTCATGTAATCAGCAGAGAAGAGTCGAGGGCATCGCTTCTACCGGGAAATATAAAACAAATAAACACCACCAACAGACCACCTGGTGCCAGTATACAGCAGGTGACAATGGAGAGGGCACACAGCTGGCCAATTCAGGCCATTCTCTGAGCTCAACGGGAGGGGACAGTGCCCGGCTGGCATTTGTGAGGAGAACTGCTGTTCAGTGAGACCCTTGCTGAATGTGCCCCCCACCATCAGGCCGAGCCAGAGAGTGGCGCTTTGCTGCGCAGAATGAAGAAATGTGCCGTCAGTATGCGCCATTCAGCTTGGCACGCACCGATTGGCGTAACGTCTCTGCGCAGACCATCCGTCCTGATGGTTTAGAGTCTTTATGACGCATGATGACGGCTTCGTGACAACCTGAGAGCCTCCCTGATATCTTTGTACCTAATTACCTCAGGGGTCTTCAGGGGGATGGCCAGAAACACGTGGCACAAGACGCAAGGAGCCCACCTCCACCCACCACAGCCTACGGGGGGGCACAGCATTGGGCAAGAGGGCAAAGGAGGCACACTGGAGAAGAGAAAGGCGCTATAAACTGCAGAGTGAGAGAGATGGAGAGGTTGATGAAAGGCGCTACATCATAGCTAGACAGCTGTGACAGGCGCTATATAACAGTGACAGGTGACAGGTAGATGCAGCCAGCTGTCCTCAGGATGATTTCGATGTTATCAGCTGCATATAAGCTGCCTTCTTTTCAACTGGCATCCCTTCGAGGGTACAAGCGAGTGACGAGTGCCACTCGCCTATCAGCTGCCTTATTCAGTCAAATCCCCGTAATCTGTCACTTCTGAAGGTGACAGCTCAGCATTAAGAGGCCTGGCAGGGAGCGAAGCCCCACTGTGGCACTCCTCAGGCCCAGCGTTATTAGAAGACAAGCATTCACCACATTGGACCACTAAATCACACCCTAAGGTGGGCACTGTCCCGACCCAAACAGACACACGGTGCCCTCCAGCCCACCCACAGGGGCCTTCATTAAACCCGGAGGTCATCGTTTGTGACTGGTGGGGGGCACTCGGTCAGAGCAACACACAGCAAGGCTCCAGATCAAGAGGGGCCCCCAAGATGTCGGCTCAGTAGCGCCCCCTTTAGCTGTCTGTCCTTTAGGGCTCTTTGTACTTAACTGGGTCTATCTGCTCCTTAGCGCCCCCTGGATTTCACCCTCGACGTCTCGCTCTCTCGTTGAATCCTAGTGGTCTGCCCTTTAGCGCCCCCTGTTCTTCCTCTGAGCCGTCTGTTCTGTGGTGCCCTTTCACTTTGTCCTATTTTGTGCCCCTCTTTTTAACCCCATCTGTGGGTCCCTTTGTGCCCCCTACATTTACCTCAAGCTTTCTGCCCTTTTTTGCGCCCCCAGTGTTTAGCTCGAGATGTTTTTCACAATTGTTCAAATTTTCTTGTGTTGCCCCAATGATGCCCCCTCGTGTCTCCTAGCTGGCTGCCCTTTGGTGCCCCAGATGTCTCTGCCATTGAGCCCCATCTTGAATCTGACAAGTCTGGTTTTTGGTGGCCCCCGCGTGTTGTACTTGCCGTCTATTTAACGCTAGTCGCCTGCTCTATGGCGCCCCCTATACCTATCCCTTGATATCTCCTGCTATCCGTAAGCCAAACCTTTGATTTATGCCTGTATTAAATTATATTATATTATATTATATTATATTATATTATATTATATTATATTCTTGCATGGATGCAGCAGCACATATTCACGTGCTTCTCGGTCTCATTAGCACTTCAAGATGTTCCAGCGCCTTGCGTCGCGCTCCTTAACTGAACGTTTTGGTCCAAACGACAGCTTGTGCTCCTTGCTGCGGCTGTTTGCACGTCCACTCGCGTCTCGGCTTCTTCTTTTCGGACGGCCGGTCCGGTTTTTACTCTCTTTCTTTTTCTCTCTCTCTCTCTCTCTCTCTCTCTCTCTCTCTCTCGCTCTCCAAGTGAATTGAGCGCGTAGCGACGCGCGCCCCCGACGGGAGTCAGGCCCGGGAACGCGCCTCCCATCTGCTCCTGTGCACGCGCCGCCGCCGAGCCGCAAGTGGTCCGGTAAGTAGACGGAGCTGGGAATTCGCAGGACGGAGTGAGACATCAAAAGCCCGAGAATCTTCTTACGATGTAGGCGGGACAGCCTTGGCCCACCTCGCCATCGCCCAGACTTTTGTTTTTTTTTTTTTCTTTTCAATTTCTATATATTTTTTCTGCTGCCACGCGCACGCTATCCGGTGAGTGCGTTTTTTGCGATGCTACTGGAAAGCCTCGAGATATTCGAAACGGCGTGCCGGGAGCTTAATAATGCATTTATGTGACGATTGGGACGATCGGGGAGACATGGGCTAGCGTCTGCCCACCGAGAGGGGGTCCTGAGACCCCCGCTAAAGTTCTCGATCTCATGAAGAAGTCTGTCTTTTCAGCCCGAAGCCCGTTGGGCGCCTGTCCTCCAAACAGCCCCTCAGAGAAGCCGAAGGGTGACCCGCGGGTGGCTGGGGCGCTGCGACACACCGGTTCGGTAAACGACTGGCGTACCTGTGGATATTAAGGTGGTCTCGTCTGCTCCGGCGCGGGCACAGATGGCGCTTCACTGAAGTCCTTAACGTCCCAGTCTGGCTCGTTAATACGTCCCGGCAGAGCTTGACGAAGAAGTCCGAGGATGGGAGGTTGCATGGGTAAAAGGAGCTGTGCCGATTAACAAAGCCACGAAATCCCACCGGGTACTGCCACTCTCATGGGGCGATGAGATCTTGGCACTCCGCGTTTGTGTTGTCCGAAGGAGATCTCGAGGGTCTCGCGGCGCAGGTTAAGCGAATGGAGGGCGAGTGGTGGCCCGTCCAGGACCAGCGGGCAGGACAGGATGAGGGGCGCGCGCGCGCGCGCACGCGCTTAAACTTGTGCCGCTGAAAGGCGCTCGAGCGACTGCGGCTTTCCCCTCCCGTGAAGAGCGCGCCGGCCGTGCCCCGTTAGGTGGCTTTTTACGCCTTGCGATCATCCGCCATCATTTAAACATTTGCACTTTACACGCGGTACGGGGGCGGGGGGCGGGCGGCACTGCATCAAAAAAAAAAAAAAAAAAAATCCCAGCGGCTGACTCGAAGCACGCCCCCCTGCAGCCCACCGAGCGGCGCATCCCCGCGTCGGCTGCGCGCGCACGCACACTGGCAGGGACGGGGAGGCGGGGGGGGGGGGGGGACTCGAGGCGGCAAATCAGAGGCGCGCAGCCCCTCCCGAACCAAGTTGGGCTGAAGTTGTGCTGCGATCGCTCATTCATTACCGCTGGGGGTCTCTTTTCTGTTTCCTCCTTTTAGGACTGTGAGCGCGCGGCAGTACCAGGACGAGGTGGGATCCTTACAGGACTGAGGAGGACGACGACGACGACGAAGAAGAAGAAACCCCCGGGATTTTGTTCGTCTTTCTTGCGGCTGCCCCTCGCTGGATATGTTCCCTGGTGCTTTTCTGGCCTTTTTTCCCTTTTCCTGGTGGCTTTCATGGGAGGTGAAGGCGCGGAGCCGCTACGCTGTTTCGGAGCTGGGCGCGATGTCCGTGAGGGAGATCTGACATGTGTGGTCAAGTGTGGGAGATACCTTCAAAGAGAAGTCAAGCGGAATATTTAGTGGACCACTTCAAACTGCCATACTGATTTACACGTCGGAAGAGAGAGACCCCCATTTCCAGAGCGGAATGTGCTTGGAATGAGAGCAGAGGATGGAAATTATTTGGGAAATATTTGTCATTCTGCAAGCCAATTTCTTCGTATGCATATCTGGTGAGTTCTCCTTATTCCGATTATTCTGATTCGTAGAGTTGCCAACTTGAATGCCAGGGAGCTGGGATGGCACGACTCTGTCCGCCGATCGCAAATGTGGCGACAAAAAAAAAAAAAGAATCCCAGCGCGCAGCCCGCGAGAGGAGAATCTCCAAAGAGCAGAAGCCCCCGTCCCCTAAACTAAAGCCCCCAAACACACACACACTTTCAAGGTCAGCGGGACCCTCCGTAATGGGCAATGGAAAAATAAAATAGAATTAAAGAGTCGCGGCGGCTTCGTCCGCCCATTCGGTCCACCGGCCAGGCGACTCCCGGACTCCCCCGTTCAGCTGCGCACCCAACTTTCAGCAACTGGGACCTCGGAGCTCGTGCGGTCCGCGAGGGTCCAGAGGGGGTGGGGGGGGGGGGGGGGTTGGCGGGCACCTGTGTGGAAAAGCGGGGTGCCCAGTGCTGCTAGAGGCGCTTTAGCGGGCACTGTGCCCGGTGGTCTTACTGCGAGTCCAGTTGAAGGGTCCGCGGTTAACACGACGGCGCGAGGCGATGAACTCAGAATCCTAATAAGGCTGCACCTGCAGGAGGGGCACAACTGCAGTGAGTGCCACCCGACGGACCCGCGTTTGGGTTTCAGGGGTCGCGCGTTTCATTCTTTACTTCGCTTACTTGACTGACTTTGAGACGCACTTGCTTTCCGTTGCTGGAGCTCAGGCAGGTGAAGTGGCTGCTCGGGGTCACACAGTGGCGTCAGCGACATTGGGCAGATACGTGACAGCGTGTTGGACTGAACGGCCTGTTTTTGTAAAGTGTGTGTGTGTACTCTGACTTTCACACGCACATATATTTAGAGAGAGGAACACGGTGGCGCAGCAGTTAGCTTTGGTGCACACACCCCCCCCCCCCCCCCCCCCTTCGGATTCGCTCGCCGCGTTGAGTCGGTTGTCCCCACTGCATCATCTGGGCTTTTTGGTACACCATTGGGTTGACAGGTGACGGTGTGGATGGGCATTCTGGGCACTGCCTGCTATTGGCTGGCTCTGCCTGCAGCGAGACCTACGAGCTTCACGGACGGAGTGCTCCTCTCGTTGGTCAGACCCCTTGTGTTCTTCATGGGGGCTTTGAAAGTCTGCAGCCTTAGACTGCTGGCGAGTGTCGTGCGGTGTGTAGAAGACGACCTCACGTGTAGATGTTGAGGTCCCCACATCGATCGATATGTTCTCAGTTTTAGGGCTAAACACCACCCGAGATCGCGCGCACGCGTGTGTGTGTATGTGGTGGGGGGTCTTGAACACACAGTACACACACATTGATGTCGCCGCGCGCAGTAAACCCTTCTTGAAGCGAAGTCGTCACACAAAAGGCGCTTTTCGTGCCCCCCGTTATTCGCCCACAACCTTCGTCTTCATTTTCTGCGAGTCTTCTGTTGATTTTGCTCAAATGTAAAAGCCCCTCGTAAGCGCTAATCTACCCTGCCATCTTTGCCCCCCTCCCACCCCGCCAGTACAGTTCCATGTCCCGTCTTTCGCTCGAATGAGAGTGAGTGCCCGCTGCTGTCGTTTGCCCAGTCCAGGCGCGTTCACGCTGCCCCTCATGCCTCCTGGAGTCCGGGCGGTGGGCTTTGTGCCATGATTTTGTTTTCCAGTTTCAAGGCGAAGCCTGTGGTGGTCTGGCACCCCTTCCAGGTGCTGTTCCTGCTTTGCGCCCACTGCTTATTGGGATGGCATCCGGCTTGTCCTCGACGATGCTTAGAAAATGGAAGGACGGATGGGCACAACTACAGTGCAGGTGACTCACTCTGCCCACTGGCATGGCACCAATGCCCCTCAATCGGAGCAGCCCGTCGACTTTGAGTTTTGGCGGCCATCCGCTCGGCTTGGGTTCAAAGTCGGCCCTCCCCAGCGCACCCTCCCCGCCCCCCCCCCCCCCCTCAGTGCGCCAAGACCCCCCGCGCCAACGAGCCTGCCTGCCTATGTGCGGGTGGTCGCTTGCTTTCGGGTCCTTCATCGCCGCGCACCAAACCTCCCAAAGGGCATCAAAAGGGCACGCAGTGACACTAGAAAGAAGGGGCAGGCGGGCGGGAGGGTGACTCAGCCGTTAACATGGCCACCTCATTCAAATGCTGAGTCTACTGCTTCTCACGGACGTATAGCGCCTTTCATGCCAGTCTGTGGTGTATTTAGCGCCTCTCATGCCTGTCTGTGGTGTATTTGACGCATTTCACGGCAGTCTGTGTTGTATATAGCGCCTCTCATGCCAGTCTGTGGTGTATTTAGCCCAGTCTGTGGAGTATTTAGCACCTTTCATGCCAGTCTGTGGTGTATTTGGCGCATTTCACGGCAGTCTGTGTTGTATATAGCGCCTCTCATGCCAGTCTGTGGTGTATTTAGCGCATTTCATGCCAGTCTGTGTTGTATATAGCGCCTCTCATGCCAGTCTGTGGTGTATTTAG
>JANRMT010062846.1:430475-671222 GCA_026402145.1 Polypterus bichir lapradei | reverse complement strand
CCAGTCTGCCGTGTATATAGCGCTTCTCATGCCAGTCTGTGGTGTATTTAGCGCCTTTCATGCCAGCCTGTGTGTATATAGCGCCTTTCATCATATTGTGTGATGCTGGGTTCTGCTCTGCGCTTGTCCTATTTCTGTTGTATTGAGGATGACTTGTGTTCTGTTCTGTGGATTGTGTTGTATTGGCACCCACCGCAGACCTGGTAAGGGGGTCTCCCTCTGCACTGACTTCTTGGAGAGTCAAGGCTGGGGGGCTGTCAGAAGGGGAGGTCTGTTAAAGCCCACAGCGGCACTCCTTCTGTGATGTGTATGGTGTATGTCTCTCTTCTATATAGCGCCTTTCATATCGGTTATGTATCAAGTGCCCTTCCATCGGTCTCTCGTGTATATAGCGCCTTTCATATGCTGCATTGGGCAGTCATTTTCACGCCTATCTCATCTCTTGTTAATATAGCGCCTTTCGTACCCAGCTGTCGTGTATCTCCGCCTATTAGGTGTGCAGCGTATACCCACCTGTCGTGTATATAGTGCCATTCCCATCTCTCTTTCTCTCTCTCTCTCTGCCCGCCCACCACCTTGAGCCTCCCGATCTCCGCCCCCGTCTCGTTCGTCTTTCTCTTTTCCGCAGGTTTTGCTCTCCCTGTGCCGATGGCCGCCGATTGTTCGCTTGCCGGTCCGTCACGCCATGTCGTTTGGGGTCTGCATGTGGCAGAGGCGCACGGAGCCCCTCGGTGGAGGCCAGGCTGCCCGGGGGTCGCTCCGCTGATGGCGTTTCTATCGATTTGTCTTTTTTGTGAGTGTGGCGGTGGGGGTCTCCGCACGGAGAGGATTGCGTTTGCTCCAAGTTTCATTCATGAAGATTTCGAGGCCGTCAGCTGGGCGCCTCAATGTCCTCTGTGCAGGTCCCGGAGCCCGTGGTGAAAGGCGCTATATAAGCACAGAGCTGGGGGAGCAGGAGGTGTCACTTGGGGTTGTCCTCATCCCTCCATTTGTGCCCACGCTGGTGTCACTTCGAATGTCAGCTGCACTTCAGCTGAAGGTGCGGTGGCTCAGTGGTTGGTGCTGCCACCCCTCGCCTTGGGACCACTGGCACCATCTCACTGCGCTGCCCGTGTTGGCCAAGGGGACATCGTTAAGTGGCACGCTGTCACCAGAGGGGGGACTGGTCCTCCATCACAAGCTTGTGGCCGGAGCTGTGGGGACGTGGGACCTTTATTGAGGGGTCCCGCCGGCGCTGACCCACCAGAAGAGGCTTTGCCCTTCTTTCCCAGTCATCTCAAGGAGAGCGTCAGGTTTCCTCCCACAATCCCAACTGATGCCACCTTCACGTGGACTCTGGGTTTGCCTGCAGGGGGGGCTTTGCAGCCATTAATCTGTGCTGGGCATGGAAGGGGCATGAGGATGGATGGGAACTGGGGGAGATATGTGGACAGATGGGTGGGTGGCTGGACGGGTAGATCGGGGAGTCGATGCCAGACTGATGGATTGGTGCAGAGGTGGGCAGACAGCCGAGGGCATTCATGGATGGATTAATGGATGGAGTCGACGCCTCTGGATGATTCGGATTATGGATGAGCAGATGGAGGAGATCGTTTAGGCTGCTTAGTTTGGATGGCATGAAGGGCACAGACCCTCCATGGTGCCACCTTACCCAGTTCTGCTACGACGCTCCTTTCACGAGCACACCTCCATGTGGTGCCCCCTTCAGTGCCCACAGCTCATTTTGAGCCCTGCATGGATGGGCAGATGAAGCGGTGCCCACACAAGCCCCCACAGCCCCTGATGAGGTCCGCCTGGGCGTTTTGTCCTCACATTTTGCCCACCTTTTCCTGAAAAAAAGGCCTCCTGAAGGCTCCGTGCTTTCTGCCCGCTGCCTGGCAGGCCAGAAGTGCTTGTCGTACAAGTCATGGAAAGAGCGGGCAGAAAATCAATCGTAAAGAGCTTAAGGAGGATGTGGCGGACCCCCGGTGTCACCAAAACGGAGAAGTGGGTCAGCGGCTGGGGGTCGGTGGCTTCTAAGCGCCTGAGCCGCGCTGCAGATAATCAGAATGCCAGCTGATCCTTGATGAGGCAGGATTAGAAGGTCCTATCTGAGAAAGGCCTGGCGTCCGTGCCAGTTAGGGAGGTGGCTGTCTGCCCGGAGTGCCCGTATGTCGTGGGTTCACTCGGATGTCGCCCATTCTGCCGTTTGTTCTGGTTTAGTGCGTTTTCAATTCTTATTCTCGTCAGATGTGTTGCGTTTCCCGTTTCTCGTTCTTTGACGTTTTACTTTGTCGTTTTGCGTTTGCCTTCCTTCTGGGGACAAGGGGACCGTAAAGTGACGTTGGGGACGCGTCCTGCTAGCCGCTGCTCTGACAAGTGGCGCCTCCTCCTGTGCTGCGTTGTGCCCACCTCCACGGGGGGCCGCGCCCCAAACACACCAAGGGGGCCCAACAGCGCGGGGACAGACAGACAAGCCAAACCCCCCAAGGCCTGAATTCTGTAAACTGAAGGTTTCATTGAGTCACAAACAATCAGCAGGTTACGCCTGAGAGTTCAGAAATCGGGGGGCCGAAACGACAGAGCAGGCCTCACCCCCAAACTCACCAGGCAGGCTCACGGGATGGGGGGGGGCAGAGGTTACAAAGCGTACACAACGCTGGGCCGAGAAACGCCAAATGGTGCGCCTTTTAAAAGACCCCCGACCCCCCCAAACTGCTCTCGGGATTTTACAGAGGAGGGAGCGACAGACAGCAACCAACCGACCTCTCGCGTCAACTCGTGTCACACGTGTCCTCAAACAAAGTCCCAAACCCTGAGGGGTCCACCAGCCTTCGGCAGCCTGCAGCAGGAGGTGGCCCCGCACCCCCCGGGCTCAACCTCAAGAAAACAAGGAGCCCAAAAAGGTGAAAGCCCACCTCAGGGTGACTGAGACGAGCCCCCCATATGCTACCCCAAAGAGTGAGGCCGCCATCTTAAATTGGGTGGGCAGCTACGTCAAGACCCCAAATGAAAAGAACGCGAGCAGAAAGAGGGAGAAGAAAATGAAGAAATAAAAAGAAGAGGCGACCCTCAGACGACTGAGAGGGGCCGGCCCTGGGTGGTGGGGGGCGGGGCTCCCCTCTCCTAAACCCCTCCCCCAGACCCGACACCACATTCAGAAAGCCCCCCCCACCCCCAGCACAAAACGAATAAAAATGGCAAAGGCATCAGAGTCCTCAGGGTCCTCAGGCCGCATCCAGTGGTGTCCTGGGGGGCACTCTCAGCGTCCTCACAGCCCACCCCTGACGTTTCTGAATGGATTTCATTTTACACAGCTGGGGGGCTTCACTTATTTTCTGCACTGAGACCCCTCAAATTCTGGTCCCATTCATGTCATCGGAAATCAAGCCATTCAGCCGGAGCCTCGTCAAAGCTGTTAGACGGACCACCACGTTGTGTAAAAAAGCAAACCGGACCACCATGTGGCCATCGGAGGGTTTGAAGGTGACGGGCGGCTCTCTGTGACGTCACTTCCTTGCTCTTTCGTTTCGTCCCTCGGCCGTCTCAACGTGGCGGTCCCCGTCATTAACCTCGCGCGGTCTGCCAAAGCAGGTCTGTCATGGCGCCGCGTCTGCACCCTTATCTTACAGCTCTTCAAGTGTCCCTCGCGTACAAGGCTGCATGTCACCGGCATGTCACCAGGCATGTCACCGTGGTGCCACACACCTGCAAGCAGAGGACGTTTTGACGTGACCTGAACCTAAGAAACAAAGGCCTGAGTCCAGGGTGACAGCTGGGGACAGCGAAGGAATGGTGGGCATCACCCCAAGGGAGACACGGCCAGGCCGGGGTGGGAGAGAGCGCTCAGACTGAACATGGCAGACGTGGCACACGGGCACAACTCCAGTCACTGACGGACGACAGTCGAGTCAAAGCCTGGAATCGTTTGAGCAGACGAGCGGGTCCTCCATTTGAACACCAAATGTGACACCAAGTGTGACACCGGGTGCAGTTCACAAGGCCAGCAGCAGGTGGCGCCCAAGCAGAGCCAGGTGTGACTCAAAACAAACCGACGACGCCGAGGGCCAGCGTAACCCCGACGGGTCGGGCAGAGCAGAGGGGTCAGTAAGTAAAGTTAAACCGTTAGGACTTTTCTAGTGAGTTCCTTCTTAAAATTGGACGATTGGAACATCAGCTGGCCCCGTGACGCCATTTGGAGAAGCTGTTGCTACGGCACAGCGCTTGGTTGCTAGGGGCGTGGCTCTAGAAGTCGTGATGTCACTGGCGACATTTCGTGGACTGAGGTCTTGAACGTTTTCGCGATTCGTCTTCGATTTTGGCTCAGGTTGGCGTTTGGGCTTTGCAGCCCGCTCTTCAGGTGGCTTCTGCCATCGAGACCTGCGGCTCATCACTGGGACAGTCAGGAGGTGCCTGGCGCTGACCTTCATGCCACCGAGTGGTGATGCCATCTCACCGCTGCCTAGCAACAGCAGACCCAAAACGACAGCGGCCACCCATTCATCCAACTTGCCATCTTCACCGCACCGTAGACCCTCGTAAAGCAACGCAACCAATCGAAAGATGGGAAATCCTACCGATGTCGGGGCCCACCCCTTAGACTTCTGCCTGGCGAGCATGAAACCCGCCGAGCCCCCCGGCAGGCGGCTGTGCCACTCCCGCTAACCTAAACGTTGAACTTTGCGGCCCGATGAAATCATCGGGCCCCTCGGAGCCAGCGCTTCCTTTGCGGCCCCCTTAAACGGTCGCAGCGAGCCTTCAGGCAGCACAGCCACGTCTGCCCATCTTGAATATTCGCTCGGCTCCGGGGGCAGATCATTGGGCCGACGTCCGCTCGAGAGACGGATGGCGCCGATTTCGGCCTCTTTCTGCCGTTCTTCTCCGTGTGTCCTGCCAAGCTGGGCTTTTATTAATCCTTACAAATGAACGATGGTCTGCGGTGGTCCGCGGTGGGTGAGCGGCGTGACAGCCCTACGGCGGCTCTTTCATGAACACCTTCACGGGACCACCCGCCCAACTCCTCGTGAAATAACGGAACGACTCCGGAAGTGGACGCTTTACATGCATCTGGGTGGTCTGAAGCCCCGCCGGACCCCCACCTGACCTGACCTCATGATGCAAGACTCATCTTGGTGGGCCCGTGAAGTGCTTAATGAGCCTGCTGAGGGCACGGACCACCACACACTGGGGACAAGCCTAAGGACGTGACTCCCAGTAAGGTTAATGTGCATGGGGGGGACATTAATGGAAGGAATCACGAGGGGAAGATGGGGTCCAGAAGACGACCAATGGGATGACATCACAAACTGGGATCTCAGACTGGGAGAAGTGGCAGTCCACGACAGTGAAAGCAAAGGATTATGGGGAGAGGAATGTCTCCCGGACGAGGTGATGTTAGGAGCGGCGTCCACCGGGGGGCAGCACTCTTCCAATAAGAATAGAAAGAAGAAACTGGTTGAGTGTGACGATGAGGATCAGGGGACCTGGACAGAATGACACGGGCTTGGGGACACTTATGGCGCACCAGTAAAAAGCGCCCACAACCTCCGAGGTCCAGTGGATGTCATGTAGAAATAACATCAAGGCTGTCCAGGGATGGCTTCAGGACAACAACGTGAATGTCCAGGAGAGGCGGCGCCAGGGTCCAGGTGCCCGCGCTTCCAGAACGACTCACAGGAGAGGAGCGAAACGTTGCGCTAGGACACGAGGAGGACAGGAGGAGCAGTGATGACGCGTCCAACTCCGACTCCCAGTGACAAGGAGGAGTTCACGTCTGAGATGAAGGACGTCACCCTGGGCCACGCATTGGCACTCACGATGACGATACGAACGCTAAGGAGGAGGAGGACCACCTCATGAGGTATAACACCACACGAGCGCCGAGCGATGGCGACACGTTTATTTACCGACGGACGAGAAGAGTCGCCGTCCCACCACTATGGCTGCAGGACTCAAACTGGCTGTCCCGATCGTCCCCCCCTTATCTTCTCAATTCGCCTCCATTTGCCCTCTTAAACCTTCGCACGGTGGTGGGCAGCCACGGTACCCCCTGGGCGTGTCGGTTTGCACGAATGCGGCTCGGCCTTAACGTGACATTACGTGGAGTGCTGGCGTGTCACCTCACGCATTGAAATGGTTGGCTGTGACAGACACGAGTGGTCTCCAGCGCAGAGCTGCCATTGGGCGTGGATGACGTGACGTCGCCCTTATATAGTGCCTTTCATGATGCAACGCCACCGTGTCTGTCGTCGTCTTCAGGCTATAAAGTGCCATTCCTGGTGACCTCCAGCTTCTTTCTCGTCACTGCAGCACATTGTCCCTTTCAGGTCACCCCCAGGGTGTACAAAGATGAGACGTGCCGCAGTATGTCACCTGTAGGACACGCCAGGAGCTGAGCGGGGCACCACCAGGGCGAGAGCCTGCGCTCCACTAACCCGGGCAGAAACTGCAAGCTGGTTAAATCTGATCAGGCGGCGAGGGCGATGTCACCTCCTGCTGAAGGTGCTGGAATTGGCAGCGGAGCACTGGCAAGGGGGAGGGGACGGGGACACTACCATTGTCACTCTGTAGCTACAGGGCACAAGGAAATGAAACAATGTGGGCAGCACAGAACCTGGGATTAGGACCCCTGATGCCTGCGACTCAGATGGCAAAGGCGGGCAGTGGGCTGTAAGAAGCAAGGCTGCACCCCAAAAACCCAAACTACCTGAGCGGAGATTTCCTTCAACTAATAAACTGTCATCACTTCATTTGAGGCGGCCCTCTGATAAACGGTCTATGGGGGTCTCGGCGCTGTTTGCAGGAAAACTCATTTAAAATGTACATTAATGGAAAAGGGCTGGGGGTCCGCAGCTGACAAATCCCACCTTAGGACGTCAAATGACAAAACAGAGAAAGAGCTCGGCATCAGCTACGCCAGGGTGGCACCGTCACTGACGACGGGTGATGGCAGGATGGCAGCGGAGGCGCTAGCGCGCACAGGACATGGCTGGGGGGATT
Organism: Polypterus bichir lapradei; assembly: GCA_026402145.1. Classification (NCBI taxonomy): domain Eukaryota; kingdom Metazoa; phylum Chordata; class Cladistia; order Polypteriformes; family Polypteridae; genus Polypterus; species Polypterus bichir. The sequence continues at coordinate 664,244 of JANRMT010062846.1, read as the reverse complement.
CTTCTGGGTCATCCGGCCCAATTCCCCCTTTCCTGACGTCCTCTTGGGGACACCGGGAAGGAAGAAGCCCCTCCGTCTGTCTGCCCCTACACCATCAAGCCCAATGCCACCCCTCAGCCCCGCAAACACACACACACACAGAGTGGCAGCAGGACTGGTGTGCCCCTTGGCCATTTTGGTCACTGCCCTGTGTGTGTGTATGGACACTGTGATGGGCCCCACCGTGTAAAGTCACATCTGACACATGCAGTATGAGGCCCTCAAGCCAAAAGTGACATGTACCCCCACGTGCCACCCTCCACCTCACAGACAGGGCATTGAGCTTCTGCTTGGCCAACCGGGAGGCCGGCCTTACTGGGATTTGTCCAGTCCTTCATCTTCAACATCCTGAATGAAAATTCTACAGTCCGCTCCCCCATGGTGGGCACATGCCACGGGGGCACTGGGTGAATTTTACATAAAACTACACAATCCAGAAAACTGACAGCACTTTGGTAGATCAGGGCATCGATTGCAGCCACCGTTTCTCAAGTTCCATATGACCCATGCTGAGACTCCAGCATGGCATGTCACAGCGAGGACACCATGGAGCAGAACATGAGAAGGTGGCATGGTGTCTCCTCCGCTCCACGGTTCAAATCTTGACTTGCATGTGCCAACTTCTCACCACCTGCCAATCCCTATTGTGGAATTTCCTGGGGACTCTCAAAGACACAACTTTAAGTGCATTGTTGAATGCCAGGCGAAGGACTGGCGCCCTGTCTGGGGTTGTTTCCTGCCCTGCCATGACCGTGCCCACAGTCTCTTGGCTGCACATTTATTTGGTGTAAATGGTTGTAGTGAAGTGAATGTGCCTCTGTGTGTGTTGAGGAGGCCCTGTGGTCGACTGGCATCCCATGCAGGGTGTGCCGGTGCCCTGTGCCCGCCCCGGCTGCTGGTCTGCGAGGCTTTCATTTGCCCTGGTGGTCATTCTGTGAAGGTCTCAGTGCAGCCTTATAAAGGAAGATTCAGATCTCACCGCGGGGTTTGGCCGCCCGTCTGAGGAGGTGAAGGTAGCCGGGGTGGCGCTCGTGTCACCTTGTGCTTGTTCTCTTCGACTTGCGGTCACGCGGCGCTCTACTGGCCGTCTCTGCTCCGAGGTGTCATGTGCCGTCCTTGGTGACACGGATATCGCCGCAGGATGGATTACCTGACGTCGGAATTCATATTTATAGGCATTTTGTAATTCAAGCCCCCCTCGCTGAAGGTAAGAGACGGGGGCACCGAGGGCGGGAAAGACGAGACGAGGCAGGAAGGGGCAGGCGTCAGAGGCCTCTACTGGCTTTTAGGGTCTCCAGACGTGGGGTCTGCGTGTTGTCCGTGTCCACAGGGGTGTGCAGGTGAGGAGTCCTGACAGAGACAGTGCCACGTGTGTGTGTGTGTGTGTGTGTGTGAGTATGCCCCCTCGCGCCCCGTCACACACACGGCCTGGAGCTCGGACCATCCGAATGGAGAATGGATGAACTGCATTGGTGCCGCGGCCCCCCACACCCGGCCAAACTGAATTCCGAGGGCACCTCCTCCTCTCCCTGGGCCAACGCTGGGGACGAGGAAGGTGTGCCGTGAAATTAGGAAGAGCGGCAGGCCTGAGCCCACCAAGATATGCCAGCAGCCTTTGGTGTTTCTGTCGTTTCTGTGCGGCACCAGTGTTGGCGACGCGACATCTCAGCCATTTGTTTGTCCTCCTGCCCGCCTTCAGTTATTGGAGCACAAACACGAGACCCTGGCACCCACAAAGCACCTCGCAAGGCCGAGCAGCGCTGGAGGGCAGCCACGGTGGTCCAACGGGATTGTGTGCAGGTGTAAGGTGACGAAACACGGCGTTTTAGGGTCCCGGTGCTCCTGGCACACAGAGATGAAAGGCGCTATATAGGAGAGGTCGATAAGCGTCACACAAGCGGCTCACAGGGCCACTGCTGCTGTAAAAGGCACTATAAAGACAGGCAGACGTCACCTAACAGCTGTATAAGCGTCTCAGTGACACAAGTCTCAGCTGCACGTGGCACTCGACAGGAGACACGCCGTCACCACTAGCCAGACAGACAGTCTCCAGGGTCATAAAGGTGACATTCGGGCCACTCTCTGGTGTCCACCCTCCTTAAAGAAGGGGCCTCCTGTAACATGGCACATTGAGTTGTCTTCTTCCTGATGCCCACCTCAGGTTTCTCATCGATCGCTTGAAGCACAACGCCATCTGGGGGACGAGACGTGTGCCCCCATTAATGCGTTAACTCGGCTAGCGAAGCGGAAGGACTGAGAGAACGTTAAACAAGGGGTCCAGACCCGGTGATTTGGACGATGCCCGCTCTACGGGGGTCCATGGGCCTGTCCGAGAGCCCCCTGAAGTGGCTCACAGTGATGTGGCCGTACGCTGGAGAGAGCGGGCTGGGAATCCCTGCTGTCCCCAGGTGTGTGCGTGGCAGACCCCGTAGTGGGGGAGGCGGGTGTGTTAATTAGGCCCCCCGTGTGCTCAGCCAAGCCGCATTGTGCCACCGTGCCACACTCCAAACTGGCGAGCTGTAAATGGCGCTGAAGAAGACGCCGGCGTCCCGAGGACGTGCTTAATTACCGCTTGCCTTTCCGGCGGTCCTGCTTCTCCTTTTCATGTTAACAAGATTTCCATTCTTGTGCGTTGGCAGCGGAGAACAAATGGATTTGTGCGGAGCCGCTGTGAGCAACGTCCTCGGTGATGCTCAATTATGGACCCCCTGACCCCTCCGTCACGAGCGGAGCGCTTGTGTGGCTGGAAACGGAGGAACAGCTGGAGCGCGGCAGCCCCTCGTATTAGCGAACAGCAATATAATTAGGGGGCTGGACTCGGGGTCCTGCCGCTCAATTAAATATTGATTTTTACACATGTGTGCGCGCCCACGGGGCACGAAAACACCAGGGATAACAAGGTGGCACAAGCCAACTTGCTGGTGGGCCGTCTAGGGCTTGGTTTGAGTTTGAAGCCCCACATGCTTTAGTGAGAAGACCCTCTGAGCTGTGTATATTTGGGGGGCTCTGACCAACAGGTATGGTGGCTGCTGCCGGGCGCTCAGACCACCAATCAATCCACGGCTCCCGGCTGCGGACATTTCAGAAGGTCATAAACCAATCAAAGAGCCGCGTTCTCTGCTCTTCAACGTCCCAAGATGCTCCACCAGCCCTCATTCGTCCTTCTCTTTCTCTGCGGACCACCACACAGGCCTTTCACAGGGTGGGCTTCCCCTTACTGCAGACCTCCTCAGTGGGCGTGTCCTCGAGCTGATGCCTCTGTCACCCTCCTGGGCGTGGCCTTCACAGAGAGGGTACATTTTCAGGGCTTCCCCCTGTGCCCTGGTGCTGGGCGCCACAGAGAGGCACAGACGATACACAAGGGGCTTCTCCAAAGGTTACCGTGCACACATAAGGGGGCACACTAAGGGCATCCTGACTAAATGTAGTGGCCAGCAGGGGGTGGCAGACCGCACTGGGAGCGCAGGAAGGAGGAGGTTCCCAATTAAAAGAAGGCCACCAAGATGACGGGGAGAACGAGCAGGTCCCAGCAGGACAGACACCGTCACACGTTTTAGAGAAAATGGCGGAGTGGCTGTGGCGTGAAAGCTCAGCACCCACAATGCAACACTGAGCAACAGAAGTGCACCCCTTCATCATAGCCCACCTCGTCCACGCAGTGAAGAGGGACGAGCACAGACGTGGCCCACCGGCGCGGCTACAGTGCCCAAGGGGCAGCACCGCCCCGCGCTTGGCGCAGATTTCAGTAACGACCTGCCCCATTTCTGCTGGCCAAACGTGGCCAAACGTGCCAACGGAGGTCTAACTTTAGTCTTCTGTCCTTTGGCTTCCCTCGCTGGACCCTTGTTAGTTTTTCCGCCTAATCGTCATACGAACCGCACTTTGTCTGCCCCCTCACCTACGACCAGTTTACCTTGGGTGGTCCTACCAGATCAGTGACCCCAGACAACACTGGGACACACAAAAACCTGGGGGTCCCACTCTGGAGCCATCGGTGAGCACCTGGTGGTCGGGCTGTCACCCATGTGACCAGGGCAGGCGGAGCCCAAAGGAGCAACATGGCTCCCTGGTCCAGTGGGCCACCGCCTGCAGGCAGAAGTCGAAGGCAAGCGCCATTCCACAGGGTGTGGGCTCACTTATAGTCCCCCAGCTTGGCACGTGCACCTTGGCGTTTAGCCCGTTGAGTGTGAGGGTCACAAGTGACTTATGTGCTGAAATTAAGTCAGAGTACTCTGCCTTCTGGGAGACCTTGTGGGGGGGGTGGGCTGTGCTGGAAGGTGATCCCACCAGGGAGGAATGGTCTACCTGAACTCAACCAAAGTGCCAACGGGTGCTGACAAAGGCACTTGGCACCAAAGTGCCTCAGGCTGTAGGTCGCCGGTCGATTTTGGACGAGTGGGTGAAGAGAGGGGCTGAGTGGTCAACCAATCACTGCCTGCTTGTGAGGTGGAGAAGATCCCAGACAGCTCAGCTCATCCAAAAACATCTCTGTGTAGACTGATGGCTGAAAATCGATGGATGGATGGATGTGTTCCAACTATAGAGGGATCACACTCCTCAGCCTCCCTGGAAAAGTCTATTCGGGGGTTCTGGAGAGGAGGGTCCGTCGGATAGTCGAACCTCGGATTCAGGAGGAACAGTGTGGTTTTCGTCCTGGTCGCGGAACAGTGGACCAGCTCTACACCCTTAGCAGAGTCCTGGAGGGTGCATGGGAGTTTGCCCAACCAGTCTACATGTGCTTTGTGGACTTGGAAAAGGCGTTCGACCGTGTCCCTCGGGGAGTCCTGTGGGGGGTGCTCCGGGAGTATGGGGTACTGGACCCCCTGATAAGAGCTGTTCAGTCCCTGTACAACCGGTGTCAGAGCTTGGTCCGCATTGCCGGCAGTAAGTCGAGCCCGTTTCCAGTGAGAGTTGGACTCCGCCAGGGCTGCCCTTTGTCACCGATTCTGTTCATAACTTTTATGGACAGAATTTCTAGGCGCAGCCAGGGTGTTGAAGGGGTCCGGTTTGGTGGACTCAGGATTGGGTCACTGCTTTTTGCAGATGATGTTGTCCTGTTTGCTTCATCAGGCCGTGATCTTTATCTCTCTCTGGATCGGTTCGCAGCTGAGTGTGAAGCGGCTGGGATGAGAATCAGCACCTCCAAATCCGAGACCATGGTCCTCAGCCGGAAAAGGGTGGAGTGCCCTCTCAGGGTTGGGGGAGAGATCCTGCCCCAAGTGGACGAGTTTAAGTATCTCGGGGTCTTGTTCACGAGTGAGGGAAGAATGGATCGTGAGATCGACAGGCGGATCGGTGCGACGTCCACAGTGATGCGGGCTCATCATCGGTCTGTCGTGGTGAAAAAAGAGCTGAGCCGTAAGGCAAAGCTCTCAATTTACCAGTCGATCTACGTTCCTATCCTCACCTATGGTCATGAGCTGACCGAAAGAACGAGATCGCGAATACAAGCGGCTGAAATGAGTTTCCTCCGCAGGGTGTCTGGGCTTTCCCTTAAAGATAGGGTGAGGAGCTCAGTCATCCGGGAGGGGCTCAGAGTAGAGCCGCTGCTCCTCCGCATCGAGAGGAGTCAGATGAGGTGGCTCGGGCATCTGATCAGGATGCCTCCTGGACGCCTCCCTGGTGAGGTGTTCCGGGCACGTCCAACCGGGAGGAGGCCCCGGGGAAGACCCAGGATACGCTGGAGGGACTGTGTCTTCCAGCTGGCCTGGGAACGCCTTGGGATTCTCCTGGAAGAGCTAGAAGAAGTGGTCGGGGAGAGGGAAGTCTGGGCTTCTCTCCTTAAGCTGCTACCCCCGCGACCCGACCTCGGATAAGCGGAAGAGGATGGATGGATGGATGGATGGATGGCACACACCGCTGTGGAGTTGAGGAGCTTCCTCGTGTTTTGTTGGATTGTCTGACCTTCTGCTGTCTTCTTCGGACCCCTTGCTGGATTCTGTGTCTGTTGGCTTTGGTTTCGCCTTGTCGGGTCAGTTCTTCTTCTTTTTTGGTACTTCACTGCCATTCACTCTCCTTTCAAGAGTGCCACCTATAGGCCACACAATGTCCTCCCATAGGTCAGTTAGCCACGTTGGGGTCTCCCAGAGGACCCCTGGCAGCAGACCCTTCCAGCACCCACATCGACCCTCACCACGTGACATCAGGACGAGCCTCGGCTTGGTCACCATGGTGGCCGCTGGTCACTTCTGCAGGTGACCTTTTGCTTCTGATTGTGTGTTTTCAGCTTCTGAAGACGGGGGTCCAAAGACAGACGCGACACTTCAGCGTGACTGCGTCCGTTCTCTCTTTGGTGCAGAAGGACTGCGAATGACAAGAGCAATTCAACAATTAAGCGGATAAAACGTGAGAAAACAATCAGGCAGTCGCCGTGTCGAGTGTGAGGAGTTCTTTATTTCTGTGATTTATTCATTTTCAGGCTAAGGTTAAATGTCACTTTGAGGAGAACGCCGCCACCCGAGTGCGCGCCATTTATTGGTTTTAAGCTGATGTATTATCTTCAGATGGCGTCTGCCTGCATCTCCTGGGAGGCGCAGTTGTCGCGGACTGTTATTCAACTGGAATAAATAAAATGCCGACAGTTGCAGTGGGTCTATTAAAAACATTTATAAGCGTCACCGAGTGCCGTCGTGAACGTGGGCTGAAAGACTCGACAGACTCGCCACGTCCAGCAAAGCAAGACTTCACACAGGTACGGCGCTCCGGCGCCCGCGGAACTCACGGCCCAAACCTGCAACCCACCTGAGACTGAAGAAAAGGGGAAAGGGGGGGACGTCTGTCGTTGTGCTGGGCACAACCCTCAAGACAGTCGCGTGTGGCGCTTTCTCGTTGGTCCATACGCCCACAAGAGCGCCCGCTTCTGCTCAGATGTCTCATCCGTCCAGTTCGCGGCAACTGCATGGCCACCTTTGCAGTGCCGTGCAAGTCCTGTGGGGTCACTTCTCTATGCTTGGACGCACTGGGGACTCGCTTGACGTTCTGAGCCCCTGTTGTCACGTCTGCACGGGGCTCCTCCCCTGGCTGGGGCTCAAATTCATCTTTGATGCCTCGTGTGTTCGTTCTCGATTCTTTTATTTGTGTCGTTTATGTGCATCACTTGTCGTTTTAGATTTCAACCCGCCTTAGTCAAGTAGCACAGCTATGGATTCACCTTAAAGCAGCACCGTGCTGTGGCCGAGTGACGGGCGGGACAGTCAAGAAGGCAGATGAGGAAGAATGATGAAGATGAATGACTGGCAGTCCTGTGCACTGGTGGGTTGTTCTTGGGAGGGCAGAGCCAGGCGTGTATGGCGCTGGCCCGAGTTTCGGCCTCATCGACTGGCGTTCCACACGCAGCACGAGAGGGGTCGAGATGACGGGCATTTCAGTCGGCTGTCCTGCAGTGGGACTTGAGTGGTGTCACAAGCCAATTTTCTAATGTCCCCCTTTCATTTCCCATAATTCAAAGTGCAACAGCACGACGGTGACTGTGCACGTGGCAACAATAGCAACAACAGATGTGACGCAGTGACAAAAGTATGGCGACGGGACACGGGGGTCCCAACACACATACAGCTGAACGGCCAATGACAAAAGTATCTTAGGAAAGGCTTGCTGGAAATAAGCAAAGAATAAGCAAACTCGACAGCAAATGACAAAGGCGACGTACCTGCCATCCCTCCATTTCATCATTCACGCGTCCCTTTTTCTTTTCTCTGTAGTTTTAGAGCACAGAAGAGCGAAGTCCGCACACAGCAAGTTACGTGGCCATTTTGAGAAGCCTGTGGCCACCTTGGTGTTGTCAACGGGTGGAACTACCGGTCGGCTGTCGTCGGGGCAAGTCAATCGGGCCGAACGTACGGCTGGCGACTCCATCGAGCAGTGCGAGTGGCCGCCAGGCCACAATCTGGGGAAAGGACACCGTGTGGGCCAACGTGAAGAGACGAGCAATGCCAGAAGCCTGGAGGTGGAGGAGCAGCATGCAAGTCGCCGGGCGGTTCTTCAAGTACAACTTCAGCGTCGATTAACACGCGCAGCCATCGCAGGCAGACGCCACTCACGGTACGATGAAACCTCTCAGGAGATCCAACCATCCATCCTCTTCCGCTTATCCGAGATTTGCTAAACGAACTGTCGGAACTCTTAACTGCCTCCAAGGTTTTACCACACTGCAAGAAAAGTAACACGAAAGAGCTCTGGTAGCCCACCGCCTACAACCGAGCAAAAAATAACCGGAGGCAGAAAATCACCCATAGACACAGACTGGCCCAGCCCGTCGGTCTTGACTGGAAAGTGACGGAGCCATCGTGAAAAGAGGAATTCTGAAGGAAATAATCGGAGAAGCGTTAAAACACACATTCGGGAATGTGCCATTTTGAAATGACATCTGTGATAAATCAAGATAACCACACCGCTGAATCCAAACAAAATGATGACATTGTACTTTATGACTTTCACTTAATGATACCTTCTGTCACCGCTGAATGCGCGTTTTCGTCTGATTACGAAATTCTTAATTCCATACAGATCTGCGCGGCGTGCTGGCCACTGATTGGCTATCAGGTCAGCTGTAGTCCGTCACTTCCCGTTAAGGGCGGGGCTTAGCAGGAGAGCGCCAGGAAGTAGGACGTTCAGAGGCACGCGCGGAGCTCGGAGCGAAGAAAACAAACAAACAAACGCCGAGACAGCGCACGGTCCCAGAATTTCGTTAGTGTTACGCCTTAAACAAAGTAGTTTGTGAATGTGAAACTGACTGCCGGAGAGACGGCTCGCCGGATGGGTAGAACGAGAAGATTGTTTGAGAGAAACCCAGAAAGCGCAGACTTGTCGAGGAGTTTGGCAAGGCCTGGACCAGAAGAACGGCCGCCTTACCTGGCAAAGCGCAAGGCGTTGTGTTTGAAGACAGAGGGGAGTCTTCGTCACCGCCGCCCAGTTCCACTTTAAGAAGGTATCGTTTACACGTTATCTCGTTCTTACCCTTCGTTGAGTCGAGAGGCAGGTGTTTCGGTGGTTTGTGTGAGGCTGAGTCGTTGCGCTTGTCCGCTGCGTGTTATTTAAAGGGTTATGACGCTGGTTTGTTTTTCTTTGCTGTTCTTTAATGAAGGTTTTTTTTTTTTTAATTTTACCTGTAACGGCCATGATTATTGTTCAGTGTTTTAATGGAGTTCCTTTTGACTGCTTGTTTAACGCACGGTGGTTATTTGCATTTTTAGTCGTGTTTTTTGTTACTTTTTTAAACAATTGAATTAAGTTTGTAATGGGTACATCGAAATATTAGAAACGTGGTGATTTTTCATTTAAAATGATGTAGAGATCCTGCAGTCTGCTTTGTTTTTATCGTTTGCCTGAGTCGGTAGCCGCGCTGACTGTCGGTGGTGGGAGAAGGTGCTCGGTAGCCTGAGATCCTGGAGTGTAAAGGAGGATGAGGGCCTTTTGAGTCTCTTTTTAGACCTTGCGTTGTAGTTGCTGGGTCTGCCTTCGTCCGCGCTGTCATGGCGGGTGAGGTCCTCACGCCTCCGCCTCTTCGGAGTTTGTCACAGTAGGACGCGCTCTCGAGTCTCATGGGGCACCCGGCTGCTCTCCGCTCCTCCGCCTCAAGTGCTGCCATGTCTGCCTTATTTTTTGTGGTGGTTAGAAGGGCACAATACAGCAGGTGCGGAGTGAGGGCTGCCATCCAGCGTTGGTCCCTGTCCTGCATCGGATTCTGCTGAAAGCTTTTTCACGTTTCATGACTTTTTTATTGATTTTCAGTCGATAAAGTAGTTTTACGCCAGGAGGAGGTGAGAAGTCGAGCAAAATGACACCTTTTATTGACTGACTAAAAAGATTACAATATCTAAAAGCCTGCATTTTGTAATCCTTTTAGTTGGCCAATAACTTCTCATTACGTCTATAATGGCTAACACGGTACAACACCCTCGAAAGCCAGGAGGTGGGTAACACAACTTATCACCGTAGGACATCGGTAATTTGTCCAAATCGCAAATGTCAGTGACTTTTATAAAGTCTGTTTAAGGGGGAAAAAAAAAAAAGGACCCCGGGTAAGCGTAGGACTGTGTGAATCAACTTGTCAGTAGCATTTCATCAGGTGAGCGATTCCAAAGGGTCTTCCAGAGAGAATTTCTTAACCCCACCTAATGGTGTAAAACTAATAGTGTCCAGATTGGGGATAGCCTTTGTTTACATACACTTGTTTACAGCTTGCACCTGGGACCACCTGTTGTGTAGTCTGATATAATCCGGGACTCGCTTGATTTTTGTCTGAAGTCACAGACGAGAGCTGACAACCACTGAACGTGTCATACCTGTAAAGCATTTGCACAGCGGTGACTCCTTCAGGCAGCACGTTAGGGCCGGGCACTCGATTTCTTGGAAGTGTGAAACTGTGCTGAACGTTGTCACGCGGTTTGGCTAATTTGACGTCCCCAGCAGTATAAACTGACTTGACTAGAACGACAACTGAGGTTGTCAAGTTTGACATCTCTGAGTAGGAGTCGTGTAATGTGACACCGGTTTAAGACTGACCACACAGCATTGCTGGTAAAGACGGCAGGAGAACACAGGTGGATGTGGTGTTGTCACCAGAGACGGTGACACAGCATGTAGGCTGCCAGGGGACTGGCCATGATGCCCACAGAGACACAAAGCAGCATTGCCTGACTCGGTAATTAAAGATCCCAATCAGTCGACGGACACAATTGATGATTTGGAATCATAAAGCTGTAATGAGGCCTAATGAAGGCGGTTGACACTCTGGCCGCTGACTATGAGCTCTTGAAATAAAAGCGTGAAAGAGCGGCAAATGAAATGACGATAATTCATTAAATACAATTAGCCTACTTGATTCACACTCAAATAAATACGTTATCTTGTTCTCGGATGTATTTTATTTTTCTGTTTTCCGTTCCCATTGCCAGTCTTTTTTTTTTTTTTTTTTTTTTTTTTTTAACTACTTGTTAAACGTGCCAGGCAGATGTGCTTGTGGTGGTTGAGTGTCATGTGCTTGAAACATAAATCGAGTCCTTTTTCATTGACGTGTTGAAGTGGGCAAAAAACTCAATGATAACAAGAATTCTGTTAGTCCAGCGTTGTGCCCAGCATGCCCAGTGCAGTCCCTATCCACATCCACAGGCCATGCATCGGACTCTGGGGAGCCCAGAAGTTTTCATATTCAGTACTTTTTATGTCAAGTATATAGCCGAGTGATTGTGGTGTTTGGTCTGTTGTTGACCATGGAGTTAATGAGAACATTCATTTTGGGTATCTGCAGGGCTAAAAGTTATGGCCACCGTTTGAGCTGATTGACACGTGACTTGAGAGAGTTGAGCCCACAGGCCCTTAGGGGGCAACATCTGGCCATAACAATTATTAGCCTTTTGCTCACCAACACCTATTCTCAACTGTCTGGGGTTCTATTCTGAAGAATAATGACCCTACACTGGATGCTTTGCCATTTTTTTTTAAGAAAAAAAAAATCCATATTTTAATGGGCACCTCAAAAGTAATTGGCAAATCCCATCAGAGAATCCCAGAATAATGAAGTGTGTGCACCACACACACCCAGCTGTTCAGTTTCTTCACCCACTCCATTGGCACAAGGCCAGGGTGCTTCACAATGCAATACATGCTGTATAACAATCAAGATGACAATGGCCATGTGGGTGTGAGGCCTGTGTGTAAAGAGAGTGGCTTTTGCAGAAGCCCTGCATGCACATGTGTGTGGGTTTCTGGGCCTGAGGGTTTGCCTACTTGCCACACTTATCGTCTCTGCGTGCCTTTGTCTAATTCTGCCTATGCCAACGGATCATATGATGTCTTGTCATCCATTTTTAGGGTTGTATTAACATTTTTCTTTGACATAAATGCAAAAAGCTTTGTGTGCTGAATAACGCTGATCATTTCTTGCCACTGAAAACCTCATCAGTACTGCTTATCTGGGCAATAAGTGAGCTTTGATGCAGGGGTAGCACTGCTGCCTCGCAGTAAGGAGACCTGTGTGGAGTCTGCATGTTGTAAGGTGCTATATATAAATAAAATGTATTATCGGGCCTTCTCCTCTGCGTGGGTTTATTTTAGGTACTCTGGATTTCTGCCACAGTCCAAAAGTGTGCAGGTCAGGTGGTTGGCAACTCTATATCGGCCTGTGTATGTGAGTGTTTGCCCTTTCTTGGGATGGTTCATGCCTTTTTACCCTGTGCCTGCTGGGATGGGCCCCATTCCTCCATGTCCCTGCTCAGGGTTAAGTGGATTTAGAAATAACAATGTTATAGTCAAACACTGAGCAGAGGTTGATGATGGCATCGGTGATAAACACAACGTATACACTGAGTGGGCATCGCCAGTGGGCTGCTTGTGGTGTTAGCTATTCAGATATCCAATCGCCTCTGTACTTCAGGTGGGGCACATGCTGTGACTGATTGGAGTGGGATCGTGGGGGGCTTTTAGCCTTGAACGTGGTGGTCATTCACAGGCCGAACTGCTGTTTTTGTTCTCCAGTGCTAAGCTGGTCTACTTGGCAGCTACCCAGCAGTCTTGGAAATCTCCAATCCCCACTGCGTGGCTTAGCAAATTGTTGGCAGCATAATGTAATCTGGTTTGATTGGACGGGACCCAAAATAAATCAGTAGCTGGTCAACAAGTGGCTGAGCAATGCAGGACTGGACCACCAGGGTTTAAACGTGGGATTAACTGGAAAAGCAATATATATATATATATATATATAAAAAAGGGGCTCTCCACCTTTCTTCATCGCAGGGCATGCAGCCACCTGGTGGTCTAGGGAAGCCTCAAGGTCACTCCACTTGGGCCACAAGCAGCTGCTGTCCCACAGTGCACTTTTGTGAGCTCCTCTGATTTTAGATTTAAAAGGTGGACATCACCTAAGTGATTCTTTTTTTTTTTTTTTTATTTACTTGCATTACCTTCAGCAAATACCAAGTGGAGACCCTCAGTTTTCATCCCCTTTCTAACTCTGGCAATGCACTGCCAGCATGACAGTCTGTCATGATAGATAGATGTGGATGGCACTATATAATAATAATACAATGTGTGTGGTTCTGCAAAAGAGACCTAGAAGGACTGAAGAAATGAGAGCCACTGTGTGTCCTCCTCACACAAGCAGTCCCTTGCCTTGGTAAATCTTTGTCTTTGGGCTGTTGGCTGCCATTGGACAGTATGGGGGCTCCATGTAATGTTTGCTAGTTGGTCAGGTGTTTGTCTTCAGTCTCTGTACTGCCTGCATGGGAGCTAAAAGCGTAAACGAAAGATACAATTTCTTTTCGTATAGCCCAGAATCACATAAGAAGTGCCGCAATGGCTTTACCAGGCCCTGTCTCTTTGCAGCCCTCCCCAGCCTTGACTCTCTAAGAAGACAAGGAAAAACTCCTGAAAAACCATTGTAGGGAAAAAATGGAAGAAACCTTGGGAAATCAGTTCAAAGAGAGACCCCTTTCCAGGTAGGGTAGGTTGGGCATGCATGATTCCAGCGATCCTCCATCAGGGATGACTTTACCTTAGGCAGGCATAACAACTTGGCAGGTGGGCCGTGGCACCAAGTGCCACATTTGAGTACCGAGAAGAGAGAGAACAGGTGAAGGTTAGTAACAAATTATAACTATCATGTTACTTCTGTTTTAGTGCTAATGACTAACGACAGAGATGCTTTCTGTGACTGCTGATGGCACACCTGCTGGCTCTCGCAGGCTGGGCTGAGCTTTGTGTTGTAAAGACTTTGGCTCTTCAGTCTCTGCTTGTCCTTTTGTGTTATAAGCAGGCCACACAGACAGATTTTATATCCTTTTGTGTTATTTGATCAGCTGATTCTGGTACTGTGCTTAAATGTAAATATACCTGCACTTGTAGGTTTTAATTATTAGCAGCTTTTTTTACTGTTAAGTCACAAATAGTAAATGCAAACTTTTTTCTTCAGTGTATCAGCTAGACAATTATAATTCTTCAGGTGTAATTATAAATATGGATTACCATTTTAATAACGCAGTAATCGTTTCTTACCAGAAGCTGTACTGTGTGACACACAGCGACATAAAAAGCCACTAATGTATCAAATGTTCATACCCAAGACTAACGTGCAGATGACAACTTCTCCAATCCCTTTTTCTCAGTTTACTACACCGCCTGCTTTAGTGACGATCCGCCAGTTAAATTGGCAGACGGTCGATCGAATTGTCACTAATAGTCACATTCTCTATATTTTAGGATGCATGTTTTTTACTTTATTGGACTCCTCCTTGTTTGTCTCCCTGGTAGACATTGGCAGTGACCACTTTTTCAGTCCCAGTCCATATTATATTGGTCCTCCTTTGCTGTGGCCTTATCTTCCTAATTCTGCCCCCGGGTGCCCCGTGCCCATGAGTGCTGCTGACGGCTCTCCTCCTGCGCAGCATTGTTTAAATGTATGTATGTATGCATGGTTTCTGCTGTTTGCTTGTCGTCTCCCTTGCTCCTCATTTGGTTTCCTGCTGCTTTCAGCAATTTATTAATCAGTTTCTGTTTTTGCTTCTGTTCATTTTGAATTTATGTGTCTTTCTGGCTTGGAGCTTGCTGGTTAAAAAAAACAAAAAAAACAAACCAAACCATTGTGAGCAGATTATGAAATTCTAATGCAGGTCACAACCTCCCATTGTGGTTAACATGGGGAAACATGCAAACCAATTAATCAGCAGGAATTCTCAGAGATTTTGCAAAGAGCTGACATTTGAGGACAGCACTTTGTCTTTTTTTTTTCCCTTGTAATTGTAGTTCAGCCAGAAGAACACCAGGGTGTGGTGTGGATATCACTGGCGTGTACTGGGAGTCCTTTGCAACCCCATGGTGCCATGAAGGTCTGTCAGCCTCCGGTCAACATAGACGAGGCCATGCAGAACCGAGTCAGAAGACTTAGGGCTTGAACCCGCCGCCTTTGATCAGCCAGGAGGAATGCCCAGCAGAGAGTGCAGACCCCACTGCTGTCTTGCCTCCTCAAATCTGGTGCCCTAATCCTCTGTGCTTCTAAACTCTCTCACTCTGCTAGTGAAGAAGCAGCCAGTCTGGAAAACTGGTTGCTAGTCTGATTTTGGTGTCAATGGAGGATTATTCTGCCAAAATAACATGCAGCCCAACATGTAAACTGCACTGAAATATCTGTTGTGTGTTTAATGTGGGCATATTATTTGTGTTTCATAATTCAGGTGACTCAAATGATCCATTGCTCTTCAGAGCACATTACATTTCTTTCCATGATCATGTCTTCGTGTGACTCTGGGGCCACAAAACAGCCCTGAAAATGCAAAAGGCCTGACAAGTAACTCTGGCCCAGAAACTCGTTCAGGCCAGCAGGCATGAAAAGACCCCATGTGGGAGAAGAGAACCCCATCAAGCCTCAGCCCACCAAACAAAGCAGTGTTTTTTTATGATGGTAATAATTTATTGGCAAAAGAATTAGAAAAACACCCCAGAATAAATCTCAAAAATGTCTAGAAATGCACACAATGTTGACTCAAACTGATAATGCAAAAGTGAGCAAAACTAAATAATGAAAAGCAAAAGCCAAATATACCAAAAAAGAAAACTTCAAAGATGGTGTGAAATACAAAGTGACTGCTGCTGCCACAACAAGCAGAATCTGTAATAAAAAGATAATCGCACAAAACCAACAAGTCAAACACTTGGGTCACAAATAAATTGCACAATTAAATTAACATAAATGACAGCATCATTATTTAAAAAAACAAAATACATTATATGCAAATAAGTGGGGAGAAATAACTCGAAATAGTCAAACTTGTAGAAATGGAGACTGCGGATGAAACCAAATGTACGTCAACTGTGACAAACCTAAAAGAAGTTACATGACCAGTTGGCATTAAGAGGTGGGCATTCTGGTAGAGCTGAGTTGGCATTGGGAGAAGGAGACGGATGATGTTCTCTATTTCGTTGTTCTGCTCCTCTTGAGTTGACGTGACTGACTGCACCAGTAGATGGCTGGGCTGCTGCTGCTCTGGCGCGTCTGCATTAGCAAGTCACTTGTTCAGCATCAACATCTGGCAAACTTTCTGCAAAGTGCAGATGAAGACTGGGGCGGGTGGGGAGATTAATGACGAGGATAACGTGACGCAAAGAGCCCAAGCTTGATGATTGTGTTCTGTTTGTCTCTGTTTGGTATGTAGACTAAAGTTAAAATGGGCAAACTTGAACTTCACTGCGTCGTCAGTAACGGATCTACAAAATTAAACTTCTAACAAGCTGTGTAATGGGGGTAGTTATGTTTATTGTATTCATGAACACAATTAAATAAAAATAAATAATTAGGTTTCCATCGCATCACATTTAAGTACATAATTGAAAAGAAATTCAATTAAAATGTAGCAAATTCGTTTGTTCATGTATATAATTTGTCTAAATTAATTAACCATCAACATATTTAGTTGGTCTCATTTTTTAAAATGAATGTAAAGAAATCGACTTGCATAGAACTTCGTGAGTTTTGGTCACTGTTTTTTGTTTTGGGTTTGGTGGCCCACCACTACTTCTGGTGTGTCCTTGTGAACTGCCCAGCAGCAGTCCGCCATCATAGTGCCATCCCAGTGTCCCTGGTGCCCTCTTTCCATATACTGGATATCCTGATGGAATTGTCCCCTGCTCTTCACTCACCACTCCAAGATTATCAGTGGAAAATTCCAACCATGAATCCTTCAAGAGAACTTGGAGACTCCTGTTGCCACCCAATTTCTTAAAATTAACTAAAATTAACTAATACATTTTTCACAATTTCTTTATAATTTGGATCTTTATCTAAAAACTTAAGTCACTTCTTTGAATGATAGCCAAGCCCCTCACTCCAGAGCATTCATCGCACCATCAAATTCTGCACCTGAAATCGGTTTTCTGCTTTCAGGCCCCTCTTTCAGTTTATCTGCAGGCAAACCTGGAAACATTCAGCGCATGGGCAGCGTCTTTTGATGGGCCTTTGAAGCACGCGTTTGCAGCAGCACTTTATCTGGATCCACCAAGCTAGGTCTGATGTGGCTTTGTTCCTAGCTGACCATTCCTCCTGAAGCCAGTGTCGATTTTTGGCTCTGCTCTCCCACTCGTAGCAGTTTTGTATGGCAGGATTGCTGACCCAGAAAGATGCGAAAAGCATTCAAGCAAACATACTTCAGCAAGCAAAAATTGTCCATTGTTATCGAGCAGAACTGATTGCCTTTAAATTTTAGTGGTAGACAATATTACATTCAAAGAAATGATCTTTAAAATATTGATATTGAAGTGTGAAAACAGTAAAAATGTAACAAATGAAATAATTAAAACATTTGAAATGCATGACTTGTATGTACTGCGTGTTTAGCCTATGGTAGATGCTCTTTTTGACATGCATAGGTGTCGTCGTCATCATGGCCGTGAATGTGACTGATGATGCTTCCAGCCTGTTTCAGGAGCCTCACGTGTAATTTCTTATTGGATTTGCTGCCTGTTTTCTTTATTTAATTGACTTTAGCCTGATAATTTTCGCAGACGTGAAAGCTTCAATTTAAAAAAAAAAAAAAAAAAAAAAAAAAAAAAGTTGAGATCCTTTTGAGTGTGAAATCTGAGAATATCTTGCAAGGTAACTCCGAGAACGGATGTACTGTATTTATCATTGGCAAGTGGCCATACCTAAAATTGTGAGAGATGCTGACTGTGTGGTTCCCCACCAAGTCAGTCATGAACTGAAATAAAGAACCAAAGAGGCAAATTGGTTGTTTAAAGAATTTAATACAGGGGCACACCAGGAAGAGCCCAAGGTATAAAAGGGCCATAAAACCTTAACAGAGCTTGTGCTGCACTTGTGGACGTCGCCAGTCGCATGCACGGCTTGTCCAGTTACCCCCACTGTCTTCTCTAACTGTTTTCCTCTACCATCCACTGGCCACTTGAGCCATTTTTAGATGCTTACTTCTTGACTCCAAGCTCTTACGGGCAGATGGGCCATTCATGTCCAGGGTCCTGCTCATCCTTTTAAGCTCCAGCCTTGATCTTCTCCCAGCATGCATAAGGTTGATCCTGTTTGGGCATTCTGTCCAGAGAGGATTTTTCCCAGAGTGATTTTTTTTTTTTTTTGGGATGTTGTAAGCATACAGTTGGGCACCTGACAGGTGGATTATGGAATGTCGTATTAATTGCTATTGTGTAGCATTGGTTGGTCCCCATTGAATTGTTGGGTCAGATACCACGTTCTTTATTCTCCAGGCACACATGAGGCCAGGAATTTTTCTTGCCCACAAACTACACACAGTATGTAATGGACAGGAAAAAAAACAACCTTTTTTTTTTTTTTTTTTTTTTTTTTTTTTGTTTTGACAATTCCTTAACACTTCGCCTGCTAAACGAGAGTAGCAAGCAGCGACCTGTGGACCGATGCTACCTTCCAGTTCTCTCGTGAAGCATCTTTGGTTCTGCAGCACTAGACATGAGTGCATCGTGTGAAAATCGAGGAGTGTGAGCGTTTGAAACACAAATGAAAAATCAGCCAGGTGTTGCACAGCGGACGGAACATGTCACCTTTATTTTATTTTCTTCTTAGTCATATTTTGGATGGCATTTGCTTTTTCATAAAGCAGCATAAACATCTGACGTGTTTAAGTGCCAAGTTCAAGTGTCAGATGCGACTTTTATTTGTAGTGACCTGTGAAAGACCACCTAGCAAAAAAGGCCTCAAGCAGTGAGCATGCACATATGATTTTCTGTTCCATGTGTCATCTGAGAAACCTCAAGCATCCATCCATCCATCCATCCATTATCCAACCTGCTATATCCTAACACGGGGTCACGGGAGTCTGCTGGAGCCAATCCCAGCCAGCACAGGGCGCAAGGCAGAAACAAACCCCGGGCAGGGCGCCAGCCCACTGCAGGGCACGCACACACACACCCACACACCAAGCACACACTAGGTACAATTTAGGACTGCCAATGCACCTAACCTTCATGTCTTTGGACTGTGGGAGGAAACCCACTCAGAAATGGGGAGAACATGCAAACTCTACACAGGGAGGACCCAGGAAGCAAACCCCAGGTCTCCTTACTTGAAAACTGAGCAGTTATGTAACATGTCCAGTACTTGAGCACCATGTAGATGATTGCAGGTTTAAGTTGGTACAGTATGAGCATGGTGGCCATTCCCTGAGATGTGCGGCTTATGTTTATGTCTTGCATTTAATTTTGCTTATTTTGTTCCTTTTTTATTTCTAGCTCAGCAAAATTCTCCCAAAATTCATGAAGGTTGGTGGGCATACAAAGAGGTGGTCCAGGGGAGCTTCGTCCCAGGTAACCCATTCACTTTCTCTGTGCCGATGCTTTTAATGTGGGTGATGAGGGGGTGGAGGTCAAAGTCCACAGATGCTCTGTCATGGCGGATTGTTTCTTAGGTCTTACTGTTTGATGAGAGTGTCGGGGGGGGGGGGGGTTGTGGGGGTGCAGGGTCTCAGATTGTGTGGGGTCAGCAGCTGGTTGTGGGTGGTCTTACTCAATTTGAAGTCTTGTCCCAAGTGTCCCTGGCTCGTGTAGACTCCTACTGCTCCACTTTAATGGCTCCTGAGTCCCTGGCCACATGCTGGGGTTCACCTCAGTGTCTCCTTAAGTGTTCCATTATTGTGCCTGATGGAATAATGGAGGCACTGGCAGGTTGGGTCACTGCTGGTGGCAGTGGCAGGGGGTGGCAGCTGGGGGTCGTCCCCACATTTACTAATGGATTTATTTAATGTCTCGGGGTCTGTCAGGTGTGATGATGAGCTGTAATTGGCCTTGGAATGACAAATGATGCTCAACGGGGGCTCGTACAATGTTTGTGATGGTGAGGGGGGGCTCTTTCTGTTTAATTTATTTCTGTTTTTAATTAACATCACAAACAAATGCAGATGTTAATAAGAAAATGATGCTGTAAGTTCTCAGACACTACTGAACATTTCATAGGTTACAGTTGTCACTAATGACTTCAAAATGAAATGAGCTGTCAGTAGCTGAATGTGTTAATGTTGATGGCAAACTCTAATTAGCCACCCTGGTCCAGTGTTTTCAGTCTTTGGAGTGTGAGGCGCTTTCTTTGTGCCTGTTAAGGTGTTGCTCTTGGACCCTCGGCGTCCTCTCCATACCTTTTGCTCAGGTGTGTGCAGGTGCAGCCTCCATTGTTTGGTTCCGCCTTGGAGTTTGAAGGCTAAGCCTTCAAATCAGGCTTGTGCAGCTCACAGAGTTTTGGAATAGTAGTTGTCATCGTCATTACTTCTCAACAGTGTGGTTTAGCACTTTGCCCACTGAACATAATTGGAAGTTTTATGAATATTGGTTTGTTTCTGCTTTTGATTTTTGATCTTGATTTTGCAGTGAAACCTCTCTTTGGGGTGGCTGAACTATATGACAGAATATCTTCATAGTGTGTATTTTTTGACTGATCCTTTGTAATCACTGGTGCTAGTATCTCAATGCATTGCTAAACATGGCGCCTCTGCCTCGCAACCTCACATGAGGAAGCGAGGCAGAGGCGCCAAGTGACATCCGTCACCTTCCTTCAGTGCTGCTGCTGCCACTGTCTTCCATGGCATGTGGAACTTTTGTTATTTTCTGCCTTGCCCCTCTATCTTCACATTTACACCACTCACTTAGGGACAACAGTCAGCCCTTGCCGTCCCCAGTTCTCTGAGGCCTTTGCTGTGATTTGCCAGTGGCTCCCCTAAGTCTACTCTAGGTGTGTCATTGACCTTCACTTGTACATCCTCCCTCTGAGGAGTGACAGGAGCAGAATGGGGCAGCGATGACCGCAGCACAGCCCAGTTAGTGTTGAATTGCATCTTCAGCCTAATAAATCCGTGAAGACAAAGCTGTTTACATGGACTCTGGCGTGCACAGGTTAGCATTTCACTTTTAATTCTTGCAGTGTTCAGTCGTCCCACTGCCACGCTATATATATATATATATATATATATATATATATATATATATATATAATATACACATACACACACACACTCTTGACTTGGAGTCCTCGCTCTCCTCCACCTCATCTGATGTGCATTTGCCACTTTATTTTTCTCCTGTTCTTTTTATCTCTCAGCCTTGATGTCTGCATCCGCACCTGCTGCACCGCAGCTACTGTAACTCCCCCCACACCAGCCTGATTTATATTATTTTGTACGTCTTCTAGTGTTGACACATTTATTTTTCGCATCATCCAATTAAAAAAACAGGCATAACATTAACTAAGCTATTTTTATAAGAAATCAATTAAATCTGTGTAACAAACTTTAAACATTAAACTGGAAATAAGTATTTTATGTAGATTTTGAGGTCTCGGGGCGCCCCGCCCCTTCCTACCCCAGGTGCACTGGTCCCACCCTGAAGGCGCCACTTGGCATCCAGCTGTGCACACTGGCACCTCTGGTATGTCTCTGTGCTTGTTGATGCTCTGCTGCTCAAATGGGTCCCATAGTTGGCATTCGTCCCTCCCTCACAAGCATGTGGTAGGAGGCCTGTCCTTTCGGCCTGCTTTACACGCCACCATTTTCAAACTCCCTCACTCCTATCGCTTTGACCCACACAGCACTGTCTCTGATATTCTTACATGGTCTGCTCATTTATATAACACGCATACTCATCTGTTGCCTAGTACTGGGCGGAGGGGCGTGCAGAATTGGTGATGGGGCTGCACTTACAAATAGACTCGGAGTCGTGTTACTCTGGAGGGAGGACATCTTCGGTGGTGTTGGCTTTAGGAGACAGCTTGAGAGATTGGTGCAAGTCACAATAAGAATACTAATACAGTAGATCGACATATGAAACATATATACATATAGTGGCTTTCATTAAAGGTCTGAGGGTGCTAGACGGGCTAACAGCAGAGTCCCCTTTTATCCAGTTTGGGATTTTTTTTGTTTTTTTTTTTTTCTTTCATCCCTCCCTGTGCCCCTTGCAGATGCTAAGCTCTTATCCTGGTGGTCCCGCTGTGCGTTATTTAGACCAAACGGAGGTGCTTCACCAGGAGGTGTGCAGGTTTTGCCTTTTCAGTACCTGCCTCTCTGCAGGAGCCAGGATTATTGAGTCGGTCTTTGGTGGGCCACTGCTTCTCTGAGGTGAACAGCCTGGCGAGCACATGCCGCGTCTCTGCAGAAGCGATTTTTAGCTCCCTGAATAAGCATATTAATGGATTTTGCTTTTATTGACCTTAATTAATAAACTTTTAAAGATGATCAAGTGTGTCTGTTGACATTAGGAGAGAGTTGCTGTTACTGGTAAAACACAGTGAGCTTGCCAGCAAGGTCTCGGTCCTGTCCGCTGAAAAGCGTGTTCACATCCCCTCTATCCATTCTTCAATTATGCCCTTAAGAAAAACCAGTGGGCCCCATGCTGTGCCAGTATGGTCCGCAGGGAGCAGCTCCAAAGCTGCCCACAGTTGTCGGGGAAATATCAGCGATAGATTGTTCAGCCTAAAGGAAGGTCTAGGCGAGTGACATCAGCCTGGCAAATTCAGGCCCTCGGGTCCATGTGGCAGGGGTTACAGACCACTGCTGCTGTGTGAAGAGGTCAGCCAGCCTGCTCTTAATGCTTTCTTATGCTCGATGGCTTATCGTGGATCACTGGCTTCTGAAATCCAGGACTTCAAAATGCAAATCCTCCAGGGTTGGATTGGATCATAATCTTTGGATTGTTGGCATCGATACCTGTAAGTAAAGTAAATGTGGCCGTGGAAACTTGGTATTTAGTGACCTCTGCCCTCGATGATCTGCTGTATCTTTGACTTCCCAGACGATTGTCCTCTTCATGTGACAAGTGTGGATTAGCACTTCATGGGCCTCATCTGTCAAGTGATGACTCACTTGGTAGCTTTACGTTTAACAATGGCAGACATTTAGGGGTTGTAGGGAGAGCAAATGGATGGCAAGTAAGCTAGTCCGTGTTGATTGTTATTTTGATTGAGCACTGCCCGTCTGTACCCACATCCCTGTGACATTGTGTGCCACTGATGAGTGAAGATCAGCCCTATTGATGGCTTTACTTTCTTGGAACCCTCCCTGCTGGCACGAGTTCACAAGTGGGAGGCACACATTTTATGGCTCAGTGTGCCACATTATGACGATGGCACCTGCCTGCTTTACATAATGTCGCCACACATGTTATTGAAACTATTATTACCAGCACAGAATGCATTTCTTTCCCGTAATGTACTCCGTGCTGCAAAGTAAAATGAACCTGCCTGGTCAGTAAATTGTTTTAGGTCAGAAATTAAAATGTCAGAAGCTTTTATTTATGAAGGAGAACGAAGCCCAGGCCATTCATCCTAGAATTAGAATGTCTAAGCTCATCTTATCTGCGACGATGACAAATGAGCAAAAATTCTATTATTGTGCCGCGTAATAGAGAGGAAAGGTTGCTTAAGGAGTAAATGATATGTGAAAAATCATCGGGGCTCAGATGAAACATTTATTATAGGGAAGTCTGGGCAGCCAAGTGGATGTGGTGGTTAATATGAATGGACTCTGTGACTCAGTGATAATATTGTAAGGAAAAATAAGACATTGGGCTGCTTGGAGTAAGGTGCCATCCTAGAAGGGAACTGCTGGGAGCTGATGGTGTGGGCCTAGTGATGGCACTGGGGTCGAGATGCCTTAATCCCGAATGTTCTCCCCGGAAGGCTGATTGTCTCTAGGACAATGGAGACGTGATGTGCTCTCTCTGTTGGGTGAACGTGACTGCAGAGCCGAGTTCAACTCCTGTCCTGGCCGCTGTTTGTACAGAGAACTTGAACCACATTTTCTGTGGGGAGGCTGTGGTCCTGGTGGGTCTGTCTTGGATTGACACTGGGGTGGTACGCTCCTCTACGCACATTGTCACCAAGGTCTTGTCTTCTCACATGGGTTCATTATACTGTCCAGTGTTTAGAACAACACTGAGCACTGCCACGAAGACCTACCTCAGGAAGTTCACGCTGGATTTAATGCCATGAGCCATCTTGCCTCCTTTTTGTGCCAGCAGTGCTGCATCAGCGTCTCAGTCCTGGATTCAAATCTACCCTTGGGCATTGTCTTGGCGTTCTCTTGTGTGTGGCTTTCTGGCTTTTCTTTAGGGGCTCCTCTGTCGTCCTGTCACTCCCCATCTTGTTGGTTAGCTTAACTGGTGTCTTGGAATTGTGACTGGTGCCACTTCCAGAATTGATTCCTGTGTTGTTTGTGCCTTGTCCTCCCTGGGTCAGCTCTGCTTCTCCACATCCCTAAAGTTGGACCTGTCAATGGTCAGTCAGATGAATCTTTTTGGTCAATGGCTGTCAAGGAGAGACCGAGACATGAAGGCTGGGTTCCCAGCAGGTAAAGTTGTTGTAAGCAAAAATGGTTCATTTACTGGAAGGCTAATGCCATCCTCACCACCGAGATGCTCTCGGGCGCATGGTCTAAATGGTGATGCATTTCCTGCCACTGGCCTCTCTTTGAGAAGCTGTCCTGGTGGGGTTGAGGGTGGGGCAGGAGTGACATGGCTGGTATGTGGGCATGGTCTGGGCATGGAGACTGAGCCCCATTGGTGACTGTGCTACCCCTCTAAGCCTGCCCCCATGTTCTACTGAATCGTTCGGCCCTCGTAAGACTCCCAGTAGATAAAGTGAAACGCGTCATGTCACATTGTGCAGCGCTTGGTCGGTCACTAGACCCACCATTATGTCCGACCATTACAAACTGCACCTCGCCGATGTGCCCAGCTATGTAAACGTTATTATGAAATGTCTATTTAAGTGAAGCCAGCAGATTATTCGATTTCATCCTGCATTATGATGTCATTCCCTCTTTGTTTCATTTTAGTCTCGTGGCCTCGGCCAGCACAGTGCTGAGGTGGTCCGTGGTGGTGTCCCCTTCTCGAGTGCCACCTGCCTAGAGTCTGTCTTCCTCGCATCAGTCCAGTTGTCCCCTTTCAGCTGGCACAGCCGTGGACCTCCATGGTCCTAAGTTGGGCTTAACAGGCCTGACAAAGTTATGTTCTGCAGTTTGGTTCATGAAATTCACAATGAAATGGTTCCCAGTAACAAACTGTTAGGAGTTCAGTGTGCCTTTCTAGGACATTTCCGACGTGGATGAGTGTGTGTTCTTTCTCGGCTCTCTGCAGACTTGGGTCTCGTTGATTTTTCACTTAATGATGGCTAAATTACCGTGTCCAAAATCATTTTCTGGTAGCCTTTGATTATATCTTCTGCTATGTTGCTCTTATTAAGAGAAATAAATCCAAGCATGCCTCGTGTTCACTGTGCATAACCCATTTAAGAAGATTAGGGTCTGAATTTTATAAAGGGGACTGGGAATTACAAGCTATTAAAAGTTAATATGCCACACTGCTTTAATACTTAGCGCCATCACACACAGCTCTGGTTTAATCCTCCAATGCTGAAAGCTTTACTGGATTCTTGTCACTTTGGTTTAAAAATAATCAAAACAGCTCTAAAGATCAATATCCCAATCCGCTGTGTGGAATACACGCCATCCACTCAGGGTCTGGACCCAACCTGACGTGTCGGAGTCCATTAATGCCCTTATCACGCTGCCCATGGATTGTCGGTGGGCCCCGCGCTATCTCAGGCGGATCGACGCACTGATGGCTGCTGGCTGTGGTCCTTGCTCGACAAAACCACTGCAGTCATTTTGTGTTTGGAACCACAATAATTCAGGAAGACTTTTTTTTTTTTTTTTCCGGCAAGGAATAAATTAATAAACCGAGTCAAGAGTGATGAGTTCCACACGAAAGCAGAGATCAGCAAGTAAATCACGGAGAGCTGCTGCTGCCTGATTAATGGTGTTTCCCCTCAAAAACGCACTGTTAATGTTTTCTGTTATTGACACCATTGATTTTGCTTTATTCCTCAAGAAACGGTGTCCTTCCCAGAGACAACTCCTAGTCATTCTTAATCACCTTGGAAGCTAATGGACCTGCACATGTAGACCGTGAAACATCCAAGGGAGTGCTGGAAGTGAAAATTCAGCTGGGGCCATATGCTGTCAGAATGGCCATACAAGGGCTTGTGTGGGGGTGTGCGTGTGTGAGAGCGATGGATGGCTGAGCAGCACTGACGAGGGCCGCTCCTCTGCCTAAACACATTGGCCTAGGAATTGGACAGAGGATCCCGACTGGGAAAGGCATGTGCAGAAGCTGTCGAGCAGTGTGGGGTGTGAATGTACAGGCAGAGTAAAGATCATTGGAGCCACATGAAAGCGGTGGCATCACAGGAAGGTGATGGCCATGACAGTGTTTGATGAGTCAGGACCAAATGTCACCTGAGTTGTGACACGGAAGTCCATTCAGTGAAGATCTATCAACATATTGTCATATAGGACAACCATACAAGGGCCTGATTAAGAGCTCTCCATACCGAAAGCAGAAATGCAACAGTAAATTCAAAAACTTGTAAATGTTGTCCAGTAGGTAAGTAATGGACGTGTTTCATGATGGTGCAGAGAGATGTTAAAGTCCATGCATCCCTGAATCACATTAAAGCAATGGCTTGTTTTAAAGTGACTCTGACTTCAAGCCCCCAGATAGAGCCTGTTTAGTTGGGCTGCACTGGTATAGAGAGAAGACTGAAGGTCCGAGGACCTGAACAAGTCATCTGGAAACAGTTGAGCAGCGTCAGGCCTAAGAGGAATGAGAGAAGAATGGCATCGAGTGTATCGGCGAAACTGAGGATGAACATGAGCTTGTGGTTGGCTTTTAACAATGCGTTCAGTTCTTGAGGTAATCGGTTATGAATATTTAAAGACTAACATATAGAAACTGGAAAAAAGAACACGCAACAGAACATGCACACGTGTCACGCATCATTTCATTGTTTATGCTGACATAGCCACGCTGTTAGCTTCTTTATAATGTTTAACAAAATGTATTTGTCTGTCTGTCCTCAGTATTCCTCCATATTGTCGTCCTCCAGTGGCACTGAATGGCACATGTGGTTTAGAAAATGGAGGGCTGGAAGGTGCAGCATCTGGCCGTGTGCTCTCTGTGCTCTTCGTAGTTTGATTTCTTCATTTTGGGTTATTGGGTGGGGTGTCGTCCTCCATGGTGTCATGGCGATGTGACCCACAGGTCGTTCTCTGCAGGTGATGGCATGTGCCAAGGTCCTGTCTGTGTAAGTCTTTCAAGATGTGGTGCCCTTTATGACTCGGCCCAGTGCAGCACAGTCACGCCAAGATGGTCTGCTTCAGACGTCTGACGTTGGAACACGCAGGTTTGAACTAATGTAGCCTCTTGTGTCGGAGCAGACGGACTCCACTTATGAAGGACGTCTGCCTTTTCTGTATGCGAGCACAAGTTGTTCTTGGAGTCGTCGCCCCAGCTCATGGGCTGACTGGCAGGCAGGCAGGCAGGCAGACAGGCTGATTTCAAGGAAGTGCCCTCGTGCTCCCTGTATTTGTTGTATTTCAATGAAAGAGTGCCTGTGCCTTGAACCCGAGGCCAAGTGTAATTAAGGTAGGCACACACCGCAGATGTTGCTAGCTTGTTTTGTTTTGTCTCCCCGTCCTAACACTGAACCGAGTGACAGTTCTGCTCTTCCTGAATGTCACGTCGCTGTCAGGCCTCGCCGTTTGTCACTGGCATGTTTCAGATATCACAGAGCCCAACTTATAATTTAGTTGTCACAAGCCATTTTGTTGGAAGTTGTTGGAGTGGCAGCCGTTTGCTGTTGCCAAGGTCATTAAATCTGGGAGCTGTTGTGACTTCATTAGTATAAATTTATTCTAATGCTATAATTTATCTTTAATAAATGCATGAATGCCTGTATCAGTGGGAATGCGATCAAGGACAATTGGAAAACAATGGCCATCAGTCAGGAGTGTTTCAGTGCATAGGCCGCCGCACCCGAGCTCCGGCAAAGTGGCGCAGAGAAGGTGAAAGAACAAATTGAACGAGCCGCTCCACACACTCCAGGATCAGCCTCGGCGTTAAGCAGGGGGGCTTAATGGGGCAATTAACCTGATCAGAAAATAAGAGTCTTTAAACTGAAATGTGGCAGGAGGAATCTGCTGGCGCCGAGCGTCAAGCTGGGTTGGTAAAAGTGCGCTTGGCTGCTCATTAAGTTCAGTGAAGGAAGTCGAAAGGCCAGAGTGTAAACACAAAGCGCTGGCCTTGCACCACCTTCCTTTTCAGTCCGATACACTCATTACCAGTAAAGAGGGTGCCAGCCCTGGCTGCTGTACCAGCAATAGATGATGTGGCACATTTCACAAAGGGACTGCCGGTCATTACACATGGTGCCAAAATGATTTACACAACATCTTTCCTTTCAACAGTAATGAGATCTCTAGATGCCAGGCTGCCTACCCCCTGCCCCTGTCTCCCAAAAGGCTGGTAATGCCAGCCACGTCTTTGAAGGGCTGTGGTGTGAAGCTGTCCTGGGCTGAACTGAGGGTTCACACTTGGTATCCTTCTGCAGTCCAAAGACAAATCCTAGGGTGGCGTATCTGAGTGCCCCCTGCAGCCTCCATGGTTAATTTGCTATAGTGATTTGTCTGTCACTACCCATGACCACCTACTGGGTGAAGAAGCCTCTGAAAATGGCCAAGTGTTGCAAGTACTGTGGGTCCTGTCTGAGGACACGATTGCCCTCTACCACATGAAGTTGGCTTCAAAGTGGCAGGACAATTTGTGGCGGTACTTATGAGCACATCGAGGTGGCAGTAATAGAGTGTCATGGTGTGCAGAGCAGTTGACTGATCCGGACCCTCCGCCCCGTCTGTGACTCGCGTCATGTGGTGGATTTAAGGACACGTCCAGCTGTGACAGACTCTGGCAATTCAGCCCGTTCAGCCTCAAGCAGAGGAACTCGTTCAGGTGTTTACTTACTTTCTGGGTGAATCTGAGGACATTGAGGGGAAGGGCCAGTTTAAACGTTGAGTCTTGGGTCAAACTACCGAGACATGGAGTCGGATCTGCCTGACCTGTTAGCTAAGCCGATGAGCTTGATGAATAGAATCGTTGTATAGATGACTCTGCTGGGCATTGTCAGTGGTAATCTGTGTCTCTGTGTATTTTTTTCACTACCCCTTATATTCTTCTCCTCCTTGCTGGATCAAATGCCCCCTAGTGGCTGACGTAGAGGCCAGGTGGTTATTTGCCACACTCCGTATCTGTGATCCTCGCTGCTTCAGGATGCCTTTGGCATGTGTTTCAGCCACCCCGGCCTCCCTAGTTCTGTCATTGCCCTGGCATTCTCTCTCACCAGCTGGGCACTCTTTTTGCAGTTGCCAGTTCCATCTGGTCTCTCTGGTAGTGATGGTCATCTTTTCCATACAGCCCGCCCAGGCCCAGTTTTCCATTTGCCACTTTCTTTTTTGTCTTCAGTTTTTTTCCTCTTCTGTAACTTTTTTTTTTTTTTTCCCTTTGAGGATTTTTCGAGACTGAAGTTATTTTTGTGGACCCAGAATGCACTGCTCCATTTTCAACTGTCCGGGTAAAACAGCTGCTGGTGAGTTGCTTGTTTAAAAATAACTCAAAAAGGAAAGAAGAATACATTATCAGGATTCCAAATCTAGGTCACCAAATTTCTCACATTTGACGCTTTTCGTTTGAGCAAACAGTCGTTACTGAGAGCTGGCAACAAATAAGAAATAAGCACACCAACACCTGAGTGTGCCCAGCGCTGCAGAACTGATAGAGGATGTGGTGTCCATTAGGCCCTGCTGTGACCTCCTCACAGACAGGTGGCAGTCACATCAAGACGATCCTGTCTGTTTGGTGGTCCATTAGTGAGGAGGTCCTCACTTCAGCTTGAACAATAGGACAGCCTGGGCATCTCCTAAATGTAATTTTAGCCAAAATGGACAGTAGGTAAAGGAAAAAAGAAACACAATTGTAAAGCAAACCGGATGTAAAAATCAAAGGAAAGCAGAACTTTTGTTCTTTGTTTCACCTTATATAATTTCTCATATTGGGAATTTTAGTTTTCGCATACTCCCTGGGGTCAGAGCGCAGGGTCAGCCATTGTACAGCGCAGGGCCCCTGGAGCAATTGAAGGTTAAAGGCCTTGCTCAAGGGCCCAGCAGAGTAGGATCTCCTTTGGCAGTGACGGGGATTCAAACCGGCAACCTTCTGGATACCAGCGCAAATCCTTAGCCTCAGAGCCACCACTCCGCCCCTAAGTTAAAGGGGGGACAAAAAAGTTAGAAAACCCCAAGGCGGCAGTTTAAAAAATGATCTTGGTGCCAGGATACTGGCGAAGTGGAGGGGCCATTGTCAGTACTGGTCATGTGATGATGTCACATCTCTGGCAGCAAATAGGGAAGCCAAAGAGACGAGATGACAACGCACACAGAAATCCAAAACTGGCAATCTAGTTAAAAACAATAATAAAGAATTAACAAAACTAACTGCTGGTGGTTTAAACTGGAAGCTTCTGATAGAGGTGGCCAATCCGGAGGGGCACAGCCCCCCTGAGAAGGCGTACAGAGTGACGTGGTGAAGGGCTGTTCCTCAGCTTCGATCCATTGGCCTGGGTCTGTGCCCACTGGCAAGCCTTGGAAAGGATCCTGCCTTGGATTAGCCGAGTGCAGATGGCGCTGACCCTAAATGAGTGGTTTGAGGTGGAGCAGGTGGTGTGAATGTGCATAGCAAAGGTCATTGGAGGCAAATGGGAGTCCTGAAGAATGCACTGGTGGAGAAAGAGACGACCTTCAGTAATCTTGACGTGAGTGAGTGATGGGGAGACATTGTGCTTGGCTATACGTTAGTCTGCCAGCACTAGTGAAGGTAAAATGTCCACATCAGCATCTTGGCAAACAATCTGACCGCCAAAGGGCAAGATCAAAAGATCTTGCAGCCACAGAAGCGGGAATGCAGATGAATATCCGTAAGTTTCCAGTTGTTGTTCATGGAGAAAGTGCCAAGGCATGTTGTGCAGGACCGTCAAAATAATTCATAACAATGCTAAGGACCTCTTCAAAGCAGCATGGTGTGCCAGTTCACATGCCCTTTGAATTGCATCAATCAGTGGGTTGCTTCCAAAGGCTCGTGGCCTCAAGCCTCGGGGTGGAACTGAAAAGTGCGCACATCTGAAGAAAGGTATGAAGAGATCAAGGAGGGCACACGGGAGCCAGAAAACAGGCAATCGACGCTAGGCACGACGGAAACTTGACACACCTTCTCAGTAAGAAATTGTGTTGAGCACATCATGGGGAAAAAACGGATTACGACGAGTGAGATGAGTTTTCTGTAAACATTTGAATGAGACTTTCAGTTATTGAGATGAATTTACTACTTTTAGCATAACAGTCCCCTCTGCTGAATTGGCGGCACTGGCCCGGGATGCTGAGATGTCACTGAACACAACTGCTAAGAAGTGGCAAAGAAACCCAACGGTGTTTCAGCTAAAGCCCCTCATTGGCGTGTTGGATCTGCTGACAGGGCTCTTGTCCTTCTGGAGAGGCTCCACCCCGAGGTCAGCTGCAGACCCCCACCAAAGAGCAGTAGTCCAAGTGCAAAACCCCTTGTTGCACCCCTCAGAATTTGGCCCTCAGACCCGTGTGGCAGTGGTGCTCTTTGCACTTCCATGTAAAAGGTGGTATCTACCACCAGGGGGGCATGCTGACTCCTGCAGCTGTACCAACCTTGTTGTCAGAGGGTATTTAAGATGGCACTTTGTCCTTCCTGGTGTCCACCATTTTAGTTTATGTAAAGTCTGTGACCTGAGCACTGGTGACTGTCGCACACACACGCTCATGCCCATCTCCTTCGGGTGACCGTAAGTTGACTTTTCACCAGCATTGGAACTGCTGAGCAGGCAGCAGCCAGTGATCAGCTAGGCACAAGTTAGGCATGTTGCCCATTTCTTAGTGCTGACGTGACTGGTTTGCTACCCGATACTCGTCAGATGTCGCACACCGTGCCTTTAATTGTGATGTCGATTCACTTTATTGTCTTTTTTTATTTTTTTTTTTTCCCTCCATCGGCGTGCAGTTCACTTCATTTAAATTTCACTCCATCAGGTGGTGGTTGTTTGCTTCATACCAGAAAGGCACAGAAGTCCATGGGCACTGAGAGGTCAGACTGGGTACTTGCCAAAACACAGATATATTGAACACACTTGGCACAAAGGAAAGACTCACGGAGAGCCGAAGTTTGACAATCTCGCCTCTGGCAAGAGCTCCGTACATAACCTTTGACGTGCCGCCTTTGTACCTGGCGCCGGGTGTGCTGCTCTGCCAAGATGCCGCACAGGGGGATGGAAGGGCACTGTAGAGCTGCAAAGCAGAGAACTCTGCAAAATGCAATCCACCAAAGGATTCATTAAATTAGGACCGGAGGCAATCGGAGAAGCAGCTGATCCATATGTGTGCAGGCTGACTGGCACTGAAACACGCATGTAATCTGCTCGGCATTAGTCATTCAAGGGTTGTGGGAGAGAAAAATAAGAACTTGGAGATCCGACATGGAATACAAACTGTCAGGATCGAAGCCGTTTGCTGTAGATGATGGCCAAATCGAATCTCCTAATTCAGCCCACTAGGAAATCAAACATACGGCAGGCTGCTGGAAAATATCAATGAGTAGGAAGCCATTGACACAGGGGCGTTGCAGCCTCCAGACCTTGGGTTCAAATCCCAGCCAGATTTTACTACTCATTCACTTGAGTGTGCCATGCTTGCATTTTCATTGCGGCTCATGTGGAGTCAGTGGTGGCAAGAGTATGTGAGGAAAGTCCTGATTGTGTGTTGTTTCCATTGGAGCCTGTCTGGTCCGCACAGGGTGCCATCCTGTGCCACACAACTCTGTAAGACATGCACACAGGCAGCCCACACTGCCCAAAGTAACCTCCAATTAGAGAGGTCAAATATGTCATGGAAGGGGGGCTGACTGTCTAGGATACCCCAAAAGGCCCCCAATCTTGTGACCATCAGGAAGACCTCTTCTACCAAACGCCAGCTGATCTCCTTTACCTTGACGAGTGATGTGTGCCGATGGCTTGGAGGATGTCGCTAAAGCAGAGTGGAGACGAACAAGGAATGCCATTTCTGTTCTCGTCTCCTCTGAAAGAGAAACGCAGGGATGAGGAAGGGCTGCACCACCCCCTAATTTGCATGGACACACCCACATACATGTAGGCTGTAATGATGCCCAGGAAGGCGACAGTCGGCCGGCATATCCAGCCAGTCCACATCCACCTGCCATAAAGCTGTTTGTTTAATGACCTGAAAGGTGCTCTAAACGTGAAAGGCACTATATGAAAGAAGCGTGCGTCTCAAATGATCAATGCAGTAGCTCGACAGAGCTGTATAGTGCCTTTCACATCGGTCACATCCAAGCCCTAGATACACAGCTGTGAAGTACTGTACACCGTATTGCAGTTGGTGCACATGGCAATGCTCTTGATGGCACTTTATTGCTTTCAAGTCTTGGGTTGGCACTGTGCGCGCACACACGTGTACAGTGCCTCTCTGGGAGTGCTGGTTTAGCAGCTCATTGCTGGCCTTCTGTGGTCATCTGCAATCTTGTCCAAGATGAACAGCAAACTCCATTTACTGACCCTGCTTTGGCCATCTTTATGGTCACTCAGCCACAGCACAAGGACAGGCCATCTAGGGGCACAGTCCCAAACCCTGTGTTACGTTGGAGCTCCCTATTAACCTGGAACATGTGGGCAAATAGCCATGAAGACACCCAAGTGGCACACAGAGTGCTACATTTGAGCCCAGAGCTGAACTCGCCAGTGTGTGCATCCTGACGCTATGCTGACCTTCAGCTTTGGCATGCGACTGTTCTTCTTCTCATCTCTTATTTGATTTTGGTGGTTAAACATCTCTGCTCTAAATGCAGAATGGGCTCCATGGCACTCGGTTGACTATTGAGTGATCGGCGGAGCTCTGTGACAGTTGGCTGGATGAAGACCAGGAATGCCATGACTAAATGGGATGATAATCCAGGGGGCACACCCTCCAGACACTTTGTCAACGTCCTGATGGAGCGTGAAGGGTGGGGGGCTTTGCTCTGGCTTTGCTTGCCCCTGTGTTTTTTGGCTTCCTTTACTTTCTCTCCGCTCTCCACGCTTGAGGCGTATATATTTTTTTTTTTTTTTTTTTTTTTTTTTTTTGTACCCACAGATGCCACAGTTGCACTGAGCTCCCCTTCTGTCAGCTGCTTTACTTAATTGCCAAACCAGGCAGGGCCTCATAAGTGTGCGGCTTATGATTGATATGTCGGGTATATCACTAGCGCTCTCCTGACCCCCCGAGCATTGTGAGCATCCCAGACTGGCACACTTGACCGAGCAGAGCCCTTCAATCCCATCTCAAGACACTAGGCCCACCCAATTTCCTAACTCTTTGCTTGAGGGTCTGTGCTTGGCCCATGAATTTTCAGCATGGGAGTGTCATGCCAGTTCTAAATTTTGGCACGGGCCTGACCGGAGTGCAGAATGCCTAACTTGGTAAAGCCATGGAAGTGATCGTCTGGGCCCACTAAGTGGGCAGTTTTGTTATAAACTGCCGACTTGTCGCATCACTTTGAACAGCTCTCTCTGAAACATCATTGTGCCCTGGCCAGTTGGTCATCTTCAAAAACAATCCAATGACTGAAGGGAGAGAAGGTGGACCAGCGGGAAGGATGCAGCCAGCCAAGGCTGGGTGAGGGTGTAGGGGTCCTTTGACTGACCGTTGGGATGGCTGAGCAAATGAAATGTTAACAAGAGACTGACGGATGAATGTCCTGTGTCGAAGCTCCCTAGAAATGACGAGCCTCTCTGTGACCGGGCCTCATGCCGTTCAAGGGCACAGCTACACTCGCCGTAAAGGGCAAGCAAGTGGAGCGAATTCGGTTTCAGGAGGTGAAATATTATTTAATCAGACACGCTTCATACATAATTCAATTAGCCGCCTTTAGTCATCGCCATTAATGAAGGCCGCAGCCAGCAGGCCGACCGTGAGCCTCTACGAGGCGCTGCCATCCTGCAGACAATCCAAACATAGCCAGTTGCTGCCCACCCCACGTGACGGACATGCCCTGGGAGGATCAACAGCCACCCTTACCAATCCAATTTAAGGTGATATTTGGGTATCACAGATTGGGGGCGTATGTGTTGGTCTCAAAATCATTGTCGTGTAACGAATGTGCTGGAAACGAGACCCCCTCATTTAAATGGGCTGCTTGGGCTTTATTGTGAAGCCTGAATTCTGTTTGGCCCTGACCTCCTTCTCCCTGCCCGCTGCTTCACCTGCCCAAGGGACCCCCGCGATGGAAGGGGCCCCATTTAAAGAAAGTTCACCTGGAGTTGTGGAGTCCTGAGCGGACTTGAGGCTTGTGACCTCTAGAGGTGCCAATGCTTTGGTCTGAAAGTGAAGTCGAAATGGAATGACGCGGGAGCAGCAAATTTATGTGCCATCTGGTTACAAGCACCTTTAATCCACCTTTTAATGTTGTCATTTTCTTCAGTTATACCCTGCTTTTGATGGGTTTTCTAGTGTCCTTTATTGATATGATAGGCAGGCACTACATAATAGACAGTCTGATGTGGTGTTGTACATCAGTCCTCTTGTGCCTTTCCTGGGCTGACGCTGCACTTGCTCTCAGGTGGGATGTGACCTCACAACACTGACAGCAGGCATGGCCACCTAGCCTGTCATGTGACTTTGTCCTGGGCAGCGGCTCCCAATGCTCCTCGTCTGTGTGCCGCGGACCACGTTTGACGGCTGTTTATCTAGTGCCTTTCATATCTCGATCTTTCTCCCCTGGTAGGGGGAATAAAAAAAATGGAAGAAACCTCGGGGAAAGGCCGTTCAGAGAGAGACCCCTTACCAGGTAGGCTGGGTGTGCAGTGGGGGTCAATACAACACGACACACAGAGCAGAACACAAGTCATCCTCAATACAGTATAAAAATATAAAAATAATACAAGTACGGAGCAGAAGTTAACAGGAGATGACATCCCATAATAGGATTTAGATTTGTTCAGAGTCCTGGAGACCTCGGCCATCAAGCTGCCTCCCCCTATTGGCCATTCCACAGCTGAGTCAGCCAGTCCGATGAAAGGACCCCTCTACCTGACGATTCCTGCGATCCTCCATCAGGGATGACTTTACCTTAGACAGGCAGAACAATTTGGCAGGCGGGCATTGGTACCGAGTGCCACATTTGAGTACCGAGAAGAGAGAGAGAACAGGTGAGGGTTAGTAAGAAATTCTAACTGTCTTATTACTTCTGTTTTAGTGCTAATGACCAACAACAGAGAGGCAGTCTGCACAGATAATCAGCAGCTCTAGTAGGCATGCAGCTTCCATTTTAGAATGAGTGCCTGCCAGGAGTAGAACCCGCGTCCTCGGCCATGTTGACCTGCTGCTGCACAAACTGCTTTTGCTGTGCTCTGTTTTTTTTTTTTTAATCAAACTCCTTTCCATGTCGTCTTGTCTTTATCAGCACTAAGTATGAGTGATGAAGCCTTAAAGAGACCCCCGATG
The DNA here is from genome assembly GCA_026402145.1 of Polypterus bichir lapradei. Lineage (NCBI taxonomy): Eukaryota > Metazoa > Chordata > Cladistia > Polypteriformes > Polypteridae > Polypterus > Polypterus bichir. The sequence continues at coordinate 627,798 of JANRMT010062846.1, read as the reverse complement.
GCCCACCTTCACTCAGCGGTTTATACTGGCCAGCCAGCCCTAAAGTGACTTCAGAGAAGGCCAACTTCAGCGCAGATGCCCGCTTTGATGCCGTAGGTGTGATTTACTCACTGACTGAGCACGTGAAGAACCAGCACCTGCAGTGTAACTTGCCACACACACTTATTACACTAACGTGGCCGTGGTGCCAGTGCTAGTAGCTCTTCTGTCACTGCCAGGCGCCCGGTGGCGTGGCTGACATTGATGAGACGTTTGTTTGTTTGCCTCCCCCCTAATACTTGAGCTGGTAGAGAGTGTCAGCATGAGCCCGGCCATCGGTGTGAGCTAATGAACAGCAGCCCGATGTGTCTAGCCGTCCAGCTGAGAATATTATCCTCTGTTTGGTTAATAATTAATGAGGCGGTGCACTCGGCTGGCAGAGCCCCTGCACTCCCGTAAATGTAAGCAAAAGAAAACCCACCATGTGCTGTCGCTGAACCGCCAGGCGTGCTGACCTTCACGCGGCTCATTAGGGTGCCCGAGGCCCGTTGTGAAGACCCTGTTAATTGGTCCCGATGTGCATGAGCGCACTGGCACCCCCTTCACATGGTGTTTCAAGCTGGTAGTGCCCTTGCAGTGAGGTAAGAGTACAAGGAATTGTGCAGATGACTAGAGCTCATTTAGATCATCGATTAGCTGCCTCCGTATGAAGCCGTCACCTCCATATTTAAGTGTCGTTAGCTCGGTGACGCTGTGTCACCCTGCCATTTGTACAGTTTTGTCTTTCAGTGCCTTTTGTCCCTTTCCCAGCTTGGATCTTGGATGCACTTCCCATGAGTCTCCTGTAGGCATCCCCACCAACCTTTCATTTTGGATGCACTTCCCTTTATCATCCCCTAGGTGTCACACACCATTTAACAGACGGACACTTGCTGAATCAACTTTATTGGCTCAGGAGTTGCCTCCCCTACTCCGTGTGTCTGCTTACTGATGGCTTTGGTAGTGAGGCGACAAATGGCACCCTGATGCCTCACAAAAGCGAATATTACTGCTGTGTGATAAATAATTAGTCCAGGAGGAGGCCTTTGGATGCCCATGCCTCTGTGGCTTCTCCTCCATCTTTCCAAATAGAAGTTGATTTGGAGAGTGTGAGTTTGGCCCAGTGCTGCCAAGATAAATGAGGGACCTTGAGCTGGGTCAAGTGGATGGCAGTTAACTGGTCATAAGATGGCACAGTGCTTAGCAGCGACCTCTCCTGGGTTGTTCTCCTTTGGCAACTCATTTATCATCCGCGTCCTCGGAGACCCGCAGGTTCGGTTTGTCACCTAACCTCCCTTCTGTGCCATTCTCAAACCCGCAATTTGGGCTTGTGATGGGCTCTGGGCACAAAGCAGGAGACAACCCTGGAATGGTGCCAGGCTATCTCATGGCCCGCGTCGCCACAGAGAGAGCAGTGGAGTCCACAGAGACACAGTGATGGCACACAAACACACGCACACTGGGGTGAAGTGGGCGCCCTGAAGACCCCACCACTCCGTTACAGCCTCATCGGGGGGGAGGGGTGCCTGTCTTGATTTAAATACCTGTTCCTCCGTCTGCCCCCGCCTTGGGCATTTTAAAACGCCACAGAAAGTCTTCACCTCGGCTCCTGTAATTCTCCAAAGCAGCGAGGAGCGATTTATAAGCTAAATGAATATTCGCCGTTCAACAAAATTAAACTCCGTTGGTTACCCACTGCAGCCGAGCTGGTGGTCTGGTGGGAAAGAATCTGCTGGGATTCTGCAAGCCAGGAAAGAAAATTCATTTTGTGCTCCTGGCATTTAATGATGTCTTGTGCTGAAGTTCTCCACACATCAGGCCTTCTGCCGAATTAGAATAATATGCAAAACCGCTGGAAAATGGTAATTTAAAGTTCACAAATAATGAGTTGTCTGCTTTAGCTTTTATTTGCTGTGTTTTTATGAGCACCTGCATCTCTCACTAAACGGCAGAGAAGAGATGTGACAGACGGCCGGCAGGCGGGCATACGCACCCATTACGTCTGTAGATGGTTGATGAGTTAAGCACTTTGGGTACAAGACAGGAAGCAACCCTGGGCAGGATGGCGGCTCATCGTGGGGCAAAGTCACGCCAAGAGACCCCCCTAAACCGAGATGAGAAGGACGAGCATAGAATGCCTCACAGAATTGAACCCGCAGAGTGCCATTGACCCACATGAAAAACACAACAATGCGTGCCACAGTACAGCACAGTAAGTGAAATACACAGAGGGCCACCTCTGTTAATAGACATTTGAAGGGAGGTGGAAGGCACTATGTAAAATAAAATGGAGAGCAACTGCCAGGCAGATGGAAAAGTGCCAAAGACGGCTAAATGGGAGAGATATGATGGGAACTATGTAAGCGATGGAGACCTAAATGCGATGATGAAGGTACTGTGTCTCCGAGAGAGATGAAGAGCACCTTGTGACGACTAGAAAAGACACTCCATGAGCAATGCAAGACAACAGCGCTGAGGAATAAGTGGATGGGCAAGGTACACAGGAGAGGAGAGCATAAAAATAACCCACAAATGACCAGGGTCCTGCTTCTGACTGGAAGGATGTTTGGCTCATCCAGTTGTCCACCACCATCCAGAGCACCAGAACTCCATGGCTGTGCTGTGTGTGTGTGTGTGTGTGTGTGTGTGTGCGCGCGCCTGTGAAAGCCCTAGGATGTGGTGGGCTATGCTGCTCAGGGTTGTGCCAAAGGGAGCAGTAGAGTGACTGCATGGAGGAGAGGATTGTGGCCACTAGAGGGAGCTAAGAAGCTTCTGCTAACAGGAGCAGAACCGTCACAGAGTGACAAGGGCCACTAAGGATAGCAGCAGCGGTAGCCTAACCCAAGCGGTGAAAAATTAGGAGGCAGGATGATTGGGGGGGGGGGGTCAGGGCAGGAGCTCTCCATACTGGCAAGATGGGCAAACCAGGTGTGGGTGGGTGGAGCAGCACAGTGACCAGAAATGCATGGCTTCATGGAGGACGGCCAAGTGTACATGGCAGCCTGATTTCGAATGTGGCTGCACCATTGTGGCATTTTGGGCTGCATGCCACGTGGACGGCTTTAATCAGAGCAGTCCTATGCGTCGTTAAGGAGGTCGATATTCCACCACTGTTGTGGTCACGATGAAGCTGCTGTCGGCCACATCAGGCCAAATATTTGACATTTGAATAAAGGAGGAGGATGAGTAGAGGACAGGACCACCTTCAAGTGACCCGCCTGTTTAGCAGCCGGCAGGGGCTTCACGTTCAGCCTATACTGTTAAGGCTGTCGAGCAGTTGGTTTAACTCCCAGTCAAGTGCAACGTTTTGGACAGTGGGTGGACTTGAAGTGATACTTGGCTATTAAAGGTCCGCTGTGTGCCTAGCAGGTCTGAAAATGGATGGGTGGACACTTTGGACCCTCCTATCCACTTGTACTGAAGTGTTATTGCTTTAGGGGGTCCTTATTGTGACACATGCAGACGGCATTGAAGTTCTTGCCTTTCTGTGACATGTCACCGTGATGAGTGAGTAGAGCAACCTGAAACCGATGGATGTGAAAGGCACTGTAGTGGTCCGGTGCCCCTCAGATTCACACAGTCATAGGGACCGGGAATGGTTTGTTTGTTTTGGTGGGAGTCCTAGGAACGCACCCGGCTTTGGCCAGACTCTCACACAGTGCCACGAATAACTCTGAGGTCTATTAAATGAAAAGGAAACTCCCCTACGACACACACCTAACAATCGGCACGAACGCCCAAGTCCATAAACAGTCCAAACGAAGTGGCGAGGGGCGCTCCGGACATCCTTACAGGTTCATCGATGGCAGGACAGACAGACAGACAGACGGGTGAACACAAACCACGGGACTTCCTTCACTGCTTAGCTGGCACACTTTAAAGTTACCACCAGCCCTTCTTGTCCCCAGCCGGCCCTTTACCCGTTGCAGACATCCACTCGGGGCGATACCCTCAGGGCAGCTGGGAAATGGAGTCCTTTATGATGCTGCCACAGCCCTATATAGTAGATAAATAGAAATGAAAGGCACTATATAATAGGCAGTGAAAAGGCCCATGTAACCGCTGCATAATAAAAAGCGCTATATAACCTTAAATCGAGGGTGCTTACTGTCCAGTGTTCCTGTACAGTCCAGGGAAGCTCAAACCCACTTGCGGCTCTCTCAGAAGTGTTTTGAGCAAGGCAGAGGCCCGGACCCTGTTACATTGGCAGAGGACCCGGGCACACACTCTTTGTCAGATTTGAGATTGTAATTGAATTGAGATGCGGCCCACTCTAACAGCAATTAGTCAATCTGCCTGGAAGACACTTGCAGAGCGAATGTGTAGCCGAAGTTAATTAAAATCTAAAAAGTCGGGGGCTTTCATTACTGAGCATCGAAGCACTGGCTCCCAGTCTGATCATGGCTGTTCATGACACCCCAGCATGCTCTGTTCAGCTCCACCATTCGACCACTTGAAGGCTGTGATGGGCTCCCCCACCATCCAGCATAGCTACGGTGGGCTAATCAGGTGTGGCACTTGTTTGATTCCAGCAGGTGGCCCCGTGACTGAGAGCAGACCTCTGCTGATGAAGCCGCGTCTTGGACTCTGGAATTTGTGACTTATTGACAGGATTTATTAATTTTGCTGCATTGATGAGGGCAGATCACTTGATTGGCAAGTAGACCTTTTTTTTTTTTTTGTCATTTCTTCTGCTTTAAGTAGGCTTTATTAAGTCCGCCTGTCTGTCCAGGGTACAAATCTCCGCGGCACTGATGTTTGCAGTCAGCTGTCTGTGCTATGGGTGCGGACCCCAAAACTCAGAACGAGGAAGCCTGGGTGACCCTCTTCTTGGGCAAGGAGCAAAACAAATGTTTACTTTCTCAATTGTTTTGTTTTGTTTACCATGTGAATTTATTTATTATATTTGATAAGGGAAAAAAAAGATTTAAAATTCAAAAATGGCGCAAAATTCCAAAATTTGTTCAAAAGAAACCAAAAATTGAAAGCCGTCAAAGAAAATCAAATCCAAACCTGAAATCCAAAGATGAAAAAGCAGAAACTGCCAAATAGAGAAAAGACGGAAGGGGAGCTGAGCAGCCAATCAGAAAAGAGAACAGTTGACAGGGTTCCTCTAAAGCCCCGCCCCATTGGAGCAGGCAGCTGTGCTGTCAGGAGGTCCCCGTCCCCTTTGAGCTCAGCATGCAGAAAACAGGAAATGGAGATAAAACAGAAGGCCAAAGGGAAAGTATAAAGAACATCACACTAAATAAGAAACGAGCCAAAACTAAAAGGAAGCCACCCAAAGTCAGTGACATTAAGTCAAAAGAACAATTCCTAGCAAACCAGCAGGCAGGTGAAGCCGTGACGGTCTGTCGAGAGGCGCGTGCGGTGCTTGTACCCCGTGAGGGTTTGCGGCTCTCTGTATTTTGTTTTCTTGTTTTCTCCAGTCTGTTGTATTTCTCTTAGTTTATGTGATGCTGTCATCTCTGTGGGTGGAGCCACAATTCAGGCAGCTGTTGGTCTAGTGGTGGTCTTGTAAGTATGCCCCTTTTTTAGGAAACTCCTGTTGAATTTGGAGCAGCTCATTTTATTTTTGAATATTTTGTTAGTAAATGTTTTTTCTTTGTCCGCCTTGTTCCATCCAAGACCACACTTTATGGTTATCCTCCTCCTTTAGAGATTTGCAGTTGTTTTTCAGCCGTGGCCTGCTTCCTGACCGGGTGACCACTGAATGTGCCCGTGTTGTCCAATCTGGAGGGGTGGCAGCAGTTAGACTTGAGGTGCGGGTGTTTTGATGTTTTATTTTGTATATCGTGGGGGAGACCTCGGTGCCTGCGGTGGTAAATCGGTTTTGACTGCAGTTATCTCACAAAATAAAAGAAGGATTACAGTCCACTCTTGACGCTTTAATAGGACCACTGCGATTAGCAGGGGCCAACCGGATGCCCTGTTAATGTCCTCTTTGAAAGCAACTGATGGACGTTTGGGTGTGGGACTTGGCCACAGTGGTCCGAGACCTGAGAGGTCCTCCTGTTAATTCAGGGCGCTTATCAGCATCACCAGAAAAACCACAGATAATCTTGATTTCTCCTTTCCTGCTTAAATGACTGTAATGCTGTTTGGGGCGAGGGTTTCTGACGTGACAAAGGCGATGACCTCTGTGGGCACACACACGAGCAGGTGACAGTGGCATGGGGTGTGTCCATAGCGGACCTGATTTATCTCCAGCTTCCTGTTGGGCTCGTTTATCTGTAGGGGGCACACTGGGACTCGGCTGAGGATCTTCTTCTGAAGTCGGGCACAAGGCAGAGGCCAAACCTGGATGGGATGCCAGTCCATCACAGCGCTCACCCTGTACACAGATCTTTAGGATATGCCAGTAGGATCTGAGGATGCCACCTAGTGGCCTGTCGTCTTATGGCATGTTGCCCAGCGGTGCACTTCATGCAGACGTTTTAACATGCCTCCACAAAGTGGTGTGGTATGGTATGGCATGGCCCTGCTTGCAGATAGGGGGCACCGTTTCTGCAGGTCTCGGCACTGAAGTGTGTCTGTGCTCCCTTTGTAGGATCAAGGGGCAGCAATGTTTCCCCAGTCTGATTATTCCCAGTATACATTCTCCCAGCTCGTCCCGGATGGCATGGCCCGGTACAGATGCTCCGAGTCTTTGCGTACCCTTCGGATGACCTACTTTATATGCTCAACTTCTGCCACTCTACCAGGAAGAGGCTATGTCAGATCTTGTCTTTCAGGCTTCAGTAGCTGGCAGGCATTTGCTCCGAGGGGTTCCCTGTGATGGAAGCAGATGAGAATCACAGTGGCAGTTACTGGACATGAGGATACAAATTGATAACTAGGGAGTTCGGTGCACCTGCAAGTGACATTTGAGAAGGAGCCCGCCTAGTCAGGGCCGCAGTCTACAGCCCACTGCCTGTGGTCCACCTGTCGCTCCATAAAGTGATGTTAACATTGGGGGCGGAGTCTTTAATGGGGTGTGGCCAGTCAAACTTGGAGGGAGGAGCTTTGATGGTGTAAATGAATAAAGACTCAGACTTGACTCCTCAGAAGTCCTCTGCTTGACAAATGTTGGGAGGAGGAGGAGGAGGAGGAAGAAGACCAACCTGCTGATCTTCAGCATCTCCCTCACCATTTTTCCATTGGCCTGGTCACGACTCTTATCACGTTCAACTGCCTGAAAGCCGCCATTTAAAAATATGAAGTGTTAGCACACACAAGTGACATGGTGCACTGGAAAGCCCACTGTGACCTTTCATGGCACAAACAGCCATAAATGGGTGTAAGGAAGGTCACGATGACTTTATCTGTTTTCATTTACTCAATAGCAGTGTTAATGTGCCATCTGTTGGAATGAAAAATGCAGTGCATTTATCGATGTGTATTACATAGACAGTGCATTGCAAATGTTAGCGGTGAATGTGCCCAGTAGGCAGACGCTTCTCCTCCATCAGGACCCGGCGTCTCTAGCGTGTCTACCTGTCACAGGATGTTCCCACAATCCTCATCCCGCGTGGTGCTCGAGCTCTGTCGGCTGCTCTCCTCAACCTCGCTAACTCGCTTTGGTATGAACTTGTGCCTTTTATGGCCGCTGTTTTGACAAAGGTTGGTAATCACCAGGGCCAGGAGAAGCAAGGCAGACATGTTGTCTGTTAGCTGGCAAGAGGAAGAAGGTGCTTAACAACTAAAACGCGAGCTAAACTTGTCAAAAAGGGGAGCAAAGACACAAAGAGGGCTTCATGTACGTCCACTCTCAGCACATTCATCTGATGAGACTGTATGGGGGGCTGCCTTGTGCTTACAGTCAGCAGGCTCTCTCTGGATCAGCCATTTAGCAGAATTAGCAGAAGCCAAGGTCCCTAAATTCTGGGAGGACAATGCAGCCCACTTGGGCTCAAACTCGCTTGTCATGGAGCTGGAGGGTTATGGGATGGGGGTCCCAGCCAGCCAGCCAGCACAGGGCACAAGGCAGGAAAAAATCCCGGGCAGGGTGCCGCCCACCATAGCATGTGACCATAAGGACCCTATAAGTGATGCGTAATGCTGTGGTGGGCATGTCCCAAATTTCACTGGGCTTACCACCTCCAGCATGCCTCTTTTATGCCAAAATACGAGATTGTGTCTTTTAACAATGCTGCCACCCTGTCCTCTGGCTGTGCCCTTTCACCACTTTGTAACACCTGCCAAGTTTTTCCCCATCTCCAAGGATTTTGGTCGATGGCAGCTGCCAGTACAAACGTGAGAAGGTGCAGACGTGCCCTTTGTGTGAAGGGCCCCTGGATTAGTGGACTTCGGGATGCGGTCTGCCCAGCACATGTAGACCCGGTCATTTTATAGGCCCCCTGGACCTTCCTTCATCAAATATGAAACCAGATTAGTCCACTTCAGGGTCAAGAGATTATTTGTCGTGTCATTGCCAGAGTGGCGGTTTGTGCAGTTGGCCATCGTCCTCGTCTTTTTTACAGCACGAGTTCTAATTGACACTGTAGAAGCAACTTTGGTGGACGATTTTATCGCCTCGTTATGTGACATCTGAGACGCGGGTGCATCCCTTTTAGACGTGCACAGCATTTCAGAGCACATCCACCTCAATGCATTGTGGGACGTTAGCAAATTAAATGAAATAAAGTCGAGCTGACAGCCCTCTGATGTTGACTGACGCCTTCTAGTCCAGTGGCAGCGTGCCACACTGAAACCTACATGTGCTCTGCCAGTGCCACCAGCATTTCAATTGGGGCACGCGATGGCCAGGCATGCTGATCTATACTGCACCATCTTACTGATTTCTTGTGAGGAGGGGTCTGTGATCAGCCTCACTGTCACACCGGATCATGACTGATCTGATCCGGTGTGACGCACACGCTAATTGGTCACATCAGAGTCCTCGTGTGTGAACCACTGGGGCTCCACTACCTTATATGGAGCTGGGCGTGGTCCTTCCTCTTAGGGCTCCACCCAACCCCACAACAGCATTGACTTCTGTCACACGTTTTCTTACAGATGATGGAGCTCCACATGCTTTACGAAATGAAGAAAGAAAAATCTGCTAAGTAACAAAGAATAAAGTCAAGTCTTATGGCCAGGAGGACAGAAAAACCAAGGAAACTCCAGCGGGCTGGAGAGAAAACAAAATCTGCAGGGGTTCTGAGGTCACGAGACCATCTGGCCAGCCCCAGGGGGGGCATTCTACCCAACATCAATGATCTCACAAAATACGAGAAACCACATAACTGATCAGAACACATCACGAGACAAACGACAGCCATTACAGAGTGCAGGAAAGGGCAGGCCTCCGATCTGGGGGTCCCTGACTTTGGGTTTTGATTGAGGGGCTCTGGTCTCGTTCATTTGCTGCGCTCTTATATGGTCTTCCTTTCTCCTCTTTGCCAGACGCCATGCTCCTCCAGTATTGTACTTGTTTGTGACTGCGCCTCGTTTGGAGTAATTTTGCTGTCTACATTCTTTGATTTATTTAATTCCCTTAGCGTGAATTTAGGTTAATTTATTTTTATTACTGAATAATTTGTTTAATTGCCCAATAAAAACCCGCATTTTAGCAGCAGTCGGCTGTTTGGCAGGCTTTTTCCTGGGGTTTTAGCTGCCATCTCTGTCTCAAATCGTGGAGATGGGTGGTGTTACCAGATGGGGGCGCTCTTAAGTGACGTAACCCCACTCGCACAGCTGTGCAGTCCAGTGAAAGGGTGACAAGGCGGTTGGCACCGTGTTAGGGTCTGAACATTGAACGCCCACCTTGTATGAGTTGTCTTTGCTGCTGTTTCATTGTTTGTTTGTTTTCCTGGGGCTTCACTTAAAATGTGCGTCTTTAAGCTCGAGTTTTGAAGCCTAAGGAGTTCATACTTCACAAGTTCTTTTCAGTGCCATTGCTGGGGTCGGAGGGCATACAGGTTGGCATCACGCACTTGCATGGGGGTACGAAAGAGTGTGGAAATGTTAACGTGTTTCTCCTGGCACTTGCTTTGTTGTTGGCCTCCCTGCTTTAGACGTTTGAGCGTCTGCCCGACTGCAGATGAGCCTTTTGTTTTGGCTTTGCTGCTCTGAGCTGATCTCATTTTGAAGTTTACCCTTTCTTGAGTGAGGGTGGTCTTGTGGGCCCTTACTGTAAAATTGCTGCCACTTGCCCATTAAGAGGACTAATAGAATGTTAGATTATATCGCGCCCCAACGTGTGTGTCCATATTACAAAAGGGACCAGAGAAAAGCAGCCAGGCCGATTCAGGACCACCACAATCTACTTAGCAGGTGACCTGACTGGACGGCGGTCAAGGGCAGATGTGAAAGTACTTCTTCACACGGAGAACCAGATCTGGTGGAATTGGAGGGATTTGGAGACCCTCCGATCTCTACAGGATGTCATTTTATAAAACTGAGGTGAACACGATGGGTGAGCTTGTGGGCTGGATGCCCCATTCTTGTTCAGCTTGGGGAGAACAACTTCAGGGGATCAATAGGGTGGAAATGAACACTCACTGAGCCCCCTTATGAGATACTTGTGGGTGTTCAGTCCTACATAGTGAAGGAGAACTGAGCTGTGATCATTCAGAAGATGGCGTCATTCCTGACATGGAGGACGAGGCAGAGGGTGACGTAAAAGCAGAGAACACTGAGACCTGCCGTATCATTTCAGACCGTTGAACAGAATAAAACCAAGCAGACGTGATTGTTCAGGGGAAAGCCACGGACCCCAATCCCAGACAATGGCGCTGTCATTCAAGTGTCACATCTGATTCTCTGTGCCATTACCTTTCTGAGCAAATCAGATGCCAGGCACAAGGGCCGTTCTGGTCGGCTACCACACGTCAAGCTGGATGATCTCAGATGACCCCAAAGCGCTTGGAGCTGTGAAATTCTGTGTCAGGGCAAATGCTAGTCATCTCGAGAAGGTGGTGTCCTTGGCTTCAAAGGGGACACATCTAGGAAAGTAAGCAGCTGTGCCTGCTGCTCTCCAGTGGCATCAAGGAGAAGGCTGTGGGGTGGCGGTGAGGAACTGTAAGCGCACATTGGAGTTCATTCATTCCTTTTAACACAGGAGGGTTGGCCTTCACCTTCTCGTCTGGCCAGTGTGCCTTGACATGGACATGCGATGGCATTTCAATACTCCATGTTGCACCCGTCGCATGTCTCTCTCTTCTGTACCATTGTGGTCAAACCAGGGGTCCTGCCCAGCTCCTTGCTGTTTCTTCCTCTCTTTCTTTCATTGTCACTATTTGGTCTTCATGTCATTGTTCTATTCCTCTGTCGTTTGTTTTATTCTATCAGGTTATTATCCGGTGTCCATGTGGCTGTTGCGGGTATCTCGTCTTCTCCTTTTATTCTGTGCATTGCAGTTCCATTAAAGTTAGCGATAAGACAATAGAGCAGCGGGGTCAGGAGGTCTCCGTACGAGCGAGTTCTCCTTACTTATCCTCGACAGCCGGTGGTGCTCACAGCGGGGTCCGTCTCCTGAGGGTCCTGAGCAGGCCTCCTTTTCTGGTCTGTTCTCCAGCTGAAGGGGCTGCGGTCCTCTGAACCCCCCACCACAGTGAGGCTGGGATGTTTCCAGGCCTGTTCAGCCTCCTCTCTTCGGTGTTCTCCGTTCTCGTGGTGTTGTGTTAAGTTGATGTCATCATTTTAAAGGAATGAGGAGGATATGATGGGGATTTGTGCACAAGTGCCATCTAAAAATCTGGTGTTTGAATATTAAAAAGAGCCTCTTCAGTTTTCTTCTCAATTTTTAATTCTGTTGCACCAGCTTTAAAAAAAAATAAATAAAATCTACAGAGTAATGGTTAATATAAATATTTGATCACAGATCTCCGCTGCAGTCCATCATGGGAATATGAAATAATGGTGTTGAGGACATGAAAAGATGGAGAGCTGAACGTGACGTCTGAGCGACTCAATCCAGTGTATTGACTAACCAGCCCTCATGTGGCCTTTCCGTCCAGATCTGCAAGGAGCCCCCAGTTGAGGCCCAATGGCATTGCTTCATCGGCCAGTTCCTGTGCAGTCTCTTGTGTTTAAAGCCCACTTGCACTTGGTTGCCTCTGACGAGCCTGCGTGTTCCTCCTGTGTCTGTGTGGCTTTTTCTTCTGATACCCTAATGGTTTGCTTCCAACACCCGTTTTCGGTTACCTGACATTCTTGTTGAGCCTCACGGACCTGGGAATGTGAGGCTGTCGGGCGGTGTGGAGCCTAGGAGATGGAGACACCGTCAGAGTGGGTCATTAAGGGGGGCATCGGACAAGAATGAGTCTGGTTTCTGAATGTAGAGTATGGGACTGGTAGGGAAGGTTCTGGAAATGGGGCCACAGTGTCTGGTAGAGTAAAGCACCCTCTTGTGCCAGTGGGCAGCGGCTCACGCCTCTTCTTTTCTGTTTCAACAGTTCCATCCTTTTGGGGTCTTGTCAATTCAGCCTGGAACCTGTGCTCTGTGGGAAAGAGACAATCGCCGGTGAACATTGAGACCAGCCACATGATATTTGACCCCTACCTGACCCCCCTGCGAATCAACACAGGAGGACGGAAGGTAAGTCGCACGTGTTGGGACTGGTGGGGGTGTCAGCCGGGACGGGCTCTCCAATTGGACCGTCTGACCAGCTCTCTCTCTTTTTTTTTTTTTTTTTTTTCCCCCCCCTGCCGTTCTCCACAATGCTGATGCTCTGCACTGTCACTTGAATTGTGTCCATGGCAGTTTGGGTCACGTATTCAGGACGGTGTGGGGTCCTCTCTGTCTCTGCCTGATTGATGTGGGTAGGTGGTGGTGGTTTGAAGATCTTGCTGTGTGTCATCAAGCTTCTCTGCTGCCAGCTTTCTAGTCCAGGAGTGAGCGGTTTTCTTCCAGGTTGGCACTTACTGATGTCGGGTTCACTGTTGTCTTACACACTTGGCAAGTTATACTGCCATTTTGCTGCTGTGGATATTAATGGGCAAAAGTGAGGGGCACTTTTTGCCTTGCTGTGACATGCTTTTCCTTTCGACGGTTATATAATAACCGGAGTTCAGTTTGAGTGTGTTGTGACTGAACTCCTGAAGAAGATCTGCGCCAAATGAGATCCATCAGTGGCAAGGCAGAGGCAAAACACAAAGGAGCAGTTGGGACGAGGCCACCAACAATAGGCAAGGAGAGCCCAAGCTGGTGTTTGGATCACCATTTAGGGCTGGGCAGGATCAGGGATATCAGTGCAAATCTTCACGGCCACGCTGAGGTATTTAGTGTCCAGCGACAGGCCCTTAATGCTAAGGGAGTCGAGAGTTAAACAAGTGAGCTGAGGAGAACAGAGCTTGGCACACATTACCTTGGCACCAGCTCGGGGAGGGGTCTGGGTTTGACTGACCCGTGCCCCATTTGTTAACTGGGTTAGCCTTACCAATGAGCAGGATGTAATGAGGGGGTTGAGTCGCCACAGTGTTACACCTTTGGCATATTCAAAAAAGAAAGTGCCAAATCTGCCCAAAACGTGCCCTCCTAAAGCTAAACTTGACAAAGTCTGAATAAGAAACATGGCGTCAGACGAGGCAAGTTTGACATTCGGTGCAGGACAAGTGGGGAGACTCCAGAGAGAACTCCAGCGTGGTTACCTGAGGAGCAGACTGCTGCCACTGGCATACGCTTCTTTATTTAAATATTCATTGATTTGCTTTTTAGGATTCTAGAAACGTCCCTTCATTTTTCCTAAACCAGCAACCAGACAATAGCAGGATGCTGATCACCAGCTAACTTTTTAAGGTTGAACATAAATAAATGAACACCTGTGCTGCGGTGGTACCTGCTGATGGTAGAACGTGCAGATACTTTCTACACACACATCCCCATTTATTTGCTTGTTTCTAGGAATGGCATAAGCCCCCCAGTCCCATGGTGCCAGTCAGCAAGCACCATTATCTGTCTATCAGTACTGTGGACAGAAGACTGCCCTATCAACCAAAATGAACTTGGGTTACGCTGGCCCAAAAATGGGACGTCGGCAGAGCAGAGCTACTCTCGGATCGCTTGCCTTGTGTTGGCTTCTGTGCTCACAGTGCTTTACATGCGTTTGTGTGTGTGTGCGTGCAGATGGCCCTGTCCCTGCGGTGGACTCATTTAAATCTGGCTGAGTTGTGGATTTGTTTGGATTCTCCCCAACGCCGTCCTGGCGAGGTTCTCGCTTTGTAGCACTTTGCTGGGCCCTGTGTGTTTATGAATTAATAATGCTGTAGGCCGTGAAATACGCTGAGGATTTGTTGGTTTGTGGAGCAGAGAGAGCGTGTGTGTGTGTGTGTGTGTGTGCGCGTGCGTGTGCGTGTGCGTGGGCTGCTTGTTATGCTCATAAATATAAAATAATCCTCCACACAGTTAAGGGGCACCTTTTTCTATTATTCATTCTTCACCGTAATTGGCCGTTTATCCATGAAGAGAAAACCCACTTGTTTTGTTTGTCCTTCATTGTTTATTAGCAGGACCAGCCCTGGGGTTCAGACCACCGAAAGTGCCCTTTTAATCTCGGGAGAAGACTTGATGGAAACTTCAGAGGCTTCTGGGACGAGGAATACACCATGGGATTATTGTAGGGGGCTCTGTAATGTCTGTTCCCTAGGGGTACACGCATGTGATGGCCCCTGGGCTGCTCCTGTTCACCACCTGCATGTCCAGTGGATGGATGGAGGGAGGGTGGGTGTTGGACCAGCTTTTGGACCAAGGTACTGGCACCCACCTGGTAGTTGGTACATTGTCTCTCTGATGCCCCCCAGTGCGCCGCACCAATGAAGGTCTTGCAGCGCTCCATAGTTCTCTTTTAAAGTATCCAGTATGTTGTTGCGGGTGGGGAGGTGAGAGTCCCCATTGTGTAGAAGAGCACAGAGGGCAGTGCAGTAATCCCCACTATTAATGTCATGTGGGGGTCACCCCCCCCCAGATAGTCTCTTGGTGTGATCCACATCCGCTGCCCACCCTAGTGACGCCACTGTGATACGGGGCACCTGTGTACTCTTAAGAGTTGTGAGGTGCAGTGCCAGTGGAGTGTTCAGCTCATCGGACAGCAGAAGAACAAAGAGCTGAGCACTGGGTCCATTAAACCCAAATTGGGGGCTTTTGGTGCTTCTTCAGTAACGGCATACCACCCACCCGCAAACCCATGTGAATGCAGATGGGAAGTTGGGGTGTCCAGTGGACGCCATTCTCATTAACCAGCCTGCATCACACCCCAGGCTTTACGTGCTGCCCTCTTGCTGCTGGGGCAGACTGAGTGATTGGCTCTGCTGCACCCATCCAAAGGCCTATCCCAGCAAGCTTTGGGCACAAAGCAGGAAGAAGACCTGGACAGGGTGAGCGTGTGCAGCCAGTTTTTATTTTATTTTATTTATTTATTTTTTTTTTGCATCACCAGTCTCCCAACCCGCTTGTCTTTGCACTGTGGGTGGCTGAACTCTGGAGTACCTGAAGAAAACCCACATGGGCACGGGGAGAAGAAAATCCTCCTAATAGTGAAGCACGGTTCAAACACTGGCATTACGTAAGCTTGGCAGCACAAGTACGGAGGAGTGAGGCACCAAACACACAACCCCAATGTCCTGGCTTTCACGTTTCGACTGTTAATGCTGCAGTTATTTCTTTGCCCTCCTTGAGTGTTTTCAGGTGGTGGTTGTTGTTGTTCTCTTCGGTCCAAACTCTCACAACTTTCATCCTTTTTTTTTCCTCTTCCCCCCAAACCCCCAGAGTTCCCCTTTTCGGTTATTTAGTGTTGTAATAAAGCCAAAGATAATGAGTCCGCTCTGCTCTGTGTAGGCGTGCGCGCTGCTTGTAAATCTTTCTGACATTTCCCAAATGGGCCTGCCTGCTCTTCGGGCCCTCTAAGGGATGCGCATCCTTCAACCTGCTGGCTCTCTTCAGCGTTCTGCTTATTCTGCTGCTGCCCTTTTCTTTGGCCTCGTCTCCTGGCTTCCACCGTTTTACAGTTTGTGCTGCCTGTGCTTGGTCATTTCTCGTCTGTGTTTTCTGACCTCTGTGGCCCACTCTTCTGTTGTGCGTAACTGAACTGCTCCACGGCTTTGCTCCCACGTCTCTTTTGGCTTCTCCTCCTGCCAGTGTCCCCTGTGGTCAGGATGCTTCTACTCGGTGACCCTGATTTGGATTAAACACTTCATAGCAAACTGAAGAGCTTCAGGGGCCTCATTGTAAGGTTCTATTATTCCAAAAAAAAAAAAAAAAGAATAGAAAACCTCTGTTTAGTGAGGGGGTGAAGAGCCAGCAGCTAACGGACCAATTAAATGTGGGGACTGTCACGTCACATGACTGATCGCATTGGCCACAGTCTTATATACGTGTGAATGAAGCCATCTCATGTCTTTAGTTTTCAGCCTCATTCTTGCATGTGGCCATTTTGTTTATGATGATAGTGCCCACTGCTAAGATGGTGGGGTGGCATGGCATGCTTGAGAGGGTGATGTGCTACTCCTGTCTTACTAAACACTGTGGTGTAGACCGTGGGCTTTGTGATTTGACTCTAATGGGCTTTTATGCTGCAGCCCCCCCAGATCCTCCCTCATGGTCACCATTGGTGTTGAGTCGAGTGTCCCAGAGTTGTCTTCCCATTCGATCCACTAAAGTTAATGGGGTTAGTGGGTTATGTTGTTTTTGAAGGATCACTTTTCATATTTTATTGTGATTTTGTGCCCTGGTGCCCCTAATACCTTGTAGGTGAGGCCTTAGGAGGCAGGACCCCTGAGGTTGCCACACCTGAGTTTTAGAGGCCATGTCCTTTGTTTTGGGGGGGGGTTTGCCTTTCTTGGTTTATTTTGCTTCTGTCACTGGATTGAGGATTTGGAATTGTTTGCCAAGAATGAACTTTTACGCTTCTTTTTGTCCCCTTTTGCTTTTTTGAGCCTTTGTCTTGTATTTTGTATTTTATTTTTTCCAGTTAACTTCCTCCTTTATTAAGATGCCTTAATTGCCCTTTTTGTACACAAGCTGAAGGTTTTCAGTCATCCTTTCTTTTGGGGCTTTTTCTGTAATTTGGGTCATTTCTTGTTTGGAGTCTGCTGGGCTGGAAGCCTGCAGTTTTGGGGGGGGGGGGATCTCCTTGGGGAGGCTGGTTAGGTTAGGCCCGGCCCCCTACCCTTATGGTCCTTTTAGGATGCCACATGCCTGTTTGGATCTGCTAATCATAAGAATGCCATTACGGTAAGAGAAAGTGCCTGTCTGAGTGAAGTGGCTCCTAAGGAGGCAAGACAAAAAAATAAAATAACACAATGTGGGGGAAAAATGGGAAGCGAATAAACTCACAAGCTGAACATGTGGGGGGCACACGCGGAGGCCAGATGGATAAAGCGGTAGAGTTTACAGATACAGCCATCTTGAGAGGACTCGTCTCCTGGGGTCCTAATCCACACATGGTGCTCAGTTGAAGGAGCAGAGCCCGAGCATCAGCAGCATGGCCAGCGTCCCTCCTCGATGAGTGTGTCTGGACTGAGGGGCACAGGGACATCACTTATTGATGTATTTTATGAAGCCACCCTGATCATTGAGTTCACCTTCAAGAGCCAAAGGCGAGTTCAGACCAAACTGACCAAGCAGGCGTTGGTTCACCACGGCCCTTGGGCCTCACGCCCTCCTGTTCCCATCGCGGTCCCTACCTTCACAACTGCCATTACAGTCAAAAGCGTCACAAGTCTGCTGTTCTTTGAAATGACAAGCAGTTGTCATGATGTGAATCCCTTTTGTCCAAAAGCTCTTAATTCAAAAGGTCGGAAAATGGAAATTTGTTAAAAACGTTGTTAGAGTCTGAGTGTCAAATGAAAAGCCTTTAAGTGCTGCCACCAGCGGTAATGTGTTAGCAGAAATTAAAGGTCCACTAAATGGATGTTTTGAGGTGGGCACGAGTCAAATGAAAGTCTGGCATCAAGGTCACGTCTAGAAGCACTCAAAGAATCTGTGACATCTTCGAAGCTCTACCACCATACGGATAACAGATGATGTCCTGCACTCATCATTGATGAAAAAAGAAAGAAAAAGCAACTTGCAAAGCGTCGACTTTGACATCTGGCTTGAAGCATGCAAGGCCTGCGCCGCCTCAGCAGACGTAATAACGAGACGCAGGCCATTTAGTCTGTGCGCTTTAAAAGCCTTCCTCCAGCCGCTGTGCTCCGCTCTAAATTAATGTGTAAGATCAAATTAAAATTTGTTTTACGAGTTATTTCCGCAGTGTGAGGCTCCGAGTAATGAGAGCTCGCGTCTTCCGCTCTGGATAATGTGGTCATTTGCATTCTCCTTGTGATTGTTAGGCTCTGCTTTTTGACAAACGATGTCCAGGTCTGATGTCTCCTTAGGTGCTGTTGTGGAGTTGGTGGCTGGGCCTGCAGCGCCACCTGCTGGTGCTACTTTGGAGGCTGCTGACTTGCTGCATGGTGGTAGAGGCAGCCATGTGTGAAGAGGACGAGTCGGGGTGCAGGTCAAGAGAGCGAACGGTGCCTTAACTTGTCTTTGGTCTTCATTTAGTCGACGTCCACGTGTGTCAAAAATCAAATGTGAGGGCTGTCTGTCTGTCATACACAGATTTGAACTCCCGGGTCTTGGACTCCATCGACACTTTATGCTGTGCTGCACATGACACGATCCCTGACTTGGCCTGGCAGGCTCCTTGAGCTGTACAAGTGGGCTTCAGGGGATGTGACCGCTTCTTGTGAGCTCTGGTGACGGTGACACACGCTGCACTGACTGACTGGCTTCAGCACCAGCACCAGTCACACACGTGGCTGAACAGAACGTCACACGTGACCAAAGACTTGAAGGTGGGCTCCTTGTCCATCCAGCACAGTGCCGGTCTGTCAGAAGGAGCCCCGGTGACATCGGGTGCCACTGAAGGACATAGCAGCAGTTCTTGGCGGAGTGCTCTGGGCTGCTGTGTTTCAGGATTGGCATGTGTACCTCATCTCTTTGAGTCCTGCTGCCCTGAATGTTACGAGTTGTTGTCTCACCACAATGCAGTTTGACTTAGCGGGTGTTTTTAAAAGCATCGTCATCTTCAATACGATGACTTCACTCATAGCAGCAGAGACTCGCTCCAGTCACCAGCATCAATCCAAGATGGCAGCACAACAGTAAATCTGGACACGTTACTCCACTCCATTGGTGTTTCTTCTTCCACGGTGAGTTAACTGAGATGTGATTGATGGACGGCTGTTGGCGAGTCTTGGGCTGGTGCTGTACTGGCTGAGTTCAAGTAAACCATGCTGCCCTCTCTTCCCTCCAGGGTCTACCAAGGGGCAGAAGGAGCAACATGCATAAGGTAGGAGATGGCATGAGGCAAGGATATGCTGGACAGCCGCAGGTTGGCCCGCCACATCATTCTGATTGGCCTTTGGGGGCTTTGGCTGATATGTGATGCAAAAGGAACAGTTGGCATATCCTGGGCGCAGATGAAACGGTGCGGTCTGTCCCCATTGACAGCTGGCCCCCCCCCCCCCCCCACACGACTCTTAGGGACCCTTTGACACTCCTCTACCTGCCTGTCTTTCTTTGGAAGGACACTATGCCCCCTGGCACTATATGCCTCTTGTCTGGGTGGTCATTGAGTATTTATGCCAGTCATTTAATAAGTGGGAGGCTGTGTGGTGTAAAGACCGAGGAGCCTCAGTGATGCCCACCTTGTCCTGCTATGACAGATGCCCATCCTGGCATTGCAGCTTGCTATGATGTAATTGAGCAGTTGAGTGGTGCCCCCTGATTAGTTCAGGGCCTTGGCACAGCCTTTTTGTTTTACCTGTAAGCCTGGCGTGACCTTTTGGAGGCACGCTGTAAGCTGCCTTGAGCAGGGCCACACAAACGTCACTTTTGAGCAGTTGCCACAACGATCTCCTGTGCGGTGGAAATGCCTGCTGCTCCATAAAATGTTAATGGGCGACAAGCAGGAATTTGTTTTTTTTTTCCACTGTTATTAAAAAGTAAATATTTGCCAGGCCGCAGTGTGGCATTAAATGAAGCGCCACTTGGGGTGTTATGAATGTTCATTAATGGTGGCTTTTTATTGGCTCATACATAATGGATTGTGCAGGATGAATAATTGAGGTGTGCAGGCCTGGCCAGTTGTGTTTATTGAGTCTTCCTTGTCTAATATTACTGGGATGAAATATTAACTCGAAAACAGACGCTGTGGCCCTTCAGATGAAAATATCAGAACATCCTCTGTTGAAGTGGACCTTGTGAAGCCTGCCTACAGCGTGGACACCTGGAGCCCCCTGTGCCAGTGGCCCCCGTCAGGATTTAATAAAGCAGCACTGCCGCCCTCATGTCCTCCTGCTTTTCATTTTGTTGAAACCTCTCTGAATTTTTAAATTCTCTCATCATCTACCTGTGTGCTTGGATGTTGTAGGGAGTGAGGGACGGGCGGGCACGTGATGCCAGTGTCAAAAGTGTTCATGCTCCCGGCTGCTTTGTGCTTTGATTTTAGGAGATTTCATGTCAATAGCAGGCACATGAGCTCTACATCATATACAAGGCGCTGGGCATGGTGCCACCCTGTTCAGTTAGCATCTGCCAGGCTTTGAGTTGAGGATTGCTAAAGGGGTGGGTGCCATAGACTCTCAGCGCTATAAGGCAAGTCCAACCTGGTCAAGGGCTGTGGGCGCTGCCCTCTGTGCCTGGGTCATCACTGTGAACAGCGTATGTGGCTTCTCAAGGTGAAAGTCTGGAAGGCAGTGGAGTGAGTGAGTGAATGAAAAGGTGATGGAATGAGAGTAGATAAGTGAGTGGGCCTAATTAATGTTAC
Source organism: Polypterus bichir lapradei (assembly GCA_026402145.1). Classification (NCBI taxonomy): domain Eukaryota; kingdom Metazoa; phylum Chordata; class Cladistia; order Polypteriformes; family Polypteridae; genus Polypterus; species Polypterus bichir. The sequence goes on along the minus strand of JANRMT010062846.1, from coordinate 607,045 downwards.
TTACATCCATGAAAGAGTGAGCGAGGGAGTGGGCGCTGCACTCGGCTGGAAAACGTGCTAGACATAAAATCCAATTTGGGGACGCCAGGGTCTGTTTGGTCGTGATGATGATGATGGGCTCTCCCCTAGCCCTTCATAACTTTCCAGTTCCTGGCACATTCCCAAGCTGGGCTTATCCAGTCAGATGGTATGCAGAACCCTTACACAAGACGTTGATGCCACTCTAAACTGGAATGACACACAGACTTGTAGTGGGCAGATGTATAAACATGGCAGGGTGCCAACACTGGCACTCGGCCCCCTTCAGATGCACACGTGGGGCAGGATATTTTATGTTGGTCCGGCCCATACCCACCCCACCAGCGTTATGTCTTAGATTTAGAATTTGGAGATTATCTTAAGCCAGTGATGGCATTCCGTGAGTAGCCATATGAGTTAATCTGCCCGCTTATCATGTCACGTTGCTTGATGGGGGGGGGGGGGGGGGGGGTCTTTTTTTAAGATGGCAGTGGGACTGATATTATGCAGGGAAAGCTGAGAAGGAAAAGAGTGCAAGAAAAGTGTTGAGAGCCAAAGGAGATGGGCAGGAAGCCGCTGGCGGAGGGGTGAACCAGGAGGCCTCTGGTGTCGGCTTACAATGGCAGGCGATCCTGACCTCCTACCCTGAGAGAGCACATGGATGGGTCAAGTAAAGTCGCTCACACTGCCCACGCCCCCGGGCACCTGGCAGGAAATGAACGGGATACAACTTGTCGGTGACGCCCTTGTCACATGAAGCGTCTCACTCTGGTCACATGTGACTTGTCCTTCGTGGTCATTTCCAGCCTTTTGTGGCACACACTCGTACAAAGGCAGGCCGTTTTATAGAGTGGACAATGAGTGACTGACCTGGGGTCCCACAGAGGGTCATTACTGAGGACAGAGTCTTTCCATAGCATTGGTGTAGTGCCCTCATTTCCCAAATGGCTGGTGACGCCGCGAGCCACTGCTAGCTTTGCTGTCTTAAATGACTCACAGCGCCTTTCCGCAGGCCAGGGTTGTAACCTTTGACTGCGGGTCACAGAGAGGGTCAGAGGTGAGTGCCGACCTGTGTAGTTTTAGATGGCGCCTTTCCACCCCAAGGGAGTGGCAAGTAACTGCTGCAGGCTGACGTTCTGGAAGTCTCCTCCACGGTGCCACCCAGTTCAGGGTTTCTTCGGTGGTGCTGCCCCTCTTCAGACTCTCTCATCTTGGTCCCCAGGCTGTAGCAGGTTTCGTGATTCACTTAGGGTGGCCATTGGCGATGTCCTGTATAGCGCCTTCTTGAGCCACATTGCTGGTAAAATGTCACTGCTGGAAGGTCTGGTGACCCCCTGCACTGCATACTGGGGGTCGATGCCAAGGGCTGTATATAGTGCCTTTCCACGTCAAACTCGTGCTCGCATCCCTTTGCAGGTTGAATATAAAAACTCTCGTCGTGCTAAGGGATAAAGAGCAGCTCTCGGGACTTGATGCAGTGCCATTCTATTGTCCAGTCGCTCTGACCCTTTACAACTTGGAGTGGTCCGCTGATGGGTCATTGTCATCGGCTGCACCGTCCCTCCTCCAGTAGAGCAGCGCCAGGGGAGGACAGGCCAGTCTTGGTGCCCCGCCATCCTCATTATCGCGTCAGCCTTTGGGTCGGTGGCTCTTTGGCCTTTGCCGGCATTTATGATGTGCCGATCGATCCCTCGGGCAGGAGTCAGTCTGCCACTTTTTATTTATTTGGGGACTTTCTTAGCAAAGGTGGCCTCCGGGCACTTCATTAGACTGAACAATTACAAGGGCGCATTAACGTGGCAGTGTATAGTGCCAGTGTGCTGTGAATGCTAATGGCTCCTGTAAGCCCTCTGTAATCTGGGCACACAGGCCTATCTTGTCACCGTTATTTACTCGTGGCACCTGAAAGGCGGAGAAGAGAAAAAAAAAAAGCCATTTACTTTCACCTTCACACTCGGAGCGCGAGTACTCGATGTGCCAAGGGTGACAGTGGTTCTCATCTGGTGCAGCAGAAGTGTCTCTATATGGCAACTTAACAATGTGGGCTGACTGGCGCGTGAAGACCGACCTTGAGCAATCAGGGCTCCATTGCTGTCCGTGCGACGTCTCCGCCAGCCAACCCGGGCATCGCAGCCAGTGCAGCTCCTTGTTGGCGTGTTGTGACCGAGGGTGGGTGCTGGGGGGCTGTGCGCTGCCACCATGTGCATACCAAGTGTGATTTGATTAAGAGCTCCGAGGTCCACTGGTCTCGTGCTCAGCTTTAACGGGAGACCCTCGTCAAGAGTGGATGAGACGGCACAGCTTCATCCCTCGTCCAGGAGTAAGAATGGGGAAGGTGCTCGAGCTGCATGTCCTTGAGGCGTATTCAGGGCCTCATCTGCCCTGGGGTGGTCTAACGTGGGTTCACGCAGTTTGATTTCAGTGACGTGTGTGCTGATGTTGGCCTTTGGTGTAGACGTCCTGGTTTTCTGTCTCGGAGATGTGGGAATGAAGGCAGACGCTTTGGACACAATGGCCAGTTGAGGTAATGAGAGGCGTCTGCCTTCATGCTAAAGTTTCATGTTCATCGCAGAGAGAATCAAAACACTGGACTGGCGCAGTTGGTAGAGGGGTGCCCCAACAGATGGCACAGGTTTTCGTTCGCTTTTATCCCTCACCAAAGTCCCACACGAAGGAGGCAAAGCTTTAACCTGTTGTCTATCAAAGCGAGCAGTGCTTGGTGCTGTGCCATGGCTTGATGGACTTTGGTGGTCCTCTCACCTGGGCATTCTTACATCAGAGGGCACCTGTCCTGCCATGTGACGCTGTGGTCCTCGGTCATGGCCGCACTACTCTCCTCTGTCCCACCACAGTCTGTAGAGCGCTGGCCTCTCCATTCGGCTGATCTCTTTTTAAATTGCTCTTCCAAAGTGCGGCCACTTGTCACCTGACCTACAGTCTTTGCCCAACTTAAACTTATGGGTGCCAACAGCCCTCAACTATTGAACCACTGTCTGTACAGGAGCTCTGAGCGATGGCAAACATCATAACAGGACAGGAACTCTGGGTCAGTGTGTCACACTTTGTGGTTCGAGTCCTCGAGTTACACCCGTCCTGTGTATCTGTGGGTGTCCGTCAGTCTTTAAGGGTGGCCAGTGATCTGTCTAGGGGGGCCTTAAAACAAGCTGAGCCCCCCCCCAGTCCCTCTTATGTGGGTATTCCAGCGGCTCAGCGCATCATTCAAACAGACAGCAGGTAGATAAAGAGCACGACTTACTACCTACCAGGCCCCAGCAGTAAATCGGGTGACCAGTAGCCACAGCTGAAGGGCCCCTGGTGTCCCCCACACACACAGTTCATGAAATTAGCCCATCGCAGGGGATCTTCATCATTTCTGACACCTTTGCCTGCATCCTCCTCTCTGCTATCACCTCTGCTGTGCCCAGTTTGAGCCCGAGGACTGAAGTGGCCTCTCTGTTCAGTCAGTGAGAATCCTTGGCTGTGCTGCTGCCACCCCAACACACCACAGCATGAGCGATGGCACTCGACTCACAAAAAGTCCTTGGCAGGAGGCCTCTTGCACTGAATGACCTCGGCTTCCTCAAATAATGGAGTCGTCCCTGGCCCTTCTTGTCCACCATGTCCACATTCTGCTCTTTTCCCGGCTTATCTTTCAGGTGAACACCCAGTTGCTTGTAATTTAACCTCCTCGCTTTCCTCCCCCTGGATGAGGACAGGCGCCGGAGGAGACGTCTCCTTCTGAAAGTCCACCACGAGCTTGGGGTTGAGTTGGAGATGGTTGTGATGACGCCACTCCACAAAGCTCCTCGCCAGGCTGTATTCTCCGTCCTTCCCTTCACTAGTACATCCAACAATAGCGGTGTCATCCAAGAACATTTGGAGGTGACAAGTCTCGGAATCACCTGGAATCAGAGGTGTGAAAAGGAATGGGGACTGCCATCGCTCTCTCTGACACACAGTTCCTTAATCTGACGTACTGCGGCCTGTTTGTCTGAAATCAGGGCAGCGCCGCACACGGAGAGTCTGGATGGTGTGAAAGGCGGCAGAAAAGTTAAAGACCTGTGGGATGAGAGTGGGCTCTGCGCAGCATATGGACGACGGCGTCCTCCACGCCCTCATGCCCGCCTCTCGATCGCCATCATTTGGTCTCGTGCCTGGCTGTGGTCTGTGTGTAGAGAGCGTATGCTGAGTGGACTGCCCCCTGCTGTTGAGACCCTGTACTCACTGCCGTGGAGGAGAGGCCCCCATATGTGTGCTCACGTCCTCCGTGCTCTTTGTTTGGCCGGCTCAGTCTTGCTGTAAGGCGAAGCAGAAGACTTGGGCGACTTGTGACCTTTAGTGGGCTGGTTGTTCTGCTCCTTATTGCTCTTCTCTGGTTGAAGTGTCCGTCCGCTCGACTTTCCTGAGCGAATCACCAGCACTCCCGGGTGAGCCCTCATCTTCTGCTCATTTCACTCCTGAGGTGTAACGAGTGCTGAGCACATCTGTCACCTGCCTTGTCATTTGCACCTCATCATTAATTGGCTGCTGAAGAAGCAAAAATCCATGAAGGATGAACAGGCGTCTGTGAGCTCAGAGGCGTTAAACCAGCAAGCCGAGCTCAGAATTTGAAAGTCTGACACTGCAGAGGCACAGGAGGCAGTGGGCCACTGGGAGGCAGCGAGGCCCCCCTTTTGATCTCAGAATAATCAAGTGAGGGGCTCCTTCTGGCTCTGGTGGACTTGGAGTTTGGGCGTATCAGACGAGTGAATCGGAGCACAATGATAAAATGGCTGTCTTTGTGGTGGCACCCCTCGCTTTGTTTGCCAAGTGTCTTTCATCTTCTGCTCCACCCTGTGGTAGAAGATGTGCAGATGAGGTGGCTCGTTGTTAGGGCTGTGTGTCCTCGTCCTCGTTCCTGCTGCCTGACTTGGAGCCCTCGATTGCCACGTTGTTGTGTTGTGATGCTCAGCCCCTTACCACCCCAGCTTTATTTTAGGTGAGTGTTTCATCTTCTGGTCCATTGTGTTCTCCAAGCGCCCGGTCAACACGAGCTCACGATTCAAAAGGCTTTTAAAGCTGTGTTGGCACTGGGGAGGGCAACTCAACACCAAAAGCAGCGAGCACTTCATTAGAGAGCAACGGAAATCTCAATTAACAAAGCAACTCGATGCCCGGAAAGACCACGAGATGCTCACACCCCCCCAGTGCCAAGTGCAGCGTGATGTGCGCCTTCGGCCCAGTGTCAGGACCGCACGGCAGCGGTCAGGTCCACACCGGGGTCCACCTTAGCAGCTGATGAATAGAAAAACAATTCCTGCCAGGAGTATTTATAAAGACTGGCAAGGTGTCGCTAATCAAAGATGAGAGACAGACAGGCAGGCAGGCTGGCGCCCGATCCACTGGGAAGTCAAAACTTAACTCCAAAGTGTAAATCAAAATCAGAGCCAAAAGTTGCACGCTAGGAGTTGCTGCTGCTGAAGTAGTCGAAAGAAACGGGCAAGTCCAGAACCTTGGGAAACGGAGAAGCGTGCAGTATGCCATCGTAGTAGTGGCATCTCAGGTCAGGCCCAGAAAGGATAACACAAAGGTGGTGTGCCAGGAGGTGTAAAATCCTTTAAAGAGAAAGGAATGTCTGAATTTGCAGGAGAACATCCTGGAAATGCGTGCTGTGATCCCAGAGAAGCTGTGCAAGCTCTTCACGTTCGGCATCTTAACGGCCTGCTCAAGATGGCTTCTGTGAACCGCGCTCTGCTCTCTTCCTTTGTCTTGACGCTCAGCTCGCCGTCTAATTATTTGTTTTGGGTAAAAACTGGCTTCTTCCACATTCGGCTAACTCCGGCTCCAGTGATCCTCGTACACAACAAACATTGGAAACTTATTGGCTAATTAGTGTTGAATTACAGTAATTAAGGGAAATGACTCCTCAAAGCTACCCTACAATTACAAGGAAATTGTGCTCTGGGAAATTGTTCCGGCAAATGCTCCTCGGCACTCGCAGTCGCTTGGCGAGTTCATCGTTGTTGAGAGACGGAGGAAGGAAAATCGGGGGGAAGGACGCATGAGCCGTTAGTTTATGGGGCCAGGCATCCCGGAAAGTAGCGGAGTGTGTGTGGAGTTTGATTGGAGTCGTCGGAGCCTTCCAATTACACCCCAGTCCCGGCGGGTTTGCCCAATTAAATAAGACTTCCGGCCTGGGATTTGGTCCATTTGATTATACGTTTTTATTTAATTGCTTTTCAGCTTATCAGTTAATAATAATGAGAAGCAGAATTGGATTTAAAGTTTAATAAAAAGAGGAACATAATCACCCTGGAGGTGCGATTTAACAGGTACTCTTTAATGGAATTGATCACAACCTGCCGACTCCCCAGCAGACCCTCAGTCTCAGAACCTCGCAGCCAGAAGAGTTGACCGGGCAAAGGTGCGGGCCGCCCACCTCCTCGACAGACTGGAGGAGCAGAGCTAAACCCATTAGCAAATCACCACAGTGCCAGCGTACGAGGGTCTGACAACACCACGATCTCGCCGCTGTGCCCCGTGTGCCATCAGTTGGCTCATTGCTGTCGTGGTGTTCCTTGGGATGTTTCACTTCTCACGTCTTCCCTGCTGCACCCCTTGGGCCAGAGGGGAGTCATAGATTAAGGACCACCTGCCAACCTTTTGTCCTGGCTGTGGGCCAGGCTGGGCACCGGACGTCAAGCACAACCTTTAATTCTTGAACTTTATGCCAGTCAGTGCATTGGAATTGCTCTTCTACATTGGCAGAGTGGCCTTGTCTTCAGAATGGGCACCTGCTTTAGGATGAAATGAATCCAAGTTTTGGCTGGTATCTGTGTGTGCGTTTGGGTCACTGATCTACCAAGATGCCCCTTTCATCTCATGACCCTCGTGCTTCCAGCACAGGCCTAGCGGCCTCTTCCTTTTATGGTGCACACACTGCATTGCTCGCCAATACCTTGTGCCTGTAACGAGAGAATGGCAGGAGGCAGATGAGGAGCATAAAATGAGTAACGTTCAGATATCTGTGGATGTCGAGCTTTAGATAACATATCTCGACCTTCCACAAGGCCCTCAAGTGCAGATCCTCAGGTTCTGTGGGCCCAAAGATCACCCACTCTACTCAAGCCAGCTGGTCAGATCGTCCATGAAGGGCATGCATCTGAATGGCAGAGGTGGAGATATGCCAACCGTAAATCGAGACCAAGTGGGAGTCCGTCGATCAGGTGAGCTCCCCTTGTAGGGCGAAACAACGAACTTCTTGGCACAACGTTCTTGTTTTTACACCAGAGAGGTGAAAGGGTATCTGTAGAAACCCTTGCAACGCTGGAAGTTCACAGCAACGTCAAAGGCCCAAAGAAGACGACGTGCCAAATGCAAAGACGTGCCAGTAGTACAGACGAAGACAGACTGCCCAGCGGTGGAATCGAGATCTGTCTCCTTGGCCGCAGAGCCTGCTTTTAATAATCCTTCTGGAAGTGGACCCTGAGCCCCTTCTTCTGTTCATCAAGCGCTCTGGTTGGTTTTCATCACCGAGACACCGTGGCCATCTTGTAAGCCACACCAGCTGAGGTCTCCTTCCCCTCCGGGTTTGGGCCGTCAAAGAGTCAGACCCCCGAGGCACAGAGCGTGACGTGAAGCCTGGTGTGCCACTTGTTAAAGGACTCGAGTCGTGTTTCTGCTCGTCCTGTTTGCCTCCCGCCTTGGCCTTCCTCCTCCTCCTCTTCCTCCTCGGTCCTTAGCCTGTCTTCAGGCGTCAGAGATCAATGCGTCCTCTGATGAAGTTGTGTGCTATGGATTTCTCCAGTCGGCCTCATCAAAGAACTCATTTCTCTTCCTCTAATGATGCTGAACCTCGAGTTCTCCTCTCTAGTCCTTTAATTTTCACTCGGTCATTACAAGCAGACAGTGACTTAATGAACTGCAAATCGGAGAGGAGAGTAACATAAATCATTTGGCGTGCGTTTCCTCCCGTATTAGCGAGGCCGCTGCTTTTATCATTACGGAGCCTCCAGTGATTTCTTCATGTACTGTAAGCACGCGCTGATGCAATTATGCAGCACACTTTCCGGAAGCCAATTCACCAATAAAAAGGAAGAGTAATTAAGACAAACTGGCTGGGAGTCGGGTTGGTGGGGCTTGTGGGTAATCCGTAACATTATTACCGTGAGCAGGGTTCTAACACATTTACCGAGGATCGGTGGCAAGCCGGCAAAAATAACCTCAAATTTATGCAAATTGGATTTAACTTTGTTTTCTGTTTTCCCCCTTTAATTCTTCTTTGTAAATATGCATGCGTAGACATTCTGTATGCTAATGACACAAAGGTGCATGCTGGGATTGATTCATTTGTGCTGCGCAGTGTGTTGGGGAAAGCAGGAGGCTGGAGAGCATGGCGAGGAAGGACACATCACACACTTGGAATGAGGTTCACCTCCCAAACTTAACCTCTGGCTTCACATGAGGCCTAGGTGGAGGAGAGGATACCACAGAGAACAACGGCCATGATGAAAGAGTACGACGCCATCATGGGGGGTGTGGCAGTATCCAGTGAAAGCAGAGGCTCCTGGGAAATGAGGTGATGCAACTGGGTGGGCTGTCTGCTAGGGGGGCAGTGAAGACCCAGTTCTGAGGATTGTCTCTTGGGTGATTGATGTGGTTTTGTGGTCTGCTTCTGGTAGAGACATGTCCCCAGAAGTCATGTCAGATGGTGTCGTTGGCACAGCAGTTTGTAGGCTGACATCATGGGGGTCTCACTCTCCCAGGTTTCTGGGTTTGACTGGCAAATCCTTGGCAAACAGCCCCACATTCTGTTCCTTTGACTTCAGACGTCAGATCCCCTTTTTTGACTTTGTCCTTCATTCCAGATCCTCGTCGTCTTCATCGTCATTGGTGACAGAACATTCATGGCACCCATTTCTTTGCTTCAGGCCTGGTTCTCGGGTGCCATTCACCATCCGTTTTCGGTGTGCATTTAATTGTAAGACCCTCAGGCAGCTCTCGGGAGGGAGGCGAGCGCTCAGGCTGAGGTGTAGGAGGGGGGCTTTAATGTGGGGGTCGGTCGAAACTCCTCTATGTCTGTGGACGGACCACACAGATGTCAAAAGCCCAGAGTGGCCGTCCTTTGCCCTTCTGCCAGGCCTTTTTGTGTGTACTTGAAGATGCCCACCTGCTTGAGTGTGTGTCTGGGGGCATCGGCATGACTTCTGTTTTTTTGCCACAGTCCAAACACCTGGGCACACCATCCAGTGCGTCTTCCTGCACTGTGCCCTGTGCTGCCAGGATGGGCTAGGCACTGAACTGGCCTGAACAGGTTTGTGCCATCAGAATATTCAGTTTGTCTTTGTGTGGCGCCTGTCAAAGATGGCAGGCATCGAGCTCTGAATACTAAGTGGTGTGATCTCATATGCCAGGCATGGCGCCCTACTTCCACTGCTGGCAGACCCCATGTCCCTGTCAGACACACACAGAAAGGAATGCAAAGACTGTGGTGCCTGGTACTTGTCTCTTCATGCCAAGCGTTCAGTTTCAAGCAGGTGACTCCTGAGCCCTAAGGGCTCACCTGAAGATGTGAAGGCAGACATGAAGCGCATCTCTGCCAAGTGTGCACACAGACTGGCAAACTTTAGGCACTCGACTGTTCAGTGGAACAGGACCCCCTGGGTAGCCCGCCGCGGGCATCAGCAGCTTCTCAGTCTGCTTGTCTTTTTATTCTTCTGCCTGCTTGGAGTAAACTCTGAAGACTTCAAGATGTCGCCAGTTGGTATCAAACAAGCAAAGAAAAGCAGGAATCTCCCAAAAGGGGGCAAAAGACTGAAGGCCACAAAATCAAATCTGCCAACCAAAAGACAAAAATAACAAAAGTCAGAATTCGAAAACCCGAGCGCAGAAAATGGATTTTAGTTTATTTTTAATAGAACTGGGGGTTTCATGGTGACCCTCTTCCTTTTTGAGGCTAAGACCTACTGGTGGGGCCCATTTTGACTTTCATGAGCCCCGTGGCAGTCGTCTCAGAAATACGATGAGAGTGGAGTGCAACTTGTTAAGCAGCCTCGATAACCGCTGTGCCACTCTGCCACCCTAATAGAAAGAAAAACAGGCCAGCAGACTGATGAGACCAAACGATGACAGGACTTAAATAAGAAGCGGCCCCGGTGCCTTTATCTGGAAGAACCCCACACGCCGCGCTCGATTGTTATAAATGAACTGGCCCCGAGTTTGCAAATGGCAGCAAATTTTGAAAAATCTCCTATTTTTTCCACAGTAATCACAAGAGAAAGTGCAGCACGGAGAAAAATGAAGCCGAGATGGAACAGAAAAATGAAAGTGTCACACGTCGGTATGTGTAATAGGGTGGCGAGACTGGCTGAGCCTGAAGTGAAGAAATCAAAACGGCGAGACCACTTAAGTTGGGGGTAACAAAGGGTCTCTTTTCAGACCTCCTTGTTTATTTCATAAAGCACATCATGATGGCCAACAGCTGGGTCAGAGGACAGAGAGCGGAGTGCGGTGACATAGCCGAGGCCACACACACACACACTCCGTGAGGACGTGACTATGAGGAGAACGGCCATTACCCTTGGCACAGGCTCACCTCGCCCTCATGCTTTGCCAGCTGTGAACCCGGCATTGGCTGTGATCACAATGGTGGGGACTTACGTCTTCATCAAGTCCTGGCAGTGGTGGTCTCCTCGTCACTTGATTAATGAGAAGGTCGTCGGCTTACACGCTGCTCAGGGCTCCTTTGGACTTTCACAAGTGCCTGCCAGGCAGGCGCTGTGGGCGCACCTCACCACCACTTGAGAACATTTTTGGGTTGTTTCTTTTCAGAGGCTCGCCAATCAATTAAAGTGCAGCCGCAGGAGCCTCTTCACTCCAAGCACATCCAGCGAGCTGCACATCCAAGTGGCACGCTGAAGCACTTGTCACCACCATCTGCTACCGTCACACGTCATTGAATACCACTCAAGGGTGGCAGAACTCCTTGAACTCGACGGGGACGCCATCGCTAAATGTCTGCTTAGTGCCTCCGTACCGTGATGTGAGGCGTCTGCTGGTGGAATGTGTTGGCCACCTTGATTTGTGCGAGTTGAGCGGACCACATGAAAGGCGCTAGACACACGTCCCCCACGTGGCCTCAACACACTCGCTTCACTGTCTTCCTGACTGCCGGGCCCAATGCCACCGCCTCCGCTTGTCCCCCTTTTCGTGCCATTTAAGGCCCTTGCACCTGCTCCACTCCTGTCCCTGCCGTCCTTGGTTGTTTTTTCACCAGGAGGTGCAAATGTGGCCCACTGTGGCACTGCCAGAGATTTCAGCCCACTGGCCCCTCATGTCAGGGTGACAGAAGCAGAACGGAAGTTCTCAGGTGTGTACAAGGGTCCACAGAAGACCCCCTTGTGAGCAGCACGCCCCAGGCCTGAGCACTCTCAGGTGTGCCCATTGTTGGACTGGCAGCCCATCTTTGTCCTGAGCACAGTTAGAGTGGGCAGTGACCAGCCTGAACCTTAATGTTGGGGAGCAGAGTCAGGAAGTGGGCAGATGTTTGACGTGTGGGACTGACTCCACCACCCAGTAAGGATATCACCTTTACTTGGTGATCTGATTTGACCCGAGGGCCATCTGTAGCTACATAACATGGCGGGCAATAATGGTGCTCAGCTAGCATACACACTGCCAAGGCTTTCGGTGCCAGTGAAAGTGGGCAGCTGTGTATGAATTACAGGAGTGTACCAGGTGGCAGCAGGGGGACTTGCCCCCTAATGTGAGTGGCCGGCGCTGTGTCGGAAGACTGGGGGACACTTAAGGCCGCTGAGGGGAGACCTGCCAGGGGTACTGAAGGTGCCCACAGAGAGACTTGAAAGACCCTCGTGACCTCATGCCAGCTGGGTGGAGAGTGGATGGCGAAGTTTTTATTTTCTGTGGTCTTCTGTAATGGAGCCATCTGGTCCTTCTATGTCTTCTCTTTTCGTTTGCTTTTCTAGATTTGGACCTTTTAGTTTTACCAGATCTCCATCTGCGACTTGCGCTGGGGTGCCATGTTCACCCTCACCCTCTCCGTCGCCTCGCCTTGTTCTCCTTTTACCTTTGTGAGTAAATCTTCTAAATGTAAAGGATCTTGGTTTCTGTCATTTGCGCCAGAGGTTTACGGCCCCCCTCTCCCTTAGCTGCTCGGCCGCTCCTGAAGCCTTGTGGGTAGTCGGTGATGATGCCCAGCAGTGGCCATCAAAGGGCGGGTCAGTGAATGTGGCCTAGAACAGGTGGGAATGAAAGAGAGTTTTTAGGTACGAGGGGCCACTGGGAGGGAACGCGGTCCCTGGGGTCCCATGAGATGATGACTGGTCGGTCAGTAATGGCGTCTCCTGTCTATCGTGAGCTCATCTCTCATGCCGAGGAGAAGTTGGGGCTCGCCAGAGTAACAAAACCCGAGTAGGTGACATCCCGCACAAGAATAGTGGCCTGTGCTGACTTGGTGACGCCTGATCCTCGCGTCGCTGCGGTGGCTGCTCAAGTGTTTTATGGTGACTCCTATGGTCTTTGAGAATTGGGCTCTGAGGGTCTTTGCCTGATTATTTTTGGAGATTGGGCTGTGAGCCTCTGTGCTTGTGCACCGTGACATTGTGAGGTCCTCGCCATGAGGTCTGATGCCATCTCGGGATGCCGGTGGACACTTGAGGAGAGTACAGGTGGAAATAAACAAAGCCAGCCAAGGGACGCATTGTGTCCCTGATGGCTTAGGGGGTGACGGCTCTCTGGCGCGATCCCCAAGGTGCGCTGAAATTGACAGCTTCATGTAAGATTCAGCAGAGGCCTTAACCCCTTGGCAGCAATTCTCTGCAAGTATGGTTGTGTCAGCCCTCAGCAGGGTGGTGTCGTCTGAATGGTGGCACCAGGGCTGATGGGTGCAGAGCAGAGGCCTTTTGTCTGGGTTGGCTGCCCTCCTCTTCTGGGCACACTCGCCCCTCACTCCAGAGAGAAGGTGCCCATACCGCCGGGCCACATGACAGGTGAAGCTGAGATGCGGCACTCTCCCTGCTACGTGACACATCTGTGCTGCGGTTTTTGTCCCCGGCCAGCTGCAGCAAGGCTGGCATCTGCTCACTTGCAAGTGTCGCTCCTGACAGTTCTAAGAAAATGACAAGCGCAGACGTCCCCAACGTTCCCTGATTTTTGTTTTTCCACTCGTCTCTGTCACGCCGTCACAAAAGGAAGCCTGCCAGGGTCGAGCGTACAAACCGGTGCGACTCAGACAGATGGGAACACAGCGGGCAGATAAACGGTGACATCGCCAGCACAGAACGTTTGTGAAAACAAAGGTCAGGGATGTGACGCAGGGAAACGGGACACAAATGAGAACCAACATCTGCTTTGGCCGTGACGTCTAATCCCTCCAAACAACCCGCCAACTGTGGAGACCCCTGGCGTTCTCAACCTGCTCACACTGACGCAGTGCCAGCTTCCGACGGGTGACTTGACAGATGGGTATCTGCGGTCAGCGCTCTGTTGTGGGGTGTCAACTCACAAACGAAAGGAGACCACCTGACTGACCCCTTCAAGTCAGGAGGTAGGCCAAGTACAGGGCAAAAACCCCAAAACTCACCCAGTCAAGTCCAGAAATCCCTGCCCACCTGACCAAGGCGGTCCAAAGATGGCAGCCAGCGAGCACGAGGAAGGCGTCTCAAGCCGGGTGACAGAGGGTCCTGCCTCTCAGCCCGCTTTTTCTCAATCTGCTGTCTCCTTCACCGTGCATGTTGTCACTCCAGAGTTACCGTTGGCACCAGCCGGTAATGCCAAGGTGCCGCCCAGTCAGTAATGCCATCCGTGCTCTGTGGTTATCTGCTTTGTTACTTCCTCCTCTGACCCCACCATTTTAATTAGCTGACCGGACCGTTGACTGGCACTGCCTCATCTTTTCCAACTCGATTCCCTTTTTCATAAAACAAGAAGACGTTTGCTGGCTTGCAGACATTTTTGCAGACGTAGGCGTCGAGGGTTTTGCCCTCTTCTGGTCCTGGGGTCTTGTGTTAACCCACGGGGGAGTGCAGAGTGTTCACATCTAAAGTGCTCGACGAAGGGACACAGATAATCAGAACACACGCACATCTACACTGCGCTCCTCGTGTGCCACACAGACAGGTGAGCCCAGTGCCCGCTAATCATAGAAGGTTTCCTAATGTTTAATAAGCCCCTCTCATTTGTCTCCTGGGACCCTGGGGGGCCGCTCGCCTGTTAATGCCAGAGAATGAAAGGCTTCCCCTTCAGATCGGCCAGCCACAGCGCCGCAGTTGGCATTGATGTGTTTCTCGCCGTCTCCGTCCTGGAGTTGAGCGCACTTCAGACTGTGACAAGGACCGACCCGGCCTTCTCATTAGCTCTCCGGCGCCCCCTCTTAGCCCCATTAGGAAGTGTGGGTGTTGCTAACTGGCAGATTCAGAAGGCAGGAGCGGGGAGTGCACAGTGTGCCACTTTCTCTGCCAAGCAACCCAGCAAATGGAGGGGCTGGCCACCACCCGCCCCACCTGTCACAGTTGTCTTTTTAGAAGTGGGCAAGAAAAAACAGGGAGGTGCCTGCCACATTGAGGGCTGCCACTGTGCCAGTCTCACACTGCCTGAGGCTGTCATGTTTGTCATTTTGGCCCCAGTCTGGCCCTTGGGGGACATGGACAAAATTACACAAGCCAGTGAAACATCGCTGAGAGCCCTGAGTGCAGTAAGGGACGATGTGACAGCAGTTGACCCCAAGTCAGCCCGCCAACCACCACCACACACTGGATGCTGCTGTTTCCCTGGCCTTAAGTCACACTGTGCCACTTGATCTGTCCCTGACCCCTACCACCGTAATGGTGGAGCTGACAGACTGGCAGAGGAACAGCACGGCTCGTCCACGTTTGCCTAATTGGTTCTGTGTTACTCGCTATTAGTGGGCACACCATCTGTCTCGAAGCCGTCTGGCTCTTATTTCATTTTAGCTTCAAAAGAAAGCTGCCAAGCCCTGCCTACGTTTGCCCCCCGCCCTGCCGCCATGTTGCGTGGTCCGTTTGGTGTCTGAACACAAGCAGCTGCTCCTTCTCAGCTATGCCCACCTCTGTCTTTTCCAGCTTGTGCCCCTGTTGCACTTTTCTGTTTGCCGTGTTGGTGCCCCAGGCTGCCTTGGAGTACCTATGGGGTTGCACTGGCACCCACCTCTAATGCCCTGAAATCACCAGCTGCTATTCAGTGCTTGTTTGTTTTGGTTTTTCTGTACATCTCAAATAAGCAGAGTGCCCACCCCAGCCTTGCGTTGCTTTTATATAGTGCCTTGCGTCACACTCGGCTGTGCTGCTGAAAACAAAGGGCACATTGCAGGCTTATGTCTTGATGTCCCCTGTCGGCCACTTTCATGTGCCCACCCCAAGCTGCTGCTGCCTCTTTTCGAATGTCTGGGTGGAAGCAGAAGTCTTCCCACTGACCCGTGCAGGCTTGAGCCTTGACCCCCGCTCAGTGCCACACGTGGCGCTGTGACTTGATAATGATTAGCCAGATGGCAAAGTGCTCTGTCAGTGGATGTCAGAACCAAAATCAGCTTCAAGTTGGCGACCCCGGGTGGCCTTCATTTCTGGTAACTCGCCAAATGGGGACATGGTGAGGGGAGCCCGCACAGAGGAGGGCAAACTCATTATGTGAGGAGGAGGCATTGTTGAGAGCCCGCGTCTCCGTGCCAATGTGACCGCAGCAGAATACAGAAGAAGCCTGCTGAAGCGCCGAGACCGGGCACCTTTTCAAGGTTTCTGCTTTTGAGTTTTTATACAATAGGAGGAAGCGCAGGCCCAGCACTCTCGTCACCTCGCTCTTGAAGTAGCCCATGGTGGGCGCGGATGATGAAGACGTAAATGGAGAAGGGCACATCGGCAGTCCATGAGGCCTTTAGAAGAAGTTCACTCCTCCGTTACACGAAGGCCCCTGAGGAGCTCGACAGCCACTCATCCGGGTGGTGGCACTGGAGTTGGGGCATCTCGTAGATGAATGCGAGGGTTCTGGAGGTTTCCATGTTCTCCTTTTTTTCTACCATCTTCCAAAGCCACGGCTCCAGAGCAGGGTCACATGGAAGTGTGGATTTGATGTGACCCCATTTCGTCCTGTCATGTGCCATCACTGATGAGGTGCTGTTGAAGCTGGTACCATGCTGGGCTTACTATCTTTCACAACTTTCTCAGTGCCTTCTTGACGTTGTGCCCAGTTTTTGACCATCGATTTTGACTTCACGCTTTGCAATTTTGGCCTGACACGTTTATTTCCTGATCCCAGACATTCATTCCAGCAGCCTCACGCTGGGCATAACAGATGGCACCCTAAAGAAGAACAAGCACACAAATGTCCAGTGTATGCAGTTCAGGGATGAGTGAAATCCCATGCCAGGATTCTCCTTTGTGGGCATCATTTGTGTTTATTTCTTTGTATTGTTTTTGTGAGGCCTGGGATTCAAACTCTCAAAAGGGGATTGAGGCCTGCAGGACCTCCTAAATACGTAAAGCCCCAAGAAGGGAGAGGGCAGACACCCGCACTGCTGGCCAGAATAAGGCTGTTCATTATTTGAGTTATTTATTAAATGACATTAAAAAACACACAGAGCCACCAAAAAGTCAAAAATATCTCCAAACGGCAAAATTCAGAAACATTGCAAACTCTCGGAAATGAGAAAGACTTTCAAAAATAACAAAGATAAAGTCGTATGGGGGGCTCTGTGCCAGGAGCAGGTCCTGGGCATGGCGCCAGCCCATGGTAGGGTCAACCCAAAGAAGGCAATCCCATAACAATCAGAGAAAGTTAGAAATGCTGACAGAATGAAGGGCGGCAAAGCAGAGGAGCCAAAGGCTTGGTGAGCGGGTGGGGGGCTGGGCTGAAGAAAAGGTGGGCAAAGTGCAGAGGAGAGAGCCCAGAAATGGGCAGGCCCATTCGGGGCAGTTGTCATGTTGGTGGCGTTTCCTTTTAGATCGGGACGACTTCATTAAGCCAGCACTGCATAAGATGGCGGCGCACAGCACGTGGCATCCCGGCTTTTGGGTATTCTTGGATTGAGTTTTCGGTCAGGATCTTTGAATCCTCGTGTTGACTTTGTTTTGTCCATCGGCCTGACCAGCACCTGTCTGTTGGACTCTCCACTGGTGATGTCGTCCTCGTCTGAGTCCCTTGTGTTCATTCTCAGTTAACCAATCGCCACCAAGTTAACAGCAAACACTCCTCCGCAGGTGCCACCATCTTTTGTAAGTTCTTGTCAGCATCCAAATCACCGATGGCAGTGGCTGTTATCACGTAATTACTGGAAGTTGCCTGTCATGTGATGTCATCTCCTGTACCCCTTTGTCCAGGCGTTGGCTTCTGCCAGGTGTTTCACTGACCTCTCGGCCCACCTTTGCCCAGCTTGTCTGCAGTTCTTTCACCAGGACACGGAGTGCCCACCCAAATCCAGGCTGATATGGGGGTAACAGCGTCACTGGGGCACAAACCCTGGAGGATTGTACAGAATCGGGTGTGGCAGACCACTGTGTGCTGAGGGCTGATATGCTGGTGTTGGCATCCCAAGGTGGCATGAAGTGGTGGGAGGCCTGGCTTCATTCTCGACGTGCTCGCTGGCTGTTTGCGTGTCCGCCCAGTTTGATTTCTCATATGGAGGACTGGCAATGCTGGGGGTCAGCTGTACCCCGCTGGGTCCTCGTCGCTCCTCGAGCTTCTTGAACGTCACAGGAGCAGCGCTGGCAGCCGTGCGGGCTACCGCAGCCTCGGCCTGTCAAAGTGAGAGTGATTGGGCACGACAGACGTGTTCCACTTGACATGTGTAGCCCATGACCGCTCATCGCTGCGTTCACCTGCAGGTGTATTCTGGGAGGTCAGAGCGCGCCTGAGCGGGCATCAGGTAGGCCGGAGAGAGGAGCCCCCACCTCCATTCAGCCATGTCAAGATTTTAGAAGGGACGATGATTTGGTGCGGCAGGTGGGGCCCCCGGGCCATTTGGACTCTTTGCACACTTCCACATCGTCGTCATCCTCACGTGAGCCTACACGCTTTGTGTGCTCGGCCACTAGAAGGTCAGAACGGGGCATCCCTGCCCACCTCAGAAGCGCCCCCAAAACTCTCTCTGCTTTTCTGTGAAGTGAAAGTCACGTCCTGGGTGCTCTCGCCCTGCTGCCACCCCCTCGGCCTGCTCTTTAGACTGGGCAGGTCAAGGCAGGGGGCGCTTAACGTGGGCCCGAGGTAAAGGTCTGGGGGGCTGAGAGGAGGTCTTGTTTAGGAGCCTGCTCATCACGTAGTCCCTTATGGGTGGAGTGGGGACATGAGTATGACGACGCTATGTCCGCCAGGTTTGTGGATTAAGTCAGCCAAATGAAAATGTAAGCCTGGCAGAGCAAAACGGGCAGCAGAAGAAACACCAGACCAGAGCGCTAAGCGCATCGCCAGGCTTTAACTGTGGGCCTCTGTTCAGGGAGAATGGCTGCCATCAAGTCAAGCCAAACGAGAAGGAAGAGGCGGTGCAGAAACGGGAGCCCGAAGAGAGCAAAGTGAAGGGCGGGGCATTCCGATTGGCACTAAGGGTCATCTGCAGAACCAGCCGTGGAGAGGAGTGTCACAGGCAGGACGAGGCGCACTCCAGAGGAGAAATAACACAGTTGGGCAGGAACGCGCCAAAGAAACACACGGCCGAGATGTTGGCCACAAACGCTGAGCAAACTCGCAGCCAGAAGTCAAGAGCAAAGACCCTAAAGCCAGAGGAGGAGTGTCACCTCCGCAGTCTTGGGCACTGGGGAAGAGACGTCACACATCACACGCGTCAAGTCATCCACGAACAGTCAGTCCAAAATGGAGGCTCCGTAACAATATGTGAAAGTAAATCAAGAAACGGAAGACCCCAAGTGGGCAGCAAACCTCCTAAAAAGGGGTGGAGCCAGAGCTGTGACATCAGGAGGCCCCGCCCCAGCGCTCAAAAACCCCATAGACGGAAAAAGAAACGATGACAGAAAATAAAAGTGCGCTCAGCCCCAAGAGCGATATTCAAAGGAGAACGATGAAGACGACGACGACGACCCTGGCAGATGAGTGGCAAGCAGTGAAGGCGCCTTATCAGAAGATATCATGACGTGTCCTGAAGGTGCTAATGGCTGCCCCCTAGAGGTTACTGCTGTGAACGGGCACCACTGCCTGGCCCTTGTGTTCCCATAGCAACAGCACTGCCTGCGCTTTCCTTCTCACACTTTGCTGCAATCCCATACTTGGTCTAATTAAGACGCGCTTTAGAAATGGCTGCCTTGCTCTGATCAGGTTGTGCCGCTTCTTCCATGATGCCATCCATTTTTCTTCTTTGGTTTTCCCCTCTTTGCCTTAATCAATCAAGTCGTCGTTCTCCTTCACACGCCCGCAGCGGAGCCATGCCTGGTCAGGCCGCTGTGGTACGTTGCCCTTTACACATACCGTGCAATTAGGATCCTTCCTGCCTTTATTGAGCTCGCCCATCAAACGTGGTAACAGTCCGCGAACCCGTGGATTGAAAATCTGCTTGGACCTCCAGGAGAGCACGCCCAGTGGTGCCAGTCAGACCTGTGTGGCGTCAACGGCCCCCTTGAGGTCACCCCGTGGCCTCTCCATTGGGTTAAGGTCTGGGCCGCCGTAGCAGACTTGCTTAGGGTCTTTGTCCTGCCGCGTTCCACAGCTGGCAGACGGAGACCCTGACGTTGATGGATTTGCCCCCCTCACACCGTTCTTCATTGTTGGCATGATGTTGGCACGTGTCTCTCTTTATATCTGCATGTTCTTCCTGAACAGTTCCGCCTTGACTTTGTCGGCCCACCCCAATGGCACTGTGGAGTGTCAAGGTGAGGACCCTTTGAAGTGACCGTCTAACCGTGTCCAGCAGGTCTTTTTTTTACAAAGCGAGCTCCACATCCACAGACGCTTCTTGTGAATAGCAAACTCTAAAGCTCTGAGTCCAAGTCGCTGTAAGCCACGCCTCCAGTCTGGTTCATTGGTGGGCCTCACAGTGTTGGTGTGAGAGGGTCCGTAGGTGCAGACCCACTGGTGTGTGTGATCAGCTGTTTGTTCATTCCGTGTGATGAAGCTCTGCCCGCACTTGAAGGCCAATGTAGACATGATGCCAACGTGACAACATACTAGGGACCTTGAGGGGCACAGCTTGCTTCTTGACTCTGATGAAAAGGTCAGCTTCCAGAGGGATGCCAGGCTGGTGAAAGGCCTCCAATCAGGTGCCCGCTGACGTCACTCGGGGGGCACAGTGTCATTTGTACCTGTGTGTTTTCCTCAAATTGCTTCTGCCTGTGCTGCTAAATCTGAAATGTTTGTGCTAATAAAACGCCGGCCACTGGCAGTCGGTGGAGGCTGCCGTCTCTGTAGCTGTTGATTTGAACAAAACCGCGGGGGGGGGCACTTTAATCTTCTTCAAGGTCACACACAGTGAGAGAAACTCAAAGTTAGAAGACGCTTACTGTACGTGGGCTGAAGGACAGATGTGTGTGTGTGTGTGTTTAATAATGCATGTGATGTGTCACTCGTCACATTCAACTTGTGTGATAAAGCGCCGCTCGGTCACTTTAAGGACAGCTTCGGAAGAGAAAGCCAATGACGGTCGGGAGGGGACGTGCCCAGTTACCTTCAATTACTGGAGGCGGCGCCCCCTGCTGGCCTGTGCCTGGTAACGGTGTAGTTTACTTGGGCACTCTTACGTGTCTTGGGGGCACAGGCCACCGGGGCAGTAGAGCTGGGCCACAAAAACAGGAAGGACAACGGGAAGGACCACTCGGAGCCTTTGAAGAATCCCAGGTGCCAGCACTCAGTCTGGGCCTGTTTAGCGTTGGCACTGCCCACTGATGCCGTTTTGTGGCTCCATTCTGGTGTTCCCTGCCACTTCACACGTGCTGTAAATTTGATCCATCAGGAATAGGTGGCACTGACAGCGTGGGCCTCTGGGCACGTTCAGGTAGTGTTTTGCCAGTTCAGCCGCCATTCTCTTTAGCGGGCAGCGGGAGCCTTGGGCTGCCAGTCGTTTAATTCACAAAGGTGCTCGTGTACATGTGCAGTCATTTTTAAAAAGTGCATCGAGTGCCCGGGCGCAGTGACAGGCTTGGGCAACACGCTAAATCAACAGCTGGCACCCCTGATGTCTGCTCCCTTAAGCAGCCGGGAGACAGAGGTGCCGATGCGGGACACGCGCTGGCCGGACTCGGGTTCAAGGCCCTCCAATGAGGACCATGGCCTGCAGTCAGTGAAGGGCACTATGTAAAGCTGACCACCTCTGGAGTGGCATCTCCCATCGCGGAGTGTGGCAGCCACGAAATCTTTCAGGGCTCATTTTAGAACAAAGGCGTTCGTTGGTTGTGAAAGTGAACATCTCATTGTCCCCATGTCAAAGTGATGAATGAGCCGGGCATTGTGGGTCTTGGTGGGTTGGGGGGCACACGAATCGAAGGAGCCTGACTGCTTAACTTTGACCACCTCCTCCCGACGGGCTGTGGCCAGCTGTGCATGGTGATACTTGGCTGGGCAAGAGCTTTTCTACAGGTGGCACACCAGAATCCTGGCAAGGTTGGGTGGAATTCTGGGCGGACGCTGTTCTGTATGGCATCACTTTCAAAAAATATGTAAATAAAAAGAAAGCCCTGGCATAGATACTGTAGAGAGGGTGTGTGAAAGACACTATAGGGGTGACAGACTGGCACGACCTGCTGATGTCTCATGGGTGGCACTTGCCCCTTTCTGAACACCACAGATGCCAGTCCCTCATGTTTCATTGTCCCCTCTAGGCCCTGCCAAGGTCACTCTGCGTTGGTCATTTAGCCACCTCCAAACCCACCGAGTGCCCTTTTTGAAGTGTTGCTTTCCTCCCCTTGGCAGCTGACCCGGCGTGTCATGTCGGCATCATCTTCTCTTTAGTGCCCACGTGGCTGCCCAAAGACGCGAGCGGCTCCGTCTCTCCAGGAAGATTAAAGCTAAAGTACCTGAAATGTAAAGGGCACGCAGCGCAAATCACTTCCAGTCCTGTTGAGGAAATGAGGGCAGCGAGCAAAAGTCAGAAGAGTTTAGTGTAACGGGCAGAGTGGCGCTACCACATCGGCTTTTTGAATCTGTCAGGGCTGATTAGAGTGAAGAGAAGTGCAGCTTAGTGACAAGAAGGCTTTCAGTGGCGGCCAGAAAGTGGGAATGTGCTGCCCTCTAGGGCTTAGGGGGAGAACATACTGTTGAGGTGAGGAGTAACCAGAGGTGGCCAGAAGGGGGTGCTCTGCATATTCAGCCAGTGACGAGGACAAACACACAAAGCACTTAGCAGTTCAGAGGGGGCGGGGGGGGGGGGGGGGATTATCTTTGGGTACTGGCCCTGTGACGGGGGCACCTCTGTATGTCACCCTAGCCCAGCATAAAGGTGTATAGCAACGACAGAAGTATTAAACAAATAAGACAAAATCAAACTGTCAGCCCATGCCAGCTCTAATCCCACTGCCTCCTGCACCACTTCACGCCATCACTCATAACTCTGCCACCCTACCAGACTGGCAGGGGGCCACTTCCTGTCTTTGAAATTTCAGGGCGTGTCTCGTCTGAGCACCACCTAGTGGTGCCAGGTGTCCAAGTAGATGCCAAGGCATGCTTAGTCCTGCCTGCCCTCTCAAATAACTTGTGTGGCAGAGCATGTTCTGTATGCAGAACCCATCTTCTGCTCTGAAGGACTGCCGTCTTGCCAGTCTCCAATGTCGTCTCCTTCCTTTTTGTGCCTTTCAGGTAGCTGCTTCTGACATACGTAGGGCACGGCACTACTTGGCACCAGTTTACCCCACCTGGAGGGGCTCGCTGGTCACATCTGCCAGCAAGGCAACCAGTCACAACCCATATATGACAAGGACTCCGAATGGGCGCACAAGACCAACGGGGCGGAGGACCCGATGAGTGAAAGAAATGCTGTACCCAAATGAATGGAGGGGCACCCGAGTGGGTGGAGGTGCTCAGTGCTTCGGCCATTTTTTGGAGGATCAGGGACGCCATAAGAGAGTAGATGTGAGAAGCAGCAAGTATTGTGTAATAGGCGTGAGAGGCGGATGTGAAAGGCGCTATAAACTTACTGTACATACTGTAGACGGGCGTGTCTATCCCGTAGACAGTCTATATATACGATCCGTAGGTGAAAGGCACTGTATTTCTGTGATTTCAGGTGAGGTGTTGTCTGGCCCATTTGTTCGCCAGGCAGACGTGGCAGGGTGGCACCATGTGCAGCAGCTTCTCACTGGTTTTATTTTTTTTTTATTGCCTAATGGCCTTTATTGTTTAATGGGCTGCCGTTTATGATGAGGTGATGGCACAGATGGCATTCTGGCAAGCAGATGGCATCAGAGGGCAAACATCCCTGCGTCTCCTTTGGACTTTGTGGAGCATGTGGTTTGTGCAGTAAAATTAGAGCTCAGCTACTGTACATGAGGAGCAGTTGGCAGCGATAAGAGCCGCAATCCAATTAGCAAAGAAGAGCTGAGATGATAGGGTGCAGCGGCCTAGTGTTGTCAGGCTTGACCCACGGGCACTCCTGACACTTTGGCCGTTGACCTCTGCCCGGGCCAGCTGTCACTCAGGTGCTTGTGGCTCTGCAGCTTGTCCCTCTTGGTTCTCCTCACTCCTGCTTTGCCATTTTGTCGTTTTCTGCCCTCCTCTGCTCTTTGGGATATTTAGCTGATGCCCTTCAGTTTATGTCACCAGAAAGTGCCCTGTCGTTTGTGATGCCGGGCACCCCACCCAGGATTGGCTCTCCTCATACACCCAGCACTCTGTGCCAACAGCCTCAAATTGATGGCCCTGGTAAACTCCATAAGATGTGGGCATTCCATCTGAACATCTGGTTTGCCCCATTTCGGTGCCCCCCTGTGTGTCACTTGAGACCTGCTTAATTGGCTTATCAGTGTGCCAGGTGTATGTTGGTTGGCCTCCTCAGCTCTAAGGCTTGTAGTGCCACCTGAGGCCTGATGAACCTGATGTGCCCTCCTTAAGTCCACTTGGGGTCACAGGGGCCTCGAGCCTGCCCAAGCATCACTGTTCACAAGGCAGGAGAAAACCCTGGACTGGGTGTCGGTGCCCACTGAGTAAGGACAAGGACCCGGAGGGACACAGGGAGAATTACTGAGGGTCGCCTCTCTGCCCAGTGAGCCGTACACGATTTAGGCCGCTCGATCCTGACCGGGGTCACAGAGGGGGGAGCTGGCAAAGGGCGCAAGGCAGGAAGAGCCCGCCCATCACAGGGCACACACGCTCTAGTGTCACCTTTGACTTCCTCGTGACTCACTCGCTGTCCCTTGTCGTTTGTTTGGGGACAGCCTCCAGAGTTCCTTGTGTTCCTTCTGTTTTCATTGCCATCTTTTTATTGGGCCGTGGGGTCGTTGAGGGTGACTTGGTGGGTTTGGAGACGTTGATTAGACTGATTGGGGTTTTTTGATTCCAAAGCCCCTTTTGGCCCAGTGTAGCTTGAACCTTGGAGGGTCTCTTATCAGGGCGGGCGGGCTGCTGGGGCTTTGGCTGTTTTGGAGGCCTGCCACCCAATATTAACTTTGAAAAACGAGAGAAACAAACTAAAAATGACAAAGTAAACAATGGGTCCTGCATAGCATAGTAGGCAGGACTGCTGGGATGCTGCTGCTGCCGGTGGACCCCCCCCATCCTGGTGGGCCTGAGATGACCAGAAGGTTAAATTCACATGCGGCTCGGTGCCAATCTGTTATCAGCAGCAATTGCACTGAAAATGGAGCTCGTAATTTAGAGGCTGGCAGCCGTTGAGGCGGATATTTTATTCATAAGAAACGCGCAAAAGTCAAGCTCAAGTGTCACATGGAGGTGCGACGAGCCCAGTGGGCTAAACTCACGGACCCCCACTCCTTGTCATTTTGGGATGTTTGACCAGCACTGTATTGTTGCTGTCGGCTGCTAGGCAGCTGACCCAGAAGTTGTGTGTTGGCACTTCGGAGGTCAAACACACACACAAAGTGCTCGGGTAGTTTAAGGAGTTCACAAGAGCCTTTGTTTTGTTGTTTTGTTGTTTTGTTTTGTTGTTGTTTTGTTTTGTTGTTGTTTTGTTGTGTTTCATCTTTCATTCACGTTCAGGTCTATTTGAAAGGTAGGATGGACTTTCAGCTTTGATCTCTGCAGGGCTCCTGGTGTTTCTCTATTGTTTTTTTTGTAGTTACATGTGACACCACCAGGCCGTGAAACCCTTCAGTCGCTGCACCCCCCCCCCCACTGCCCTCTGCTGGTGGACCTCCACACACCCACCAGGCAGTGGCCTCACGGACCTCATACAGGCAGACTGTCAGTGGTCTGCCCCCATACCCCTCCATGTCCTGCCGGGCGCACATGGCGAGACTTTACAGAGGGGACCACAAGCTGGATCTGAGTGGTGGTCCAAGTGCAGGATGTGGTCAGGTTTCATGGCGTATTTTACAGGCCACAAAGCTCGGTGATCATCAGACAGCGTCTATGAAGAGTCGGGGGTCCCTGATGAAATATTAAACGTGGACGTGAGCCGGAGGTCTCGCAGGGCTCCAAAATGGCGGTGCTAGCAGCATCTGGAGCTTTACAGGGTCTCCGCATCGCGTGCTTGTCTCTCGCGACACGTTTGGGGCATCGGAAGACACGGCCCTTTCCAGCTGTAAGCTCCACGCTGGTAAACTTACATACAGCAGCTGGCATGAGCCACACGCGCCAGCAGGTGTCCGTCCGCTGTCACCAACGCTGATTGGCTCGGCCTCTCTCACCACTTGACCGACCCCCTTGAAGTAGTGGGTGAGAGTGGGCTTGGATGATGTGAGCGACCAGTTTGGTGGATGTGAAAGGCACTGCAATATGTCCTCAGTCTGAAGACCACATCTTGAAGGTCTGGGCTGGCACTCGCCACCTCTGGCTCTGTTGACATGCACTTTTGAGGTTTGGCACATTCTTGTCGGTCATGGTGTTGGGCGGGGGGGCCGATATGTCATGGGTCAGTCCCACAAGTGACCACTTGACACGTCACGGTATGAGGCCCACCACTGCCATGCCTGGCCTTTGTTCTCTTTGGCGATTTCTTGCCCAGTTTTCGATTTGGTTTTCTGTTGGCATTACTTTTGATGTTCATTGCATGCCCATGGGCTTCTCTCATTTGGCAAAGGGCATTCTTGGTAAAATGACCCGCTGGGTCTCCTTTGGTTCCGAGTCCTTACTAAACTTGTAACGGTGGGTGGGCACCAATGGGGGCTCTCGTGGACTCGTTTGCCAGTGATCAAATGGAATTCACAAGACCTGACGCTAAGGGCTTTACGCCACTTAACTGGCTGCCAGTCCCAGTTGCCCCTGTGCCCCCAACACTGCTTTCAGGGTGACCTGCAGCTTTAGTTGAGTTTTCGCTAAAATAATTAAACACAAAATAAGTGAAATGTGAGGAGGCGGTGCCAGGGCAGTCGCTTCATGACGTTTGTCTTCCTCTTTCTTTTGCCTCAGGTGAGTGGCACGATGTACAATACGGGGCGGCACGTGTCCCTCCGCCTGGACAAGGAGCACCTGGTCAACATCTCGGGAGGACCCATGACGTACAGCCACCGTCTGGAGGAGATCCGGTTACATTTTGGCAGTGAGGATGGCCAGGGGTCCGAACACCTGCTGAACGGACAGGCCTTCTCCGGGGAGGTAAGGGGGCTCACTTTGGAGGTCCAGTGGGTGGCCGAAGTGTTTAGAAAAGGGCCTGGGTGGGCCTGGGGACACGGTGGGCAATTTGTCAGAATCTGTCAAGAGTCCGTTTGCGTGTTGTTTGCAGGCTGGGCACTCCGTGGTGGGCAGAAGTGGGGTCGAGGACAAAAGGGGGGGTGGGTATCGAGTGCTCCAGAGCCCCCTAGCCAATGAAGTAGGTGGCACTGTGGGCGGCTCTTCTGTCCAAAAGCGCTCACCGCTGGCATCACGAGGGCACTTTGTGAAGCTGATTTGCTTGACAGGACAGGACAGGATTAGGTGACACGGGTCCCTTGAGGACACCCAGCATGAGGCCGTCTTTGACACTGAAGTGTGTCTCGGCCTTCACTACGAGCGCCGTGGGCAAGGAAGAGAGAAAACGCTGAGCATTCCTCTAGCCTGGCCCACTGGTCAGTCCTGCTGGGTTAGACTCTGTGCTCCCCCCCGTAACCATGCTCATCTTTGGGTGGTCTTACTGTCTGAGCGCTGCTCATCCTAATTGAACATTCGTGCGAGTCACAGTGGGACACGGCCAACACATGACGAGCGAGGCTGGCGTACGGCGGGCACTCACAGCTACAGATTGGCGTTTTCAGTTTCCCCACCGGCAGACCTTGTGACTTAAGGCCCTTTTATTTTTACAAAAGTGCAACACGAGATTCCATTCTGTAAGTGATTGAATATTAAATCAGGCCCTCCATTACGACGCATCAATCAGGCGTACGGTGGGCGCGCGTCTCGGAGCAGCAACGTAAATAGCCCTGGCGAGATGAAGAGCAGGCCAAACATGAAAGCAGTGCCAGGCTAACCTTTAATTGCTACGTGAAGCATCGGGAGCACAAGAGCGGGCAGATGACCCGTCCACAGTGGACCACAAGGACAGAAGTCACTGTCAGAGGGAGACCACAAATCCGAGCTCCGCCGGGCCAACCAGCAGCCAAGAATCCCCACGGAATATTTAAAAGGTCCGCAGGGTCGGGCGCCCAGTGCCGCGTCACGTAACTGAAATAGAAAAGGGCAGAGTGGAGAGTGCAGGGGAGTCCAGAGCGGTGCCAGGGTCACTTTGGTTTGAACCTTTCTGACCGTGACGTCCCCGCCTTCTGTGAGGTGTCACTGAGATTCTGCGATGCCTCGAGTTTGGGGACGTCATCGCGTTGTGCGGATTCCATTTCTGTGCTTTCTTTATCAAGTTACATCCTGCGCCGTTTTGTGATTTGTTTCCATGCACAGGTTACCGTTATGCCCCCCATTTCTAAACATGATGACGGCCACGCTGCTAACGGTTGTGGCACTTTGTGTCCCTTCCAGTCACTGGCTTCCTGACACTTTTGGCCGTGGGCTCGTTGCAGTCTGGGGTCCTCCTGGCGTTGACCCTGGTCTGCCTGCGCTTTATGTTCCCTCTTTTTATGTCCCGTTTCTGCCATCGTTTCTCCCCCCCGTGTCCGCGTTAAACAAAAGCTTTTGTGGTGTTTGGATTGTCACACAGATTGGTGGCACCTTTTGGCTCGTGTCCCTCCTGCTGGTCCGTCTTCACTGTGTGTCTCGTGTGAACGATTGGTGGCTCAAGGGGACCTGGTGGAGAGGTGGGGGTCTCCACTAGCACAGTTTGGACTTGGGGGGGGGGGCTGCTGCCTTCCTCCCTCCCTGCCTTTCGTTTAATAAAAGGAGAACGACATTAAAAAAAAATGAAGGCACTTCATAATCGTGGGGGGGCCTTGCACATGCCATCACTCGCTCTTTCTGTAATATCCGGGACTTTGTGACGATCTTCAGGCCACTTAGTTCAGTTTATGACCGTCAGCCTACCTGGCACCACGGGCTGGGATCAACAGTGGACGAGATGCCACATGAATTGCCAGATACCCCAATAAACGTTTGAGAGGAAAACTCGAGACACAGGAGATGCACATAAAGACTGCGTGGGCAGTAACTGGGCACTCAATTTGGGCAGAGGGGGCTAGATCTGCCTGGCCAGTGTGTCATCCTGACATGCAAACCCATACATGGGCATACGCGGGCATAGGGTCCCACAGCACATCTGTTATGGAGGTCTGCCTAGTCGGCCTTTGTCAGGCTGCCAGGCCTGGCTCTGTTCTTTGCCCACAGTAGCCCTGCCTCTGGCCTTACCATGAGGGCACTGCTTCATTGCTGCCCAACCGCTGGCCACAGGACTAACGGAGATTTGGCAGCTCAGGGGTCCGTTAGTGCTGGCAGGCCAGAGACGTTGTGCAGAATGGCATCTTAGAGGTGCTGCTGGGGGAGCCCCATGAAGCTGAGGTTGTCGTACCCGTTATAATGGCAGATGGCACCACTCGCCTCGTAGCGCAGAAGATGCAGGGGAAGGAGATGAGCCAGAGGGCTCCTGAACTGGCGTAGGCTTGTCAAAGGCCTGGGGTGGGTTTGAATTCTCCGTTGGGCATCTCACTCCCAGAAGCTGTTAATTGAGTGTGCCACTTTGGCGTATTGTTGGAGGCCATAAATAATGGATGTGTCTGGAGAGTGTATTACCGTGGCACATGGTGTGCGTTACGCGGGTCTCCCGCCACATTAAAATGCATTGTGCTGTGCTTCACATCGCCCTCCAAGGTATTCGGAGGCATGAAAGAGAGCCGTGCCATTCAGAAGGAGCCTGGCGTGCGGGAGACAAATGCACTTGCCGCTAACCTGAGGACCCGTGTAGCTTAGTAACGCGCTGGCTCAAAAAATCCTGCAGTCTGTGCTGAATCAAGCAAGAGGGGGCACACAGACAGGTGGCAAAGAGTGCGGGGGCCTTGGCCTCGTGACCCTGGCCAGGCAGTGGGCCTTCCTTCCACAAGGACACAAGAGGGTCCCAGGGTGGAGCAGACATGAGACGAGACCGCAGTGACACTTAACTGACTTAAAAATAAAATGTGGCGGTCCTGAAACGGAAAAGATGCAGCTGGTGGCGGGGCTTCACACCCAAAAGCTGGCACTGTTTAAGAGATGCATGAAAAAGCGAGAGGTGGCAGTGCCCAGTGATTAGCACCCTGTGTGTGTGGAGATTGCATGTTCTCCCCACATCTGTCTGTCCTTCTGCTTGATTTTAATTTTATCGGCCATGTGGGCCCACAGAGGATGGAGGGATCGGAGATGCCAGTAAGGGAGGTATGAATACGTCATCTCGAGGGTCTCACTCTGTTAAGTAAGGTGGGCGTTGAAGGAAGTCAAAGGATAATAAAAATGTCAATGAAAGGTCCAGCAGCTGACCCCAAATTTCAGTCCCGCTGATCTGCTGTTGCTTCACTTGGGGGGTCCCCAGTGGTCCTGGCTTTGTGTGTATGTCTAGCCACACACACACCCCGGGGGTCTGGCACTCGCCACCCAGCAGCTCATAGTGAGGGGCGTGGTCAGTGTCTGGGGGTGTGTCCTTGTGGGCAGCGCTCGGTCTCCGCCCCCTTACAAATTAATTTGTGCTTTAGCTCTTTTCTGCTCGCTCTGTGGGATTCATCTTTATGGATTGTGTTTGTCAGCAGAGCCTCAAGGCCTCGTGTTCATGACAGCACAAACAAAGACGAATGTCACCCAAATAATCCGCGGCCAGGATTATCGGCACATTTACATAAAGCCTTGACTCCAAAGCATGAATCACTCTAATTGGTAGGAAGACTTGATAAATGGAATTGTTGAGATATTAGACCATCGTCACTTCCCCAAGGTAAACTGTGAGTGCCGGAGCGCTCAAGTATTACATGATGAACCACCCGAGGACGCCACCGCCAAACGGGAGACAAAGTAGAGCTGCGCCTGAGCAGAGAAACGTCATCAGTCAGGAAGGGAGTATCGGAGGGGCGAGGAGGACCGCCAGTCGGCCTGTTTTCAGGGTTGTGTTCTCGTCCTGCCAACCCGGGCTTCCCGGAATCGCCAAGTCATATCTAGCACGGCACCTGTGCCAAGTCTGCATCACCAAGCCCTCGTGGGCTCAACGTGCTCATTTTAAAGCTAACATTTCCTCCAGTAGGGTGAGTGACCATTAAACCCTCGTCATCCTCGGGCCCTTCGTTTCCTTGATCTGCCCTGACAGCTCTTTGCTATCAGATGTCTGACACGTCCTCCTTCACATGCGGTAATATCCTCCTCCTCCTCCTCCTCCTCGCGCGCCTGCAGCTAGTGCTCGTGATTGACACCGCTTATCTCGTGTGGGTCTTCCTCAGCATCTCCTCTTAGGATTCCGCCATCCAAATATGATATTTATAATTACCAGTGGACGTGGCAGAAGAAAGATGGCATCAGCAGCCCAAGTTTAGGTCTCTTCACTAGCCTTGGTGGTAAAAGAATGCAAAAGAGAGAAGATGGCAACTGACAGAGAAAATGTAAGACGAGACAGCGTGGGGGGGCACGGGCTGGGGTCTGTCCTAGTGCCATCGGGCACTACCTGGCTGGTGCAGATGTCACTGATTGGCATGTCTGCGGCGTAGTGGGTTTCACCTCTGTGAATTCACACAGCTGATTAGGTGGGCCTTTCATTCTTGTCTCTCTGTTTTTCTTATATAGCGCCTTTTCTGTCTGTCTGTTGCTGCTTTGTTCCACTCCACGACATGACGGTCCCCTCACTCTTCGTTTCTTTGCTGTTATGTTTCTGCCATATTCATTTCTGTGATGGCATGGCCGTGTGCCAAGTGAGGGTCTGTCTGACATTAACAGTGACTGTCGCTTACCCGAGTCCTACTAGAGGCTTTGAGAAGTGAGTTTTCCGTGTGTAACCACTAGGGGTGCCAATCAGCGCAGACCGCCATGCCGGATGTTGTCACTTCTTCCCTTCAGTGGGACGAGATAACTGCATTCACTTCACCAACTAGCTGGCATGAGCCCGTGTTTCCCCATTGCCTTCACACGCCCCTTGGACCCTTGGCACTTGTTATGCTGGCACTTTTGTGGGTCAGAGTGCTGCCCTTAGGTGGGACGCGTCTTGGCTTTCAGTCGCTGTGCTCCAAACTTCCCGGTTTGTCCCCAGGTGGTCTGCTGGTGGAGTTGGCTTTAATCCTGTGCGTCTCTACTCGTATTTGAACGTAAGGCTTTCACATTTTCTCATTCGTGCACATTGGCTGATTTGGGGCTGTAAATGAGGTGGAATGGTGCCCACTGCCTTGCACCCAGTGTCTGCGCCAGCCTGATTTGTGTTACATGAGTTGAGAATGGACGGATGGAAAGCTGGCCCTGCATTTTCTTTTCCCAGATTCTCCCCCTCGGTGCCCACCTAAGGGCTGTTAGTTGGTTGCAGACCCCTGAAACATCTCCACATGGTCTTCATGCATTGGCTTGCATTATGGCCTGCCAGGCTCATCTGATTGGCACTAAAACATTTGGGTTGGCGTTGGTTCCCAGTCTCCTCCTTTCAACAACACTCCTAGAAGGACGGTGGGAAGCGAATCCCTTTCTTAGATGTTAGCTTGGCTTTGCTTTGACGTCAGTGGAGCACACCTGGGTAAGCCCGCCATAAGAGGAGCCCATGGCGATGGCGGGCACTACAGAGGGGTCTACGGTGCTGAGAGCCACTAACATTGTCTGCCTGGGGTCGTTACACTGGCGTCAGAGTGCCGGGAGGCTGCCTGTACAGCAGTGTTCACGCGGATGTTACTCGCAGAATAAAATCTCAGTCACGTCATCCAAAGCAGCAGGCGACCTCCGATTCAGAGATGATCTGCAGCCCGACGAGCGCTAATGCCGTTTGACTGACTGGCAGGCACTGTGAATCAAGACGTCACCACGCAGCGGGCGACTCTCGCAGCTCACGCTCCTGCCGTCTGGAGCTTTTACAGAACGTGGAGGCACTGATGTCGGGTGGTGGGCACGGCCACATCAGTGCTGCTCCTTTGAGACTGAGCTCCTGCAGGCAGCGGGGCATGTCGTCTGTAGTCACTTGCGTGCCGCCTCACCTCCGAGACTTGGCCCTCATGAAGGGTCACCAAGAGTGCCCAGTCATGTATGATGGCACTGCGCTCTGAGACCACGTGGCAGCACGATGGGTAGGGGTGAAAGGCGCTAGATAATAGCTACAGTACATCCTGCAGACAGATGCGAAAGGCCCAGTTGTAACAGAGAGAGTAGGTGTGAAGGGTGGCACTGCGCAAACAGATTGGAAAGGCACTGTATAATGGAGAGGGGTGATTAGAGGGGCTATTCACAGCAGAGACGCGTGTAACGGGGAGCAGATGAGACCTTGTCACCCAGCGGTGTCCCTTCAGGTGACGCTCACACGACCCTCTCCTGTCTGCTGAATCCACGCGAGGGTCTTTCCCAGTGGCAAACGGGGGACACATGGTGGCGTGGATCAGTTGAATACAACTCGAGTTATGCTGGTTAATGCGCCGCAGACAGCCCCCCGGTGTGGCAACCCCCCAGCAGGTGACACTGGCATTGCTTTCATTTGACTGCGTATGTGTCACTTCAGAGCTGATCTTCAAAATGCCCGACACGTCTCCGTATGGAAGTCTGTTTTCGCTGAAGACGCCATCCTCCGTGATGGGCCAGACTGTTGACTGCTGGCTGCTCTGTCCTCTTCTGAGGCCCCTCGTCTTCCTCAAATGGACGTGCAGGTGGATTTAAAGAGGAAGAACATCCAGTCAGGCTCCGGCCTTGTGTTGCTCCATCTTGAGTGTCTTCTGGGCTGCCCAGCAGTGTGCCATGTAGTTGAGTGGACCTCTCAAGGAAACCTTGAAGAACCTTCTGATGGTCCTGCCATGGAAAAAGACGATGGCCTGGCACCACACGATGGCGTCTGCAGGAGTCACCCGCACTTCCTTAAATGCCCACCGTCCCCCAGGCTTTTCTCCAGTCTTCGGCAGATGACTGATGGACTTGAAGAGCCAATGGGCCTGCCCACCTAGCGACTGCTGCACGGTGGGCGGAGCTCTGCCAATCCCCCATCATCCCTCTGGCCTGTGCCCTGCCCCAGTGCAGCTTGTGTTGCTGTCTTTCTGGTCGTTTCCTTTCCTTTTTCCACATTTTCCTTCTGCTCATCTCCTTGAATTTCCCTCAAATGGACTTCTGCTCCACACATCAGGCCTCCACCACTTGTGGCTTGGTATCCTTTTGTTATCTGTGAAGCCAGCAGGCCACACATGTGGAAAGATAAATCCCATTACCGGACCACCCCGGGGCCATGGAGCGACTCGGCCATCTTCGGGTTGAGTTTTGTAATTAGGACTTGGTTTCAGTTTCATTTGCGGATTCGTGTTATTTCGTGTTAATCGGGGGTGTAGTTATGCACCCTGAGCCTATGGGGGGGGGGGTGCCCAGCAGACCACGGGATGGCTGCTCATCAGCTCTCTGTTGAGGTTTTGTTTCTGAATTGTTTTTCTTGCCCAATGGCATCTTTGTGCTTCTTGACTGAAGCCTGGCAGTAACTTAAACTTTTGAATGTAAAGAATTCCCGCTCTCTTTGTTGCCCTTCCTTCCTATTTTCTAGACTTGTAGAAGCCTGCTGCTGGAGTTTGACCCCCTGCCTGGATGCTCCTTTTGAATGCTGGCGGCCGGGCACATCCTGCCTGCCAGCCAGCCACGCATGGCCGTCCACCCCTACTGACGAATGTCTGTGTCATTTGCAGGTTCAGCTTATCCACTATAACCACGAGCTGTACACCAACGCCACTGAAGCTGCCAAGAGTCCCAACGGCCTGGTTGTGGTTTCCATTTTCATGAAAGTAAGTGGGCAAGTTTATGGAGGTGTAGCTAGGTGCCATCCTGATCAATTAGGTGCTTACGGTGAGTATGACGCCAGTCCAGATTAGATGTGAACTGCCCGTCTAAAGACGGCGCACTAGGCAGGCTGTTGGGGTCACTCTGGTGCCCAAAGGTAATTCACCAGGCAGGGCTAGGAAGACCACTTCACCCCTGACCTCTTTGAATTTCTACTGTAGAGTAGAGGGAAGGCAACTGGATATCATCAGCAGCGGGTCGGGCTTCCAGCCTTAGGAAGATCTGCTCCAACACCCCCAGAATTTGGGGGCCATCCTTGGTGAAGCCAAAAGAGAGACACAGAGAATAGAGGGGTGGCCTTCCCAGCAGTTGGGTCCCTTTTCCTGATTCCTTGTTTGCTGAGTTTGCATATAAAAGCTCTGAGGGGTCAACTGGAGACCAGTTTGGGACCCAAAGATAATGGCAGGAGTGAGCCAGGCGGCCTGCCACTTCTCCTTTACGGTCAGCGCCCTCGTCTTCCTCACCTCTCTGATGTGATTCATTTTGTGTCTTTGCTGAAATGAGGACTGAAGCTCAGGTCTGATACAATGGGCGAATGTGCCGCATGGCAGGGGCACCGCTCTTGAGGTGAAACACGTCATGCTGTCCTCACGCCAGCCTCAAGTGCCTCTGCTTTCTGTTTGCAGGTGTCGGAGTCTTCAAATCCATTTCTAAACCGCATGCTGAACAGAGACACCATCACGAGAATAACGTATAAAAGTAAGTGGCATTACTTCACCCCTTCAGAAGCCTGTGGGGGGGCTGTGCTCGCCGACACAAGATGATGGCAAAGGCAGGGTACACAAGAGTTGTTTAATGTGGCACTTCATTGTCCCCCTCAGGCCGGACCCCTGACAAAAGAAGCTTTAAGGGTGGACCGATGGATGGGGTCAGGCTGGTCTTTGCTGCACGTGGCATCGTAACCTTGGGTTGGGCGTGTGGCGTCTCCCAAGTGCCGTTTGGGTGACCAGTTAGACACTGGGGGCCATTTAATTAGGTACACTTAAGTATTGGTGAGCCGTGCCCACCTGCGTGAGCCAGGTGATGGGTGCCAGCCATTTCTACTACAGTAGGTGGGGACTCTTTAGTTATTTGCTGTTTTGACGAAGGCCTTTATCCAATTACAATTAGTTGTATTTATTTTGGTGTTTTTGGCACTCTGTATCAGTAGGGGGATCTGAACCCACGGCCTCGGGGTTTGAATTGTGAAGCCTTAACCCGTAGGCCACACTGCCAGCCTCTCAGCTTCAGTCTAACGTCACCCAGTGGCATAACTAGAATTTGGTGGGCGCCCCTCATGTGAAATTACACCTAATTTGGCTTAGAGGCCACACGAGGGGTCAGCAGTTGGCTTTACGGGTTTGTGCCAATGAGAACGCCATTAACCCTTTTATTCTGATGTAAAGTAGGCCAGCATGAAAATAACAAAGCCTCGTTGTCGCCACAGGCCACCCAGTCACACTGCCTAGTTATGCCACTGACTTGTTAGCACTTTTTGAGTGAAAAGACCCTTCTGGTGTTGGGCACACAGCCGATCGGCCCACCATTTAAGGGACCTGGCATGCACAACGAAGGCACTGTCTGCTCCAATGGTGGCTACTATAGAGGCCATCAGGAGGGGCTTCAGTGGGCACCAGACCTCTCCTGACGACTTGGCTCACTTCAGATGCGACTCCTTCCCAGGCCCCTGAACTGAAGACACTAAGTGGCCATTGATGTCCTCTGACATCTTTTATGTGCTGTGCAGTCCACACTTGAAAAATGCCATGCTAAACAAACTCGTACGAATCTGACAAAAGAAGTAAACGCGGGACTTTCACCGCTCTGGAAAGGCAGGAGCCGAGATGTCTCGTCAAATCTCCGGCCCCCTTGACGCCAGTATCCTGATGTTGGAAGGAGCGCCAATAGCCATATGACATGAAGGATTCTCTTTGGATCGGCTCGGTGATGCCATGGCTGCTCCACACTGAAAGCGCTGAGGGCATTTCGTTTAATTGTTTATTGTGGCGGCTCCAGGACTGCTGCCTGAGAGCGCCTTTGGGGGGGGGGGGGGGGGACAACACGCCAGACCCCTTGACGATTTCTGGCTTTGGGCCTTGAAACGACCACTGTGACAAGAAGTCTAGTCGTTCTCCACCCTTAATTCAATTACGGGCCTCTCACCCCCCATGGAGGTAAAGGGGACCTTTAACAAAGAGGAGGCCTGGTCGATGGCAGCAGGCGCAGCGGGTAATCAAAGGGCGAGCGGAGTT
Source organism: Polypterus bichir lapradei (assembly GCA_026402145.1). Taxonomy (NCBI): domain Eukaryota; kingdom Metazoa; phylum Chordata; class Cladistia; order Polypteriformes; family Polypteridae; genus Polypterus; species Polypterus bichir. The sequence continues at coordinate 570,395 of JANRMT010062846.1, read as the reverse complement.
GAGATCGCCGTGGAAGCACAAGCAGTGCTTTAGGGCACAAAGAACAAGTTGAGTGGTAGATACTAGCGATGGGAATCGTCACCAGTGGGCACTTGGGCAGAAATTGGAGTCTGCTGCCAGTAATGGGAAAGATCGGTGTTTGGGGGGGGGCAACAAATCACCTGAAGTGACGGAATCCTAATGAAAAAAAAAAGGAGGAGATGTGAAAGACTTGGGGGGCTCAGGCGCTATATGATGTTCACCGTACAGGAAAGGCACTATATAACACAGTAGGTTAGTCCTTGGGGTAAACTGAGGCGTAATGGGGTCCCCCGCTGAACCCTTGAGTTGGTGGCCCAGCCCCTGTCACGTGGTGTGACTTGACGCCTCTGCTCTTTGCTGTCCTTTCCTCTCTTGTCAGATGACGCCTATTTACTGCAGGGCCTAAATATTGAGGAGTTGTATCCAGAAACCTCGAGCTTCATCACCTACGACGGCTCAATGACCACCCCGCCTTGCTTTGAGACCTCCACCTGGATTCTGATGAACAAGCCCGTCTACATCACCAGAATGCAGGTGAGCCTTTCCCAGGGCACCACTTCCCTGTTGGATGCGTATGTGCGCTTACACCATGGACAGGTTGAGGGTCTTGCTTTAGGGTCCCACAGTGCCTGTTTGCCCTGACCATTTATTGAGGGACTGAGGATTGTGGAGAGGGTTAGCGGGTGCAGTGTCCTGGATGGCCGGTCCCTATGAGACGACCTCGCCACTCCCTTTTGCCCTCGATGATCTTTAATCCCATCTGGGTGACAAAACGCAGTGTGCAGAGTGCGCTGGTACCGACCCCATGGACTTTGTTTGGTGAGGCTCCTTGTGCCCTCTCTTTGCCACAGTACAACTGTGATGAGCTCACTCTTTTGATAGGCTGGCACTGAAGCTGTTCATTGGAATATAGAATGCCAGCATAATGGCACCGCTGCCATGGAATCAGTGCCCAGCTGGTGCCAGAGTCCACACTGCTAAAATGAGCGCCTTACATTGGTGGACAAAAGGGTTCAACAATCTCAAAGGTGAGGCCAGATGCCCTCTTTCATCCCGTCCACCCATTGTTGCCCAGCAGCAATGATGGCACACAGAACAACTTTAGGAACAAAGCAAGCTGTGTGGACTTGTAGAAAATGCCATCATTGTAACCTAAAAGGGTCTCGGGTGACAGTGAGGGGCGATTCCTGTTTTGAACGCAGTCGGGGATAAGCTACGTGAACCCCTGTCTGACTCCTGACCATATGCCTCTTCTCAAACTTGGCACATTCAGTCTGCCAGGCGTTTTATCAGGTTGCCAGTTTGTGTTTTCTCTCAGGACCCCTGCCCACTTTTTCAGTGAAGCTGCACTTTTGGACGCTGCTGATGTTGCACTGCTGCTCTAATTGGCACCTGTCCTCGTGTGAACTCGTGGGCGCCTGCTCGGCCTTGGCCTGGCAGAACTCCTTGACTTGGCACAGGCGTTTGATTTTGCCTCTGGCCTTTTCAGTGATCTCCCACATTTCAGGCAAGTTTCAGACCCTAAAGCCTGGCACTATCATTTCTTTCTCTTTTTTTTTGGCAGTGGCGCATGGCACCAGCATTATTTATTTTTTTTTCTTATTTGAAGACCAAACATTACAAGAGTTGACTTCATAAGTACGGCAACAAGACGAGAACTCGGCCTTCTGTGTGTCCGCTTTGTGATGCCTGTGGTAGCAGAACAGCAAACCTCACAATCCAAGGCGGACCCCTGCGCTCCTAACTGCACTCGATCTTCTGGCATGTGGTGTGCACTTTCACTGGCCCTCGGGGTCGGCAAACCTTCTACGGTTTTTTTGTATTTGATTTTGCTTACTGAATTATCTTTAAAACACAGCTCATTATGCCTGGCATCAAATAAGGACACGGCAGTAATTTGGCAGGCCCCTTGCCAGCGGCCTTCTCACACACACATGGGCAGGTCGCTTCTGATACATTAGATCATAAAGAAGTCAATGGGCCTCTTCAGACTTCACAGGCCTTCAGGCCAGAGTTGCTGCTCAAGCGTGTCAGAGGCGTGTGCGCCCGCATGTTTATTACTAACACGCCACGCTTAATCAGCGTGACTGTAATGCCGTCTTGCTGCCCACATTCCATTTTTTCCAGTTCATTAGGTCCAGCATTGGGTGGGTGGTGTAAAGTAAGCTGACGGAGAGACGTCAAAGTGTTGGGGTCCCCGGCGGGAGGAGATGAGTTTGTCGATCGCCAGGGCCGAGGCGCAGCAGGTGACGATGACTTCCCATTCACGCAGAAGTGGACCTTGCCCGGTGTGAGTCTCGAAGCGGTCCCTGTGACAGATTCTCATTTGGGGCGTGCTCCTTCAATGCGACAGATGTGACAGGTCCTTTGTCCCCACAGTTTTAACACGTGGAATTGATTTTTGTGATTAGGTCGCTTTTATTTAGTGCCGCCATCTTGTTCTTTAATGTACAGTTTCTATTCCTGTGGAGTCATGGCAGGTGACATTACTGCTGTGACAATGTAAAGGTCAGCGTCATAGGTGAGTGAATGAATAATCGCAAGTCCTCATAGTGGAGGCTCCGAGTTTCTGAAAGTCCAGCGGCAGCAGATCTCGGGAGGTCAGGTGTTTCATAAATGACGTAGCCACAAAGGATGATGGGAAAACTCTTGTCAATGTAACCAGTCAGGCGATCCGGGGGGGGCGCATTCAGTTCTGTGTGCACCGACTTGGAAGGAGCCTCAGGGTGACTGTCACTTTTAGGGCTGTCATGGCCCTCTGTGCCCTTCACTCACGTGTTGTCTTATTTGTACCGCAGATGCATTCCTTACGACTTCTAAGTCAGAACCAGCCGTCTCAGATCTTCCTCAGCATGAGTGACAACTTCCGACCTGCCCAGCCTCTCAACAACCGTTGCATCCGAACCAACATCAACTTCAGTCTCCAAGGAAAAGACTGCCCGAACAACAGAGTGCAGAAGCTTCAGTACCGAGGTAAGCCGGGCAGGAGGGCACGGCAGAGGGTTACGAGGAGCGGCGCCGCCTCAGCCTGCCTGTCACACATGCTGTCTCGTTTGTTTCTCCTGCCTCCCCGGGTTCACTCCTTTCATTTAACCCTTATTTTCAACCTGCGTGACCTCTCCCCTCCCTGTCCCTTCTGTCATTAACACGGTGGCAGGGAGAGAAGCGGACGTTGCCAAAGGAATGCTTACCATTCTCCCTGAGCAAATTTCATATGGCGATGACATTTTCTAGAACTTGTTTACTGTGTAGCCGTGCTGATTCTTTTCTTCACCTCGTGCCCCATTTTCTCTCTGCCGATGGCCGCACACTTAAATGCACACAGGGGGCTCTGGCCGGGGGGCTGTTTGTCTGCGCCTTTCCTCTGTGGCTCCCCTGCCAGAGCTCAGACTGGGACCCGTTGCCGTCTGTCTCGGGCCCACCCGGCTCAGGGTCTTTCTAGGCGATCTGAAGGCCTCCTCTCGACATACAAGTCATTAAATTCTCCTTCAGAGCCCAGTGGTAATGACAGCAAACTCAGGACCGGCTCCTCTCCCATAATGCTGTGTTCCTCGTCTTTAAGCCACATTTTGCCCCCATCTCCACACAGCGCCTCCTGTTTGCTCAGCAGCGTCTCGTGTGGGACCTTAGCCAGATCAGTAACATGTTATGCACTCTTGGATCTTAATAATTAACAAATAAAGAAAAAGTGACGAGACTCATCTGTGTCAATCCAAACAAAAGGAATGCGGTCCAGAACGCACAAAAGCAGAAAATGAGACCAGCGTGAGGCGGAAGTATGAAGGCTTCGATACGGGCAGAGGCTAAGGGATCAGGGGGCACAACTTACAGACATTGGTGGGTACTTCAGCATAAACATAAGACTGTGCCAGGTAAAGAAAGGGCCAAAAAGAAGCAAAGTGATTCCACCTTCAGTGCCCACCGTGCAGAGTGTCGGGGCTCCTTTAAAGGCCCCTTCCGGTGTCCCTTGTAATGATGTCACTCGGTCATTCACTTCTGCTGGCTGTCGGCTCACTCCGGTCATCTTGTGCTTCAGAGCCACAGCCGTGAAGCCGGGCTGTGAATTGGCGTACTCGTAGTGTTACTAGAAGAGTTTTAAGTTTTGTGTCCCGGACCCCCAATGGCTGGCTGCACTTTCCTTCACTGGTGCCCAGTGTCATCGTGTCCCTCCTGTGTGGATGAGGGCCATTTCAAAGTTGCCAAACCCTTTTCTTCTCCCCTTCCACTGAGTTGCCATTTGTTCCCCGACTGTTGCCTTCTCCGCAGGCCTCACCACAGGCAGCGCTGTCCCAAAATGGAGCAAAGGCTTCTCAGTATCTAAAAAATGGGGAAAAGGAAAACTGCCAGCAAACCCTCAGGTCCAAATACAGACAAGTGCCAGGCTAAAGTGGGTGTGGCCAGAAAGTTCAAAGCATAAGCAAACAAATGAAAAGGTCAGTGAGCAGGGGGGCACAATGAGAGCCCCCAGAACAGCAATCAGAGATGCCGAGTGGGAGCTGTCGATTTGTCTGATTGACAGTCTGATAGACTCGACATCGAGCTCTGAAAACGGGACCACTCGTGCTCTTGACCTACCTGGAAGGGGGTCTCCCTTTGAACTGCCCTTCCCAGGATTTCCCCCTTTTCCCCTGCAAGTCTGGGGGCCGCTGGGCCTGTTAGAGTCCTTTGAGGCCTGCCTTTGAGATGTCGGACACACAGAAGATAAATTGTTGTTGTCTGCAGGGCCAGCACACCAAAGGCCCAAGTAGGTGGCCCGCCTCCTTAGGCTCCTTATACAGGAGGCAGGGCAGATAACACAAATACTAACAGCAAAATGAGGAAACGCCACGATATCAATAAAAATGAGCAAACGGAATGAATACGAACACCGCTGAGCCGGTGACAAGACAGAACACAATAGAAGGCCAGGCCTCTCTGTGGTCACCTGCTAGGTGCGGCCCCGGCCCCGAGGGCATCCCAAAGGCGTCTCGCTACTCTCTGTAAGACTCGAAAGTTTACGTCCCGTCAATGGGGTGCGTTGGGCCCGAGCGGAACCCGCGTCCCCTCATCCTCCGCCAGTCAGTAGAAGGTCCTCTCGGATATTTTCTTCAGATTCATCCTACTGACACCAGCAAATACCGAAAATGTGAAATGCTCCCCTTTGTCAGCTTCCGCCACTGTTGCCCCCAAATTTTCATTTCTTTTTCTCTCTTTGGCTTGAAGCGTTAAATAAATCATTCACAGAATAAATTACAAAGCCTTACCTTTGCTCCAAAAAGCCTGCAGCCTAACAAAGGAGCCATCATCTGACTGAATGGAGTCTGGCTCTTCTGTTCTCGCTCGCCATTAAATTTGTGATTTGAAATTCCATTGCAGTACCTGAAATTTCCAACTAATTGATGAAATAATCCGTTTGTTCAAAGGTCTCGTGATATCTATTAAACGCAGAAGGCTCGCTGACCTTTACACAGCGAAATGCGCCGCTCTGCCATCTGGAACGCACACACCGACTGCTTCTCCGCTTGGAGTGTGACGGGCTGCTGGGACTTGGCCTGGCATGGAGTACCACTAGGGGGCGTTAAGCTGCAAACTTGAGGACGTGGCGTAATGGAAAGAGAAGTGGAGCTCTCGAGATGGGGAAGTGGCATCTGGGAAACCCGTCGGGCTAAACGTGGCAGTCCAGGAGCAGCAGGGGGCGCTCTAAAGAGGATGACTGCAAGCAGGCGGGCTAGAGACGAGTGCAGCCACCGTAACGGTGAGCACGGGGTCCGGGGGAGACCTGGAGGGAGAGTAAGAACATCCCACTGAGACGGCCTGAGCAAGTAGACGTGCCTGGAGATGGGCACCCATAGCCCAAAGGTCTGAGCAGAACCAGACTTTATTGTGCAATGCGCGTACAGAGTCGACTCGGTGGGCTCACCCGACTCCCAGCATTCCATGGCCCCGCCTCTTATTAGTATGCCCAGCCTGATGAGCGGAGCTCTTGACAGCCCCCCTTCTTTCCAGTCCTCTTGCCTGACGGCCCCTGATCTTGACTTTAACCCTTACTAGACCAACGTGCCCCACGTGCTCGCGATTCTCGTTAAATCCTATGGAGACCACCCAGAAAGGCCCCTGTAGTGGTGGGCAGTGTTTTTATATTACAGCATGTTGGATTTCACCTGTGAACCACTGACTTTGAAAATGACAACGAGCATGAGTCATCATCATCATCACCATCACCGTTAGTATTGGGGCTCTTCAGTTTTATTCTGCTCGCTCTGTCTGCCCCCCTCTTGTGAGTCTGCACCGCTGCTGAGCTTTGTGTCCTCACTGACGTTCAGGCAGATCACTGGTAGCCACTGGGTGACAGGCTGAAGGGAACATGGAGACCCCCCCCAGGAGTAGAAGCATTTGTCATTCAGTCCTTCCTCTCAGCTTTGGGTTTGAAATCCAGGCAGTGATGCTGAAAAAATGACAACTTGGGCCAGTATGGGGGGGCTTTCCGCCAAGGTAGTAACAGTTCAGCCTATCTGGACGTTTTCTTCATCAGACAGGGGGGCACCGGCCCTTCACAAGGGGGACAAGCACAAAGAGCAGCACATCCAAAAGAGCTACCCGGGGGGGGCCGCTCCAGGTAGAGCATATTAACGTCACATAGTGGGTGACTGGCCTGGCGCAGGGGCTGTGTTTATAGTGCCTTTCATGCCCATTGCCTGTTCTGTGCTGCTTGTCCTCCCTCTCTGTTCTTCTTTTCATTCCTGCCCATCAACTGGGTATGCTGGAATTGGCCCACAGAGTCAGTATGGCGATCCCCGGTCTCATTTTGGCTGCTTTGTTCTCATCCTTTGTGAGACCCCCAGAGGTCTTAACGGCTTGTCGTTTGTTTTTGTCTCCCCTGCAGTGAACGAGTGGCTTCTAAAGTAACCTCGGCCTCTGACGAGCACAGCTCTCGGTTATGGTGGGCTATGGACACACTGCTAGTGCGGCGGCTCATCGTAATCAAGACGACGTCAATCGCCTTCCCAATGGGATTTGGATTTGTGACGGTATATTGAGATATCTTGTACCATAAATACAGAGAGAGAGAGAGCTAGAGATCTGTGTGTGTGTGTGTGTGTGTGTGTACAGGATATATCTATCTAGCTAGCTATATCTACACACACTCACACACACTCGCACACACATGCTATTTAAAACAATCGAGATTAAGAACTGTAACTTTGCACTCCCGGCAGAGGGACCCTAATTTCCTACTGTACTTTTCAGTGACGAATGAGCTGCAGGGCCGCCCGTTACCTTTTGATACCTTTCAACGGGACCCTTTCTTTCGTTGCCTCACCGCCGACGCAGACCCCACCAGCGCGACTTTTTACATTTGTACATAAGGACGCCTCGCCAAACTGAAGCGCCTGTGGGTGTGTTCTGGGTGCCAAGTGACGCTTTCATCGCTCCATTCACTTCTTCATCAGACAACAAGGGCATGCGGAGCTCGAAGAGCCAGGAACTCCTGTCCATCTGTTTATCGAAGAATCCCGCCGGACCGTCCGTGTTGAACGTGAGTGTAAATATTCGTGCCGCTGAGAGCCGAGACGAGTGACGTGTCCCCCGCTTGGCGCACTTTGGACTCGGAGCCATTCTGAGCCGATGCCTTTCTTTCTTTTCTGTTTCTTGTTTACGATGGTCACACGCCGTGTTTGATTCATGTTACCAGCCCAATAAATGTGTTTGGAAAGTTCATTTGGTAAACACGTCTGCCCAGCTCTGCTTACTGCAAACCACGCAAAGTGTCCCCAAAGTGTCCCCGAAGGTGAACAAGTGACACGTGTGATGCCAGGTGATGAAAGGTGAGTGCGTTTATTCAGTCGTGTAGGGTGGTTTGGGCCAGTCCACTGGAGGGCACATGGGAGATACACACACACACACAAACACACACAATGAATGGGCCCTGATAGATAAATGAAAGCCCCGCCATAATCTCTGTCCACTGACAACTACCATTCAGCTCTCTGCCAGTCCTGCTGGGACAGTGGGCTTTGCCCATCACCCTCTCAGAAATTCCCTTCTTGGTTGGCACTGTAAACGTGTACAGGGCACGCCCACTTGAACAGACCTGAGTGGTCCTTGGAACAGCTGCTTGCCCCCCACATGTCAGGTTGTCTGCTTACTCCTGCCAATCTGTGTCTGGGGCTCCACCCAACTATGTCACAGACCACGCCCCCTTTCTGCCCCCTTGTCTTCTCCATTGGCCGGCACTTGGCTCCTCCCATTTGTGTCTGTTGCTTTTCAGCCCAGCTGGCCGTCACTTCTGTCACAGAGGGGTCCTTGATGGAGATCCGTTACTCCAGTCTCTTTTCTTTGTTTTTATGTTGTGCCATCTTGTGATGTGTGCCCAGCACCTCAGCTGCTGGACTTTCGGACCTCTCGTCCATCTTAAGGACTGTAGACTTTGTGCCCACTTGTCACAGTTCTCTCCAGAGCCGCCTGGGTTTGGGTTGGCAGAGGTCAGTGGTTCAGCATTTCCTGCAGGGAAGGTGCTGATGAGATGCCAAGCAGGAGCCCTGAGCTGCACAGCACTGGGCACATACTGTATATGTAGCCCATCTGGGCTGCCCACCCAGGGTAGAGACAAGTGGTCCAATTCATCAGGTGACAACGTCCAGCAGATGTGCTGTGTGGCCTGCCATGCTACCTCAGGAGTTATGGACAGACTGCTGGCATCGGTGTGTGCCATCAAATTAGGGTTCTTCATGAAGTGGCACAGGGTGCCATCTGCATTTCTAGATTTGGGTTAAGAGACGGTTGTAGGTTTGGGATGGCATCATGTGCTAAAGCCGCAGTGGCCAAATTCTGCATCAGATGTTAGTCCGATGCCAACGTGTAGTAAAGGATGCCTCTGCCCTTCATTTGGTTCTCTGGAATGGCAAAGTGGAGAGGAATGCGGCCTCACAGCTGTAGAGACCCTTGTGCAAAGCGTGGCCCCCTCTGGATGTCATGTTGTCAACAAATCATGAGTGCCCAGCTGCCTGCCTGTTCTCCCTGTGCCCATGTATTCCACTTTTGGCCACATGACGAGTCCAGAGATTGGCAAACCCCCCATGCCATCCCAAGTCCTTATTTCTTCTGTCGTTGTGCCACTCGCTCAGTGTCCCATTCTTAACTCCTGATGGGCTTTGACTGGGCACACTAACTGGGCATCTGGAGGGCTCTGCTTCTCACCCCTCTTCAGGTACATTAGGGCAGGGCTGTGAAAGGCTGGTAGTGTGTGACTGTCACGGTGCCCGTCTCTTGCCAGTCAGGAGGTGCTCGCCGGCGAGGACTCCCCTCACTCTGGCCTCTCCTCTTGGAACCTCAAACAACGTGAATCATCGAGAATTGGCAGAGACCCTCTGGGGGCACCAAGTGCTGTAATGGGCTCTGCTGACTTTAACGTTTCACTGAAGGGCGTACTGGTTTTTTATCTTGCAGTGCAGGGGCACCCGTGTGGCCCACAGCAAGGGAGTCTGTGGGTTCAGTGCTGCCAGGGAACGACTCAAATACAGAGGCGCCAGACGTCACAGCTTTATACGCAGAGCTGGGGTAGCCCACCGTACTCGACAGGCATGTTGTGACCAACTTGATGGGGGGACCGTGAAGTGTCACGATGAGCTCTGATCAAAGTGGGACAAATGACAGAGTGAGGGAGACTGGCACAAAGACCGTTAACGAGGCCACACACTCTCTCCCATGATGTGGCTCCTTGGCCTGACTTCTTGTCACCTGAGTCGCACAGTATGTGACACTGGTGCTCTTGTTTAGTCCCTGATAGATAAATTAAAGCCTGGCACAGTGCTGCTTGGCTCCGCCTTTCTGTGACACGTGACCTGAGTGCCCGCCCACGGGTGCTGTGGTGCCAGCTGCCCCCTCTTGTTTCATTAAGCTCCACTCCTGGGCATTTTCATGCACCTCTTGTCAGGTCTCGCTTTAATTTGGTGGATGTGCCGTGACAGATGGCACTTTAATGGTTCAGGGTTACGGTTCCCTTGGCAAAGTGCAAATGTGGCACGTCTGTAATTCTTTTGCTGCTTTTTCCTTCTTTTTTCCCCTTTTCCTTATAAGATCAGTACCCAGAAGGCCAGCATGCCCAGTCCTGTGCAGCCACTTGAAGGTGGGCACCATGCTGACCCCACGAGACGGGCAACAAAAGGAAAAGGCACACAGACCTGGCAGAGAACATTTCTCCATTCACAGGGTCGCAGTTGGGCAGCGCCAGTCCAAGCAGCACTGGGCACAAGGCAGGGCACAGAACCTGCCAAGGGCAGGATCATGAAGCCCATCTCCTCAGGTGCCAAGCAGTCTGCAGGTAATGCACGTGATGCCCCCCCACACACACACACACACACACAGGTCACATGACTCACAGGAGGGCGGAGTCGGTCCAGTTCACCTCTGACCTCTAGCGGACTCCTCTTGACGAGGGACGGGTCCAGGATGAGAGTTCGCTGGTAGTGGTGGTGGTGGCACATCCTTAACTGTTGTACTTCATCCTCATCGTCGCTCCTTAATGGCACCACCCGCTAACGAAAACGGGTAGCTGGCGCAGAACACGAAACCCGTGGCATCAGCCGATGATTCTGGTCTGTTCAGCGGGGGGCACTCTTGCATTCAGTATGCCTTGCCAGACCCTCGCTACACTTGCCCATCTGAATCCCCCGCTGTTTATTTTGGAGCTGTGCCACCTTTCTGCTAGACACCGGCATGGCACTGCTTTGCGGTTTGCGTGGCGCTCAGTTATTTAGTAACAATGATATGATGCTAAAGCGCAGTCCAAGCGCACATCTGTGGCTCCTTTCTACTGTGCCCACTGTAGGCCGTGTCTGCCTCTGCCAACTGGGGAGTGCCAAGGTGAGCCCCTGATCCCAGGCGGGTGCACTGATAAAGGATGGAGAGCTGAGGGACGTTGGGCCCTTGGTTTTGTGTGGCACCTTTCACGGGGCGCAGGCTCAGGGCACTGTGGTAAGTGAAATAAGTCTGCCCACCTCGTGAGTTGCCAAGGTCAGCAAGTCTGGGAGGGCGGCACTCTCCCGTTGAGGGGGGTGGGCGGCCTGTTGTCCACTTGATGATGCCAGAATGCCCGCTGGCTCACCAAGGAGGCAACTCTCGGTCAAATGTGCTGTGGCAGGGGGCTGCTGCCAGTCTGTTGGGCGATTCCTGCGTACTTTCTGAGAAGTGAGGGTCTTTCACGTGCCAGTGGGCCATGCAGGGACACGGACCCTTCCCAATGTCAGAGAGCTGATGGTACACATCGGTGCCCATCCCATTCTGTGCCACCTTCACCAAGTGTTACTGTGTTGAGCCCAGCAGAGGCCGTGCCCCATCTGTCCCGAGCGTGTGATTGGTGGCGCAGTTCTGCCCGAGTGGCACCACATTTCTTTCTCTAATTGCCAGTTAATGTGACAGCAGGCCTTCGGAGACTCGCCGCAGCCCCCTTCAAGTGTCACTAAATCCATTTCCAATTAGACCCTAACATGATGGGACACTTAGGCCATCGAGACAGATGGGCTGGCCACCAGCCCGTCAATTCAGAGCCACGGTGACAGTGGCAGTCGGGAACCTCGAGAGGTTGGCACCAAACTGGCAAAACTCCGACGAGGGGCTCACACAAAACTCAAGGAGCAGACAGACCACCACACAGTGGGCACATGAGAGGGGGGCACTCGGCCCCTCGCTTGTCTAGCTGTCCCAATGTCCCCTCCTGACTCCGTGTTTTAGAGTCCAGCTGCGCATCGGCCCAAGTCTCCGTCCCCAACCTGTCACCAGAGCTTTCACGTGGCGGCGGTCACACAGGGCATCCCAGGAGGCACTCGGAGCTGTGCCCCGGTGACAAAGTGACAGGGCCGCACTGGGGGGCTCAGCACTCGCTCATCAGGAGGAGACCATCTCAAAAACAAACAAAGTGGGTACTCAGACCCTCCCTAACAGGTGACATGGGGGCTGCCAGGGTGATCTCAGGCGATGTGAGGTGGCATTGGGTGCCAGGGAGGGACGGCAGAGGTGTGCAGGGCTACATTAGGCACCAGTTTCTAAAACACCTGAGCCCACATCTGCCCAACAAGGAGGGCAGTGCCCGCTGCTTTCATCACCCATTCGCTGTTGTGCTCCTTCGGACCCCCAAGGTTCACTCAGTTTGGTGTTTCGCTGTTGCGCCTCAGAGCAGATGAGGGCAGGATGGCACAGAGTGGACCTTAGCCTCTTCTTGTTGGTGGGTTTCCTCCTCCTCCTCATGCCATCCAGAGGAATGTGGCGGTGCAGCGGCAGCCAGGATGCCCAGGTTGTCTGTCATGCCAGCAGGGGAGGGCTTTTGTGTGCCAGGCTGGTCCATTTCCCTGATTTAGTGCCTAGTGGGTGGATGGGGACAGGCTCTCGGCATGTCTGCCCACCGGGGGGTGCCTGCCTGGCCCACCTTGTTATTCTGAGCACATCGGTTTGCTGTGATTTATCACCGAGTGAACCGCTGGGGGACGAGATTGGCAATTGCAGGGGGGCAATTTCAGGAACCCCTTATATGACCCCCTAAACGGGCAGCCATGAACAGGAACAGCCAGTCGTCTGGGGGTCTGGCACAGAACTGTGAGGTCCTGCTCGTCTGTGAAGCGGCTTTTCATGGGCACCTTGGGGACAACTGGCAGTACAGGCCAGGTCCAGCAGGAAGGAGGACCACCGTGCTGTGAGTGTGTGTGTGTGTGACCCCAGCAAAACAAACACGCCAACGCCATGGCACAAAGAGCGGACTACTGGCCAGCAGGGGGCACCACCAGCTCTGAAGCCCAGCATGAACCCCGGCACTGAACTGAGGCTCACCTGGCAGTTTTAGGGCACTAGAGCAGGTTTAAGGCTGATGCCCCTGGAGCACAACCTAAAAAAGGTGGAAACAACTGGGCATCTTTGGCCATAGCCTTGGTTTTGGTTTCAGCTGTGCCCGCCTTCGTGCCCTTTCTCACTGAAATGAATTCCTGCAGGGGTTAAAGGGAGACTCTGGACTTGTTGGCACCCCGAGGCTGCTAAGGTGCCACTGGGTAGGTATTGACCAGGAGGCTTGGCGTGGCACCAATGGGCTGTGGGATTCTCTTCTTCTTTTGGCCTACGCAGCGAGTTTGCATCACAAGAGCGCCCCCTGGAGTCCACTGTCATTTACTTAAAGGCGTCTCTGAACTGCCGGGGTGATGCCGGGCTGCCCAAAGCTGTGCTGCCCAGTGGACTGTGCCCTGGGTCACTCGGGTCTGTTATGAGGAGGTGACCAGGACCTAGAGATGGGCCAAAGTGCAAATGAGGAAAGACGGTGGCTGCCCCGCACCCCTGGGTATCATGGGTGACGACATTTCTAAAGGGTAATTTGTGGTGGCACCCGTGTACTGCTGTGAACATGGCCACCGCCTCTGGGCTGCTTCTGGACCCTCACCCAGTGGGTGGGCACGTTGTGTTTGTTCCCTAGCTTTTCCCTTTTTGTGTCACTCGTCATTCATTTTTGCCTGGCATGCTGACCTCATTCCTGTCCCCGACAGCGTGAGGTGGGCTGTGGGCACCAGTGCCGATGCTTGTCAAATGTGCCCTCCTACTCCACGATCGGGTCACTGTGCCTGCTGTGTTAGGCGGTGGCTGAGAAGTGCGCTGGCGCTGGCGTCAGGGGGTCTTGATGAAGCCCCTTGGGGTGGAGCCTCAGATTTAAAAGGAGAGCCCGTCGGAGTGTCACCGTCACACTGTGGCACTTTGCTGAATTAGGAATGAAGCGAGCGGGGACAGGGACAGACTGAACTTGGGGACCCCCCCCTGAATTTAATGGCTTTGCCTGGAACTAAAGGTTGGGGGTCCACACCACGGCCACTGGCAGCCCCCCCGAGTCAAACCACTGAGACCAGTGGCATGACATCACTGATGCCCACATAAGGGGGCTCAATTGGCAGCTCACCTATAAAGAAGAAAACAAAGGACAGCAGACAGATGATTGGTGACCAAAGACGGGCAGCCACAGTACCCGCTTGATTAACCGTGAGGGTCTCCTGCCTGCCCCCCCAGGTGCAACTCGAGGACCACTGGCTGATCTCCAGGGTGGCCTCATGTCAGACACGTCAGGACTCCCTGGCGATGCCCCCTCACTCGACATTAAAACGCTGACGGGCACTCCAGTCTGGACTGGGATATTTTGATGGTCTCCGTGTTGTGCCCATTTCATAGGATTCTGTGAGGGGCTCAGTCAAGGCACTGCAATGGCTGGCATGGTGGGCCACCGAGTGTTCAAGGAGCAGACAGCATGAGGTGCCATCATTCCCTCCTGGCAGTCTGCTGCCCTGCTTCTGCCCAAGTGTCAGGAAGTGGGCGAGGTCAGCCTGTGCCAAGAGCGGGCAGAAGGAGCCTTAGGAAGACACCAGGCCCGGTCATGTCATTGATCGAAGTGAAGGAGAGCGGGCACCACAGCGGGTACTGATCTGCACTGGCAGCTGCCTAAGCGATTTTCAAGGTATAAAAAGCTGCGAAATGAAATCTTCCTCCAGTTAGCCGCGGTAATGGAATCAGCCGGCAGTCCCGACGAAGCCCATATCTTTATGCCAATTCGGACGTGGCACAGGCTGATTAGGTGGCAGGTGGACTGCAAGGTGGGCACAACCCTACGCCAGCGGTCACCTTAAAGCACTGGCCTGGCAGGGGGACTCTGACTTGACCCCAAGTTACGTAAGGCACTATATGACAGACACACCACATGGCAGGTGACACTTGGGGGGGGAGGCCCTCAGGTCGCTTACGGGCACAAGGGACTGCTGAGGTGGCTGATAAAGACGTCACCCCCCCTTTACACGCACACCTGGCACTTCAGCCTCTTATATTTAAAAATAAAAAACCCAAAGGGCATCGGTGGCTCCTGTAAAGTGCCAGGCGCGTCGCGTTCGTCAGCCTTCATTCTTCCTGGCGTTTCTTTTTGTGCCCATTGTCTCGTAATTCACTTCACAACAAAAGAAAAACGACAAAGACGAGCGCACACCTGCAGGAACAAAAGCAGGGCGGCCATAGGGGAAAAGGAGCACCAGCGGCACCCAGCGGGCAAAGAGCTGGACTGGCACCTGATATAGCGCCTGGGTGATCTTCAGATGGCAGGGTCTGCCCCCCAGTGCCCCCTTTGCTACAGTGTGTGGCTGTGCCCCTCTGGCTGCCCCCTGGTAACACAATCCCACTGCCAAGGCAAGGCCTCCGTAACAGTTGGCCATCTTCTCCTGCAGACCCCACCCACTATCTTTGGACCCAACCCTCTTGATTAAACCCCACCCACTTTCTTTGGACCCGACCCCCTTGATCAAACTCCACCCACTCTCTCCGTCCTCGTTGTGTGGCTCCCGCCATCCCCTCCTGCACGTCTGTCACCGCGAGATGCCCCGCTCGTCCTCTCCTTGTGCTTTCGGGTGGCGCTGTGAGAACAGATGGCTGCTGTTCTTGAACCTTTTATGGTGGGTAGTAAACGTGCCAGCTGCTTGCTCGGGGTCTTTTGAAGGTCCCTTAATAGCAGCATGCTCACCTCATTTGATTAAAAGAATGGTAGATGGGAGGGGGCACTTCAGCTGAAGGAGGAGAGAATTGGCACAGGTGGCACCTGTTTGAATACATTGTTGGCTTTCCAAAGATGTGTGTGTGCCAGCCTGTCCTTGTGATGGACTGGCACCTGGCTACAGCTGTGGAAGATGTGGGCTGAGCCAGCAGCTGGTGAATCCTTGAGAAGCATTGAGGGGTGCCCACCCTTTGTGACCTCAATACCCACCTCCTGCTCCCTCGCTTAGGGTGGCACTCATAACAGGACATAGAATAAGGTGGGACCAGCTGGGCAGGCCATGGTGTAAATCATATGGTAGTGAATGAATGTGATGCCCGGCCGTGACAGTGCCAGGTTCTAGAACATGTCCGGGGGGGGGCGGATGATCTGAGAAACAGCAGCCGTCTCATGAGGAAACTCCCTGCACCCGTGTGGCCCAAGGCACCATGCTGGCACAAGGTACCAGGAATATGGGCACTGCTTTCTGTGTGAAGGCCTTACTGGATGAGGCAGTGGCTCCTTCATTTATCTTTAAAATGACAGTGACAGTGACACCAAGCGGGAGATCAATGAGGCAGAGTATTGATCCCCATTTGGGGAGAGGGGGTCCCTGCATGGACAGACCCTCTGAAGGTGAGCAGTTGTCATTTTCTTTTTGTCACCTTCAGGAGCACAGTGAGCCCCCACCCCGGGTCTCCTGCTGTCCAAGTTGGGTGAGGGTGGCTTTGGTGGACCCGTCCTCTGCTTTGCCCTTTGCCTTGCCAGGACGCTGTGACACACAGAAAGATTGCTGGGCACTCTTATTGTGGAAGGGGCAGGGTGGCCAATAGCAGAGGTGGACTGCAGTGGCACCTTTTAGCCTTCTCCTGGTGGGCACGCCATGCCTGACATTTCAATGGATTCCCTTCACTGGCCATGGCAGACCCTCACCGTCACGCTCCTCCGACTCTGCCACAGGGGATGCCGGCACCTTTTCACGTGTTTAATGCAGTAGGCAGTTGTTGGCATCTTCCAAAGGAGGTTTGTAAAAGAGGGGCATAAGACAGAGAAATCATTTAGAAAACAAAGGGCGACGAGTGAGGCGCCAGTCACAAGTCACTTGCAAATGCCCGAGGCAGAGGGGGCATCAGAAGATCAAGCATTTCCTGCATTAAACCCCTTAGTGGTGTGACATGTTGTGAATGCAGGAGTGGCCCGCTGTCACCCACTGGCACCCGCTGACAAGCAGCCCAACACTTTGGACAAACGGGAGCTGACTGGCAAAGTGGCATGAGTGGGCACCATGAAAGTCAAAGCTTAAAATGAAGTGCAACTGCTGCCTGGTAACGTCACTGGTGCTGTGCCCTGCAGGTGTATATAGCGCCTTTCCACAGTGGGAGAGGGCTGGCAGGTGGGGTGCCCTGCTCACAGAGACGCAGCTTGTGACGGTGCCCGAGGGGTCCTAACGCCGTTCTCATAATTCTAACGTGGACCCCCGACATTGAAGCAACTTGCATGAAATCTCAGTGAGAGCCTGGGGGGGCGAGCGCCTTTCGACGGTCAGGTGCCCGGGCGCTGCTGCCCCACATTTTGTCAGCCAAGGGACTGTGCGGTGGGGGGCGAGTTGGGGGTCCGCCGGGCCAGCAGCAGCACCCCAGTGTCCTGTTATTCCGCTCCAGATTTCTTCTCACTTTCACAAAGAAACACGAGAAAGGCGACGGCCGATAGCAACAACGCCGCGTGCCCGAGAGGCGAGACGGAGAAAGGCTCACCCACGTCAGTCAAAAGGCAGGGGTCCCACGATGGCACACGAGACTCGTGCTGCCCAGATATGCCAGGGCGCTTTGTTATAAGGATGAACGGCACCAACATTAATAAACTGGCATTTGGCATTATGCTCCTTTGTAGTTCAAGGGCCCTGGCATCAGCTCATCTAGGTGTGAATCCTGCCTGGCATTCAATGCTGCCGGCGTCACAGGATTTGAATTGGGATCAGCGCTGGGCTCCTGCCAGGCGATGAGACGTCACGTTCTTCTGTCCAGGCGGTCCCAACGACCACAGAGACTCAGACACTTACTGTGCCCAGCCAGGCCTCGAGTGCAGGTGACCTCCGCTCTGTCACTCACACGTGTCCCCCCCGCAATTCTACTGGTGGTCCTCTGCACGCCTCATCAGACTGAAGGCAGTTTGTATGCCAGTCATACTCTGGGTCAACGTCACCCCCTTCTGCACTGGGCAGGTGCCCGACCAGTACAGCACCAAGCCAGTGAGGATGGGCACCACACTGGGCAGCCTGCCTGATGATAGCCGAAGTGGGTGGGCACACTTACGACAGTCAGCCTGTTTGGGCGTCAAAGCCATTATGAGCTCACTTGGTTTATATAGCGCCTCACGCGAGAGGGTTTAAAGTGTGCCCTCCATATAGCGCCTTTCCTAGTGAGGCAGGTGGGACAGAGAAATCCTGACGTCACAGTTTTTTTATTTTTAGCTGGGTTCTTCACTCAGGGGGGCACTGGCACCATGGGCTGTCCCAAAAGAGGGGCACAGTGAAGGGCGGTCAGCTTCTGGGCGGCTCCCTGCCAGTCAATCAGCCACTCATCAGCACAGACTGGGTGCCCAGTTGCGATAGCCTCACATTTAAAATGACAAGATAACGTTAGACATGTGGCCCTCACACCTGTGACGCATTACAACCCACTCCAGAACTGGCACACATATGGATGAAGCAAAAATCTCAAGAGCTGTGACAAGAATTGTGCACAGGTGGCAGAGAGGAGATGCTCAGGTGGGCACAGGTGGCCATTCTATTTTGAATCTTCTGTGAATCCACTGAGTGGTTGTTGGTTGCCTCAGTGTGCCAACTCCAGAGACGTGTGAAGGGCCTGGCGAATGTAATGGAGGGCAGCACTGGTGAGGTAAACCGCCTGGGGTTCTTAGTCTTGGGGCAGAAGGAGGAATCAGCTGATTAAAAACCAAAAAAAGGGGGCGGCGGTGCCCAAAATGAGGCTGTGGGCCCACCTGTGAGTGATACTCTCCAGTTTCATACGAGGTGGGCCGAATGCCATGGGAGAAATCTGAAGCAACACTGCCCTCTACAGGCTGCCAGCCAGCATGACAGATAAATGAAGTAGCAGAGCTGACAGGGAGGCCCTCGCCCACCACAGGGGTCCGGGCACAGGCAGGTCTAACATGTGTTGGCATAATGATGGACGGGCAGAGGACAGCAGGGGGTTCATCGGGGCACTGTGGATGAGCTGCCTGCTCAAATGATACTGGAGTGGCACTTGCAGCCTCTGGCCATGTGGCACACGCTGAGACGGTGAAAGGTTCAGCATGGCAGCCGCCAGACTGCTGCACACACAGGTGGGGTCACCTAGCAGGTCTGTTGGGGTCTCTCTGTGTCCACATGCTGGCACTCCTGCTAAGTGACTGACTGCTAGTGCCCCATGTGGCCCTCCGCCAGACTTTCATGTGCTGCACTTGACTCAAGTGGCACACGCGGATCAGGGATGCCACTCTGACTGTACAAGCTGTGAAAGGCGCTATATGAAAACAGCCCGAGGTCTCCCTGTTCTTCGTCACCCATCATGAATGACAAGGCTGCCCGATGCCTTCAGCTCATAGAAACTCGCCCATTTCTCACTTTATCAGATTCATTCCTCGCCCTCCTGCGGGCAGCTGGCTACTCTGCCCACGTCACAAAGCACTCCATGCACTTGAGGCGAGACTGTCTGTGGCAGTGAAAGGCGCTATATGAGAGTATCCACTGCGCTTGCAATTGGGAGACGGAAGGCAAAAAAAAAAAAAAAAAAACGACTGTTGCCAGTCAAGGAGGTGCCCAGCTGCCTCTCCTCTCCACCAGCCTTCTCTTATTCATTTGAGGTTGAAGCAGGCCTGCTGGGGAAACGGGAGGAACAAGCGCTAAGGCCACGCGGCGGGCACTCACATACCCGAGGAGCGGTGCCCACTAGCAAGTGAGCGGGCCGCAAGGAAGCACAAGGCCACAGCCCACAGGGCAGCACCCGGGTTCTTACCCTGTGCCTTCTGTGTGCTCCCATCTTCCTCCCCATTGTGGGCACTGCAGTTAGCAATCAGACAACAAAACAAAGAGGGCTGGCCAACTGGCACCCAAGTGCAGGTGAGCCATGGTATTCACAGTAGGCGTCCACATGGGTGCCCTGTGCCACCGGAGGGTTAGCCAAGAGTTGGTGTGTGTACCCAGAAAGGGACGGGCTTGGAGTCCTAAAGACTCCATGATGGGCAGAAAATGGATGGTCGTGCCATGGGAGAACACTCTGTAGATCAAACATCCAGAAGGGCAGCACAACCGTAAGACGGGGCACCTCATGCCAAGGTCAGCCTACACTCCTCCACGGACACCAGGACTTCACAAAACAAACTCGGCACAAAGCGAGTCAACGAGCAACAGTGCCAGGTCGAGAGAAGCACACAGCCCAAAAAGGTGGCATGAAATACGTCAGCCTGCCTCACGGGGCGAGGGCCATCAAAGGTGACGATTGACGCCGAGTGACCGACGGGCGAGACCTCAACACGTTCACATTCGTCAGTTTAGAGGAGTTCCAAAGCATCAGCAGGTGGCACGGGTGATCGAAGCGAGTCCAAGTTTACACTGCCACCTAGGACACGATGAAGGAGCCGTGTGCCAGGCTGGCTTAATGCGCCTTGTCCTTTACAGCGCTCCGTAATTACTGCTAAGAGCCAACAGGCTGCACAGCTCTGGCACGATGCCCACGGGAGTCCTTTCAAAGGAGAACCCACCGGAGGATCAGGCTGCTGCCTTCCCCCCAGCTCTCGAGAGGCCTCGCCAGCCCCATGGGACCCTACAGCTCTGTGGCGTCTGCACAGGGTGGGCGATGGGACTGTGCCCTTTACGGGCAGCACATGGGCACATCATGGCACAGACCCAGAAGGAGCAGTTTGCCATTCCACTCGAGCACCGTGACTGATCGATAATCGCAGGACACTGCAGTTGGCTGAATTGAGGTGGTCATGTTGGCACAGCAGGTAGACCACTCATACCTCCAAAAACAAAGTGGACATGTGCATGTGTGCCCAGTGATAGGCTGGCACCCTGTCCAACACCCAGTGCTGCCAGACGAGACCCCAGCCTTCCATGACCTTGAGGTGGTTTAAACCGGTCTGAGAATCCAAGGGGGGCAACTGTGGCATAAGAGAGAGACCGAGTGCCATAGCGGTCAGTGCCAATAGGGTGCAGTGCTGACCGTCCAGTTCGGTTTAAGATCTGACAGAAGTGGAAAATGAAATCCGCGCCACACAGCAGACGGGTTCATCTAAAGTCTACATAAGAAATGTAACAATGAGCCCCGCACACGAGTGCCAACCCTCCACTTGGGTACCCCACATTGCCACACACATGTGATGGGTGCAGAGAGGAGGCGCTCTAGAAAACAGAAGCCATCCCTCCACGCGACGTCTGCAGCTTCACTGTGCCAAAGGCAGGTGGGATACGTCTGGCACCCCCCAGTAAATGCATGCCATGGGCGCCAGTGCCATCTGAACCATCACAGCATCCTAGCGGGTGCTCCCACTGTAAAGGCAGAGTGAATACGTGGAGTGAGTCAGAGCTCACTGCGCGAGGATGCCACGCGGCTGCCATTGCACGTCACCAGAGAAGTGGCCTCTGAAGCCAGGAGTGTCACGTCGCCCGCCCGCCTGCCCGCTCGTGCGTTTGAGGACTCGGCCTTTCATCAGTTTTTTGGTTTAAAACGGAGGTCGCGTGTGAGGAGATTACGCGGGGCACCCTGGGGAGGCGGGCAGGCGGCTGTGTGGCCCGTTGCTCCTTCCTAGCGGGTGACGGTCGTGACGCTCGGCACAATTTCATTTACAAGTCCACTTGATAAGTGCAAACACAGTTGCCTGTCATCAGAGCCCCAGATTGCCAAGCTGGCGCTCAGACTATTAAAACAGATAAGAGAGAGCCCGCTAATGGCGCTTTGTATTATTACAGACTGGCATAATAACCATAAAGCAGAATCTTCAGCTCTCCGACTGCCATTTCTTATCTTTTAATGATATTGCTTTAGTGTGATGGATGAGGATGAGGTGGCGGTGGCGGCGTCTGGTGGGCCGCCAGTTAAGCACAGCTGCCCCTTTGATTAAAACACAATATCGATTCGCTGTCAGCTGGTAAAGACCACCTTTGGCTTCTCAGTCGTTATTTTTATGATTTAAGGAGGGGTTTCGATTGACCCTTTAGGCAAAGTTTAAAGGGCTGCATTGGACGTGGAAGGACGGGGGTCAGCGGACTCACCCACCTGCATACCTGGCACCATCATTCAAGGAGGGTGCCAACGGAGAAATCCGTCAAAAAGGAAGGCCATGGGAACAGATTACAATGAACAGGAATGTCTGTGCCCCAGCGGTAAGGAATCCAACCACTGATGCAAGTTTAAATCGAGTGGCACCCTGGGCAGAAATGGCATCAGCAAGACAAAAAGCCAAAGAGCATTGACTGGACGGCCTTTGTGTCACCTACTGTGTGTCACCTGCTGCTCAAGGAGATGGCCATGCCCAGGTGAGGTGCAGCTCTCTTCACGATCAAATGTCAAAACACTGGCACAGGGTGGCACACAGGCCAGGAATGGAGGCGCAGGACACCTCTGCCACCTCTTTCTGGCTCCACCCTGCAGGCAACAATGGCACAAATGAATCGGGGAGGGACGGGCGACACCCACTGGAAACAAAGCGCTAATCACAGGCCAGCACGACGAATTCAGTAAAGTGAATCACTTGGAAATGGCGCACCCAGGCAGGGCATCTTGATTGGTTCGGTCCGATTGCTGTCGACAAATAAAGAGAGACAACGGGACGTCGTGGTGACTCAGCTGGACTGAGTAAAGGAAATGAATTATTAAATCAGCAAGGAGGAAGTACATGGGCAGCCTTACCGGTCCTGGCTGGCACTTTCTGGGGCAGCTGAATCATTTAGGCTTTGGAGGGCAACTCGGTCCCCTCAGACAAAACTCCCCTCTAATCTGTGTGTGCGCACCTCGGGCAGACGTGCCAGGCAGGTCTTCCTCTTGCCACACTAGAGTGATTAGTGCCAGAGGGCCGAGTGACATCACGAGCTCAAAGCCATCACCTCACTCACTGCAGGGCATCTGTGGTGGGCTGCGGCTCTCTGCCGGACCCCCTTATAAGAGTGCCTGCTATTAAGAGTGCCTGCTATTAAGACAGAGCCTTAAACACAATCTGCCTGCCACCTAGAAAACAAGTAGCCCGGCCAAATGTGGGCAGAGTGAATGCCATCTTGTGATCTCTAAGGCTGCGCGGAGTCCAACAGAGAATTTCTCAGAAGAGACCCTCACGGTCAGGAATCCCGAGGCCGATGCCAGGCCACGTGTGCCCACCCCTCTCTAGCGATGTCTCTCTAGTCTTCATGCCCGACCCCTTTATTTCTTTTCGGCTGAACAAACACAAACTCATGAAATGAGCCTTTAAAGCTCGCTGGCTGCAGATCTGCACGTCACTAGGGTGGGCCAGCAGCCGTTTCTCTGCGTTTGACATTTTCAAGCCCTGAAGCCCACCCGTTAAACCCGAGGAGGAGATGAGAATTGGGTTTACATGTACTGTACATTTAAGATTTGGCTGGACAAGGTGCCCGCATTTAAACCACACACCATAATGGCTCTTTGCCAGGTACCACGTGCTTGATGCCCGGGTCTTCACATTGGCGTTCTTTTGGTTTTCACCGGAGGTCACACAGATGGATGCCTTGTGTGACTTGGCGTCTAACCGGCAGCCTCCAGGGACAGTTCTGGGTCACATGACGTCAGCAGTAAATAAACGCGCTTGGAAAGTTCCGGTCCGATGCGTCGTGAAGTCGACGTCACTCCTTCTCCTCGCCGGACCTGCACGTCTGCAAGAAGTCTCTGCCTCTCCGACTCAGAGCTGCACTTCTGGTAGGCCTGATGAAAAATGGAAAAGGAAAAGGAAAGCAGACGTCACCAGTGTGGGCGCTTCACCCGGCGCCATGCGGGGTTTGCAGGTGGCCATCTGCTCATCTGCACCTCCAGTGGGACTCGACTCTCAAGTCTCGTGGCCGACGACTTTCAAACGGTCACCTAGAGGACCGAGGCCTGCGCTGTGTGTGTGCGACACGACCTTTCAGAGGCGCCAGCGCCCGACGCCTTCCGCAGATCGCACCGTCACTCTCGTCCGTCCATTTTAACGCTCACACTTTTTACTCGACATTTGCTTTTTTTGAGTCCCCCCCGCCAGTCCTTTTGTGTCACTTAAAATGAACGGAGAAGAGGAGTAAAGGAGCTGAAGTAGTCACACCTGAACATGATGAAGGGCAAGGAGGGCATGGTGAGCAAATGCCAACTGCTGGCTGTGAATCAATGAGGTCAGAGGTCACAACAGCAAAACTGCATCTCCTTTACTAAACAAAATGGTCAGGAGGCTCACTGTGGAAAGACAGACAATCGGGCGCCATGTGGTCACCATGAACCAACGGGTGGGTGTCCTACCTTAACGAGTGACTGGGGTGATGGGAAGGCCGCCAAGATGGCACTAGCAATTTCAGGGCTGACGCGATTAAACTGCTGGATCTGCCTCTTCCACACCTGGAGAAGCCCCTTGCCATTCCGGTCCACTTTGCATCCTCCTGCCCACTCGCCATCCAAGTAGAAATTGAAGCTTGCCTGGTCACGTTGTCGCCTGTAAAAAAGCAGAATGTTTGACCTTCCATTGGCCGTGGCAGTGCTGCGTGAATGACTCGGCTTTATCAGGGGGCAGACCGCTGTTAGCGAACCAAGATGGAGGGCATCCGAAAGTCAAAGTGGCAGAGCAGACTTGGTGCCCACGGCGGTAAATCATTGGCAGAACACACAACTGGCTGGTCATTCAGCGACACGTCACATTGGTGCTTTATAACGACAAGTCAGAAGACAGAAGAACAGCAATACAAACCTGAAAGACACATTAATTATTAAATTATGTTCTCAAACATCAGGCCAGATGACCGGGGGGGGACGTGTGTGAGCGCGTAACCGAGAGTGGCAAGGGGCAACTGAAAAAGCCGAGCGGTCCGACACACGAGACGAGCGCAGCACTCAGCAGAGACCAACAACCCGCTGGGGTTACTCGGGTGTCACATTTACCATCTGAAGAGCCGTGCTGTGCCACTGATGGAGACCAACCTTTGGTTCGTGTGCCCCCTAAAGGGTCACCCATTTGTTACCCACCATAACCCCCTGGCCTGCCGGCTCTTCTCTTCTCTTCGGCTTTGTCAGAAGCCTCAACAGAAGACCCAGGTGTTAATCTATCAGGATACAAGCCGGTGGCGGCCGCTCCAAGATCTCCACTCTCAGTTAAAGGCGCAGCAAACGGCACAGGACCGCCATCACTGTCACAGTCTTACAGCAGCACCAAGCATTGTCACCACTTCATTACTCCCTAGTTTGTTCATAGGATGGCTTCCAAGGTCAGTGCCAGCACTCGTGTAGAACACGAGACACCAACAAGCTGCAGTGCCAGGTATGCCACGCCATGCCATGCCGTCTGCCCATACAGAAGGAAGGATTTCCAACTTACTTAAAAGGAGTTTCAGCAACAGCCTTGGACACCATAGCTACGTAATCAGAAAACGCCTTCCAGGACTCCGACAAGTGAACCTGAACATCTGTGAGCAACTGCAAATCCACCAACGCCTGTAGAAAGCAAACCTCACGTCAGGTTGGTAGGCACAGTCCAGCTGGCACATTTCTCAAACAACAATGGAAATACGGATAGCATTTTACATACAGCACAGAAAGAAAAAAAAAAAACTGCAGACTTGTATTCAGTGTGCTGACGAGAAACACAAAAGTAACATTCTAGAAAACGCTGGCAGGTGAGGACAGATCAGCTTCAGGGAGGACGTGGCATTACGTGAATCGACCTGCTGACCTCCCAGCACCTTAAATAATAGTGAGAATGACAAGCAACTCTCAAAATAACGACATTTATGATTTCAGTGAAAGTGGCCTGTGCCAGTAAATCAAACTTTCGTGCCCCATAAAATGACAGAACCCACAGATCAGCGGAGCTTGCGGATGCCGCCGCTTATTCGAGATCACTTTTCACAGCACCGACATAAAGCCGTTTCTTTAACGTACCTCTTCCACTTCTACCCTGGAGACCTTGGGAAGAACATCTTCACCTGGTTTTCTCTTCCTCCTTTTACTGCCAGCGTCACCGTCACCGAGTACCTCCTCGCGAAACTTGCGCTGGGCCTGAGGTTTTTGTGACCTGCACATTTAAAAGCAGACCAGAGGTGTTTATTGGGTTTAAGACAGTAAAGGGGGAGACACTCCTGCTGCCATGTGAAGGCCGTGTCACCACGCGATTGCGTTATCAGTTAATACGGGCGGCCAGTCACCGGACATTCAGACTTCGGCAGAACCCTAATCAAGAAGAGCAAACCTTCAATGGCCTGTCAGTGTGGAGGACCGGTGCCCTCTCGTCAGGCTCAGGTCACACGGTGTGGCACCATTTACAGGTGGACTCTCTGCCACGTCCACTGTAACTCAAGGACTTTGCCAGAGCAGTTTACACGAGACGAGTTCCTGGGCACCGGCAAGTCATCCTTGAAGCGAGGCCAGGCCGAGAGGGGTCGTTACTATTGAGAGCGGACGATGGAGATGGCGCTCGGCCCTGCTGGTCTGACATTTGACATACACTGTGGTTTAAGGCTCAGCCCTCACAATTCAGAGGCGGCTGCATGTGCCATCTTGAACACCACCACTGAAATTCAGAGAGCTTGGTGAGCAGCAGCCTCCAGATGTGGACTGACTTACTTCAGATCTCTCATGGGGGGGTTCGGCGATCTAGCCGACGGTCTGCGAAGACCACCCTCCATCTGCACTCTTTACCTGTTGTTTTTGAGAGAAGGCCAACAACACAAAGCTCGCCGTGTTAATCTAAAGCGTGAATGGCGAGCCGTTCATCAACGCCGATAATCACTTTAGAACAAGCCGGATGAAAAGTACACGGAAAACCCAGCAGTCAAATCCTAACAGGTATTTCACCACAAACGGCCTCGACATTCATCAGTTCACTCAGCCTCTCCAGGTCTCTTGATTACTTTCCACTTAATTCACTTTCTGCCTCATTTCCCAGAAGCCCCTCATTATTTGATCGCACTGCTATGTTTGTGACTGCTCTTCTTCAAAAGTAACTGGCTGTGTGTTGGGCCGTCCAATCCAACGGGACGCGGAGAGACGTACCTGAGCGGTAAGCACTGTAGCTCACCTGTGTACCGTGCTGTGGCTCGCTCGGCCACGTCACAGCTCTTCGATGCTCCTTTGGCACAACGCTGTGTGGACTGAAGCAGATTACCGCTCGCTCTCAGTGTCGCTCGCATTTCTACTGAGGCAGATCTGATCACGAACAAGCACAAGTGTGAAGAGAACCCAACTAGCCTTCGATACCCTTGGCATTGTCATTCTCTCTCGCTGCATTGCTGTGTGTCGATTAGGTAACCAGGCCTTATTTTACACTGATGTTTCAAATTAAATGTGGCATCAATCATGTGTGCCAGGAAGAATATGCACACATGATGACAAATTTGAACTTAATCATGAAATGGATACGACAACATGAAGGTTCATAAGAGGACCAGTAGGTGGAAGAACACAAACGTTACGCTCATTGACCCTCGTGCCGCCCTGTGACTAGTGGGGGGGCTCAGCCATCGTCATTTAAAATGACAAACCTGAATTTCAGCCTTTGTGCTCTCAGTTATGAAGTCCTAGTGTTCACACTATCGGTGTACAAGCAGGCCATCATAGCGGAAAGATGACTGACTGACTGACATGAACCGAGCCAAAAAGAGACAGGCGGCCGGGCACACATGAAATGGAGGGGCAGGCAGGTGAAGATGAAGTGCACTTCATAACAGACGGCTCTTCAGTAATGATCGGCATGTGCTGCAGCATCGCGCAGGGAATCTGAGCACGCGCACACACACACACAGACAGACAGACAGACAGACAGACAGATGGACAGACAGACACAGAGAGACAGACGGACAGACACACACAGACAGACAGACAGATAGACTGACAGACACAGAGACAGACGGCTCTTCAGTAACGATCGGCACGTGCTGCAGCATCGCGCAGGGAATCTGAGCGCGCGCGCGCACACAGACAAACAGGCACACAGAGAGACAGACAGACAGACAGACACACACACACTCCATATGTCCTCTCTCCGGAGAGAGCGTTCAAACTTGAGTGTATTTTTGTACGATGAAAGCCGCTGACATTTCCTAAAAACTTAAAACTACCCAATGCTTTTGACAGTGGGGTTCAAATCCACTTAATGAAGGCAAATAAAAGTAGCAAATATTAAAAAATAAATAAATAACACCCCAAAAAATATGCCCTAACAGAACCAAGGCGTCCCACCATAGCAGTGCCAAAGCTGGGATGTTGTCAGCTGGGCACCGCGCCCTGCGGCGGCGTATCGCATGAATATCAGGATTGCCGGCTGCAGCACTTTAACAGAGTTCCGAGCAGCTGCCCAAAGCCTACCTGAAGTACGTCTCCAAGTTCACCACAGCCACCGTCAGCGTCTTGTTTCCAAACTGCTCCAATATTTTCCGTGTCCAGCTTTTCAAAGATTGCCTGCCACTGGTAGAAATGCCTTGGCGTTCCTAGAAGTTATAAGCGAGAGAATACGCATGACACCGTGAATGTGCTGTGCTCAGTGTTACGAATAATCGAGTTTACACGGAGTTCATTTACATAACTCAGTAAGATTTCAAACCCACCATTTGCCACATAGGAACGTGACAAACAGACGCAAAGGCTGCAACGTTATTTTTTTCAAAAATCGATTTTTTTCCTTAAGAAACTTTTAACCTCTCTTGCTATTTTAGTTATTTTCCAAATCCAATTAAAAAATGTAACAGCAACATATCCATAAGAAAATCTTCCCTTCTTAAAGCATCTTCTTATACGCAGTGAAATATTAAAGAGAGCTAACAGCCCGTCTCTGATGCTTTGCACATAAACACCGCGTGCCCTTTGATCTCTAAAGCCCTCCTAAGCAACGTGGCCTCAAATTAGAAGCCTTCATCATCTCAGTGAGCTCGTGTAGGCCCACTGGACAGGAGGAGGAGGAGGAAGAGGAGGAGGAGGTAAAAAGCACAAGCAGGCCGCAGCTCCTCGCTGCCTCACGCGAGACCAAGCAGATGGTGAAAGGCAGATCAGCAGCTTCTGGACCTCATCTGTGTATTTGGGATTAGACGTGAAAACAACAAAAGCACACAAATTCCAGGAGAACAAGCACAACGGAACTCCCAGGTCTGCTGTAACTGGCGAGACCCACAGTGCAGTCAGCCTCGCTCAGCAGGAGGAGTGTGGGAGCAGAGCCCACCACTGCTAACATTTACACGTCTGCTGCTCATCCCCACAAGAGCCTCAGAGGCGTTTGGTGAAAGACGGCACAATAGTAGACTTCATGCTAAAGTTGCTAATTGAGGTGCCGAAACGTCAGGAACGGTCTTAATGAAATGACATCAAACGCCACAGAAATGTACAAATGATGGAAGAAACGGGCAGGAGGTGCACACGACCACAGGTGCCAACTCAGATCTGGACACAAGCTGGGAGTCTCCACGGCTGTACGACAGTTCAAGTGCCTCAGTAGTGGTCAGGGTTTAGGTCACCTCATGGCTCGTAACGCTCGGTCCCTCAGTGTCATGCGAGTTCTTACCACCACCACATAACGCGTATGAACGGCCAACGTCCGAGTCCTAAACGATTTGGTATTCTGGCCGGTAATCGGGATCGGCGAGGGCCCAAATTCAGTTTCTCGTTCATTGATCCTTGTGTGAGGATTAAGTCAGAGCGTCACGGCCATTTGTAGCTGACAAGTCTAGAGATGGGGTCCCCACATATCCGGTCCTCTGTGTTCAGCTGTGTGTGGGGTCACAATACACAATCGGTCTCCTTTTTTAAAACCCTCTGCCACTTTGTTCTAACGGGCAAAGGGCTACTTGTGCCACATGCAGCTCCAGTTTAAAATCTGAGCAAAAGGAACACTCGACTTACTCCACTCTTGGCAAATCACCCTACACAATATTGAAGTCGTCACTTCAGCTACTAGCCAGCCTTGCATGAACAATGACCAGAAATCAGATTATAGCTTTTGTTTTCAATCCAATTTATGTTTTTAGAGTCCAAGCTTTCTGCTTCTGCTCAAATCTGAAAACCATGAGATGAGAAGCCGAGTACTTTACCAATATGGCACAATGCACCAAAATCCTCTCTTTCTGAACCAGTTTCCTGATCCACTTAAGTCCAGTAAGCTTAGCCAGTTCAGGGTCACAGAGAGCCGAGCCTCACTCAGTCGCGCTGGGTTCGAGATGGGGACGTCAGTTCACTTACACCACAACGCTCGGCCCCCGATACACAGGCTGACCGATGGATTGACCACTGGATCTCCGAATCTTCAGATGTGAGTAAACGTCCACACAGGGCCCAAGTCAGAGTTCAGACCACGGTGGCCTGTGGACTTCACACACAGCAGCACCAAGTAATGAGCCACCAGGAGACCCCTTGACGTACTCCATCACAATTGCACGCCTCTTTTCCTCCTCCTACGTTTCCCTCAGCGTGTGCCTTGTGTGCCCGTTAGCAGTTTAAAGACATAGCAGCTTACGTGTAGCTCTCCCATTTAAAAATGAGGCTGGTAGACAACGGCGACTCACGAGATAAGCAGCAGGGCCCCCTTTGGAGGACAGACTCCGTGTGTTGCAGGATGTTCAGACTGGCAAGTAAATTATGAATCTTCCAGCTGCCCCAGCGTTGCTCGTTGGCAAAGAGGCAGGAAACTGTGGGTTTTACAACGCTGCCCTCGACTCCTTGGATGGCAGACTGGTGCGACGGGACACAGACAGCACGCTTCTCTTGGAGCTCATGTTTGAATAAAGCGCCTGCCTTGCTGTGGCTCATTTGTTTCAGACGTATTTGATTCCATTTCTTTTGGTTCACAAATCTTCCCAGCAGTGATACACATAATACGAGGTCAGTGCAAATGACGTGTGGCCACAGACACACACACACACACACACACACACACACACGCACACATGCGTGTCCAGAGCCCATCCCGTCGTGTCAGGTGCTATGTATAAGCTGCCATCCCGCTGACATTGTTAAATTCACAACAGCAGCACAGAATAACACACAGAGAGAGGGGGACACAAATCTCTGGAGGGTCACCTAGTGGTCAACTAATAAGCAGGAGCTGCACACTGAAGTGCTGGTGGCGGGTCACTTCCACGAGTTACTAAGACGTCAGCTGCCGACACTCCGCCGCAGCAAAACTCTGAAGTGCTTTGGGATCGTCTTCAAATCAGAGGCCATGCAGCTATAAACGTCGCTATTAAGAAGTTTAGCGGAGGTTTGGGATTAGAAAAGAGGGCACAAAGATCAGCGTTAAGAAATGAAGACCACCAAGCAGTCGAGTTTTTGCTTTTCAAAGACTCTGTTCAAGTCTACTCACCCGTAAAGCCAAAATGACTCGAGTGTTTTATAAATGTAGCTTGAGAGTGCGTCAGTTTGAATTAGTTAAATACAAGTACCGTATACCGTCACAGGATTTAACTGAACCAAGTGTGAACATTTCCAGAACAATCAATTAAGACGTTGCATGTGTCAGTGGAAGTCAGCTCTTCGATGGCCTTACATTGTGGGAGTACAGACAGATAGAGCCTTCTTTTTTTTTATAATTAGGTAAAGCACGCTGACAACTTTTGATCCAAAGTCAAATGCTTTAGTCAGCAGGACACATGAACCAAACACCCGAATACAACGGCACCGTCCACGACATTCCTCAGCGAGATTGCCGATTTCTCACCCGTGATTAAAGTTTAAATGAAAGGCACTGCAGTGATCATATGTAAAGCAGGCAAGTAACCAAGAACGCCCGAAGGCACCCAGTGCATCATCCATGGATCTTCTCAGCGAGGTCTTCAGTGCCGTACGCTGGCTTGACATTGCTCTTTGGTCTCTCTCATCTACAGGAACACTCCGAATATGCAATTAACCCCTAGGAGACGCACGAAATTGAGATCACCCAAGGCCGCTGCGCCGTTCAAAGGGTCACTTTGTTAAACACATTTAAGTACAGTAGTGACAGAAGACGCCACAGTGAAGCAGCAGGCCTTCACACTTCCATGGTAACAACAGGGACATCAGACAAACACACAAAGAACTTCTCTCCACCGTCTGCTTCAAGTCCTGACCTAATGGGAAATCATTTTTTCCCGTACATCCCGTCTCTCAAAGAAGCCTTACAAGGACGGACATTCAGAGCACACAATGAAATTCATGTTTTTGTAAAACGACGGACCTCAATTGTTTTTTTTTTATGAAAAGAGGTGCAAAGTACAACACGTCTGTTAGATGAATTACAAAAGCTACGCCGATTTCTGACTAAAGAACACAAACCTCCTGAAGAGGCCGAGCCAGCTAAGAATTCCTTTGTGCGCTTCTAGAAGGTTGAGGTCTCCTTAGCAGCCCTTCTTCCCTCCCACCAGCTGGCCAGGCAATGCCGTGTTTAAGTTAAGTGTGTGGTACCCACAATGAATCACACGGCTGCTTATTTCAAGTGCATGCTGGTAACTTAAGCTACTACTGAAGCCTCCAGAGGCCTTTCAGGAAAAGTGAGGTGGCGTTTTAGGAGTCGGTCCGTGTGACTCGGCCGTCTTCATTAGTGCAGTGGAAGAGGCCATTAGAGGGCTCGGCGATCAGCAGATTTACACACACACACAATTCTAGAACACACTGCAGAAAACCCAGCGGTTTGTACAAACCGAAACACACTTGGATTACGCCACTGCACACTAAACACACCTTTAATTAACTAAAGTGTCGTCAGCGCTGGGTACAAGCTGCCCTCTGACACATACTTACAGTGGGCACAGTATGGAGGACATGTGCGACACTGACAAAAAGAACAGACGACGCTCGCCGATAGACGTTTATCAAACACGTGACTAAACACAAGTTAATGGTCTGGTCTGTTCTGGTTTGGCTTTACCTGCCGCAGAACTGGCACAAGTCCTCATGTTCAGTCTACAGCTCACGCTTTCTAGGCTGACAGTCCCAAACAATCACCTGCCCAACTACAGAGATTATCTACATTAATAAATTTACTGCTGAAGATAACTGGAGCATATTTGACGTGGTCACATGTCAAGAGTATACAAAGCTGGAGCAAAAAAAAAAAAAAAATCAGCAGTTTAATGTATTTAAGCAAAATCTGATTTCTGTTTGAACTGCCTTTATCACCAGGATTTGGCAAACATTCTGCAAAGCACAAAAACATAACAGCACTACCGATTGTGTACCTCCGTGGAGCACAGGATCATGGAAATGAAATCCTCCACTGGCACAAGAACCACCACATTGGCCTCACTGGCATACTGCGTTTCTCCACCCTGAAGAGGAGATAAAAGAGAAACTAGTTAAATGAACAATTGCAACATTGCATTGAAAAAACTATTTTCTAAATGTGCACATCTTAACAAAAGAACCTAGAAAGAACCAGATGATCAGCTTGCACGTATCCCTGTCCACTTATCCAAAAGATGGCGCATCACAAACATTAGCACGGCTTTTCCAAATCCCATATCCAATGGCACGTAACAGAGATATAGCAACCCGACAGACACGGACACCGAATAACAATGGAGAGTGACCGCCAGAAGGACAGAGAGCAGCTCATCACCTTAGCGAGCGCCTGTGTGTCTACACGTGCCCGTCCAGTTGCCATGTCTGTCTTTCTCGTTAAAACAGAGGAGGCATCACAAACATCTGAGCAGTGCATTTTATTACTACAAATGTTTAATATGCGCCGTTTGTTAGAATGGCAAGTGCAAAGCATTTTACTACTCTGTGCATTCCAATAGATGGTGCACTTCAAATGTTAACCCCGAGGGGAGTTGATTAGATTTCAAGTTTTCTTAGAAGGGAAGCACAGCTGGGTATGTAGAAAGACTTTAGGAAAGAAAAAAAAAAAAAAAAAAAGTTGCCTTCACCAAGGGCACTTCTGTGATTCGTATAAAGAAAGTTACACACAAAATAATTCTGGAACCGTCCTTGAGAACAGGAGGAAGGCCAGCTCAATATCTAGACTTCCTCTCTAGCTCAGTGGTCTTCATCAAAAGTGAGATTTTTCAATATTGAAACAAAATGAATACATGTAAAGGTTTTGACTAGATATCACATATTATTCTGACGTGGACGCTCCAGAGGGCATCAGATCACCGCCTGGCTGCCCGGTGGCTTAGCTCACGAGTCGACAGCCCAACACCCTTCTAAAACATTATGTTCTACCAGTCAGACCCGAGGGGTCCTTTAATGATGGCTGGTCACCTTGGTCCCGATGCAGCCAAGCCTCTCAAATCATAACCTCAACCAGCTTGTCCGTCCTCCCTACAGAATGCACTGTTCCTCTTTTTTAAATATATAAAGTCCAAACTTGTGAAGAGCACGAAGAGAAGCCATTCCTCATCACTCCCTCTCTAGATCACATCATTATCATCATTAAATTATATCATAAAGACATCATGCCCTGAAAAATCAGTTAACAAACCATAATGAAGTTCCGCAGCCCATCTTTGAAGTGTCGCACTCCCCCTGCATGCACTGCTCGAATGTTTAAAGTTCACGCCAGGATAATGCGGCTGGGGATGTTCTCTCGAGACTCCTTTAGGACGTCGTCACAGCAGTTTCACTCAGCTGGGGCTCTCTGTTGCACTGAATTAACGCTCAGCAGTTGGCGGCTTATCTTTACAGCTACGCAAGTCAATCTCCGAGCACAAGGCACAGCTGCCCCCTGCTCTGAGGCGGTCCTCGCCTGCCCCCATCCAGTCCCCTCTCTGGTGTTCTTTTAAAAGCACTAGTGACTCACTTTGCATACAGTCACATATTGTCTGCATGAAGCATTTGCACAGAAGGCTTTAGTCTGGGGAGGGGGAACAGATGGGGACGTCCCCAAACACAAATCAAAGTGACATCGGGAATATTCTACAGGCACGAGTTACAGTGATGAAAAACTAAACTCACACAAAGAAAGGAAAAGAAAAGAAAAGAAGCACGTGGACTCACACCAAGTACACCACTGGTTGACAGTGACGACATGACAGGACGCCTCCCGAGAACTTGTGTGGACACCAGTCAGATTTATGCCGAACATGGCTGGCCTAGTCTGGGTCCAATTCTTAACCGAAGTATTCAAGCAGACCTTAATCTAGCTTTTTCAGAACTGAAAACCATGTGCTTGATTACCTTGCATGCTAAGCAAAAGAAACCAGCAAATGTGGTCAGCGTGGGCTCAGCTGGGTGAACCGCCTGCTGCATGTCTCTCTCTGGGGAAGATGCCAAGGCCTCGGTGAAGGAGACGTACAAGCAACTAGTGTGGCAAGCTTGGACGATTTCCTGAAGAACTACACTGTCTGCACATTTGTGCTCTACTTATTACTCTTTATTTAATCACCTCTGAAACCAAAGTGTCAGCATTTCCTGGTTCAGCAGGTGTTAGTTGCCACTGGGAGATACAGAAAACCAGCATTAGTCTTTGTATCTTTTTGACGTTCAGAGAGATTAACAAAAGACAGCCTGGCACTTGCCGAGGAAGAAAAGGTGTGCTGTTGAGGTCTTAGTGATGCAGGGGGAGCAAGCGAGCCATGAACCAGCTCATCATTTCAGAAGTTCGTCTTTGACCTGCCTAGCACGTCTGCACTGTCTGTGTTAGGGCGATACTAGTAATCAATAAATCAGAAACCTTAATAGCAGACTAGCAGAAAGAGCACAGATCACAGATGGGGCAGACATAACCAACTGCCACGTGGGCTTCTTTAGCTTGCATTCAGCTACCCTGTGCCTGTGCTTTACCAAAAAACGGACATCTATTAGCAGACAGTGCCACCCAGTGGAGATACCAAGGAGCAGGAATTTATGTGCAGCGATTGAAAGACAACGACGACGACAACAACAAGACTTTCCATAAAGAAACTTCACAGAAACAGTCTGTAGAAAAGAAGCTGCAATCCATCCCAGCTGATTAAATTATATAGAATTAAAGTGAAACAATTGCTTTGATAAAGTGAAATGCACATCGACATGTCAAGAACTCCGTATTAGAACACACTTGTTACAGTTAGCAGTGAAGCAGGAATGAGACTCATTTGCAGAGGCCTTTCAATCCATCAGACTCATTTGTTTAACGAATCCCCATGTTGTCCCAATAGCTCATCTAGAGGATATTTAAAAGCCATCAAGGCTTTAGAAGGGAAGCAGCAAAACGCTGACAGCCCATAAGCCCCAAAGTAACAGCGCAGTGTCGATGGCCTAAACAGACAAGGTCCCGGTCCACCACACATACCTCTGTCAAGTGTGTTCTCCTCTTCCAAGTGACGCTGCACGGTACAGCTTGACTTTCAACAACATAGTTGTAATTTAAGGACTGTAACAGAGTAAGTAATTGGCCTCCGCCTTCTACCTGCAGCAAAGCTGAAAATAAAATGGGAGGAAAAAGAACAATAAATCATGTCACATAATGCCAGTTATTTGACTGAATTCTTAAAAATATCGTCACATTTAATTGAAGCAGTGTCTGATATCTAAATTATTACTCCATATTGCTTGCCCTACAACAAATGAAAAAAAAAAACCAGCATCAAGCCATTTTGCCCTTTGAATGAAGCCGTCCATCCCATCAAGTGTCTGGTCCACAAGGTCAACCTGTAAGTGTATTTGAGAAGGCCAGGACTGGCCCTTACTGTTCAGCATTTTAGTGACAACAGGGCTGAAAGGACAGTAGATGACCGTCGTACTAACTGTGTGTCAAAATCTGGGTCAATATTTAGTGATGGAGCCAATTAGATTTACATTTTGTGGTCTTCACAAAGAGGGACATCTCACAAACAAGTGCAAGAGCAATTTACAGTGGAGCTTACATGGCCTCCCCAGTTTTAAAACAGGTCTGTGACAAAAGCTGAACGGCATGAAGACAAGCTAAAGATGTCAACTGCTACGTCAGTCAAACCAAGGCAGCTTAGTTTACTTCTACAGTATTCAGGGTCCTTATTGTAGTGGATGAATCTCTGCCACTGCTGTAGGAGTCTGAAGACCAAGCTTGAAGTAGACTTCTCCATTTCCCTGTTGCACTTTGGATCTCCGACAAGTCAATCAAGGTTTCCATTTGTGGTTCTCATTAGGGGAAGCTGATCTACTACAGGGATGACCAGCCATGTCTTTAAAGCGCTCTACCCATTGTCTGACACCGTTAGTGCCCAGGCAAGCATCTCCATATGCACAGCGAAGTCCGCCACAAAAAACACCGCCATTTCACCTGAAACTGAAGCAGCATGTCATTGTCGGACATTTTCTCACTCGGATATATGAAAGTGCGACTCAGACCGAGTCGGACATGAGAGGATACGTGGAGCTACAAGTTAGAGTACTGTGCACCAGTATGGTCATGAAGGCTGGGAATGCCAACACCAGATTTCCTTCACACAGAGCCCATCTAAACAAATCAGCCCGTTATCTTTTTCACTGAACGACTAGTCATATTAGAATTCATTTTGCATTACATAACTTCCCTCAAACGGTTACATAAATCCCAACATATTTCACTTTAAAATGCCATCACCTTTGCAAATCTAGCCGATATCCGCCCCCACTTGCTGACTGCAAGGTCAGAGCAGGACCACACTTGCCTGGATCAATTGCGACTAACAAATTCTTTACACATTCTTCTGGCTTCATTGCCCTGACAGCTTCAGCCAGAGCTTTTTTTTTTGCTCTCTCTTGTTCAATCTGATGTTTCTTAGTTTCTCTCTCTGCCCGCTGCTTTTCTCGCTCCTTTTTCTTCTGCAATGCAAGAAGCCTCTTTTCTTCAACCTCTTCTTGGTTACATTTAACAAGACGCTTTTTTATAGGGGATGAGAGACCCGATTTCAGGCCAGTGAATGGAGCCTTGCCAGCTGAAGTGCTACTCGGACCTGGGCCTTCTATTAAACTTAGAGTTCCAGCCTCGTCTTCGGAGTCTGATATATCCCAAACGGACGCCTTGTGAACCATATGCGTTTGCCTCACTGCGCCAATTACTTGCTCATTATTCTTATTAATTGACTGCGCAAAATTCTCCGATTGATTTTGTAATTCAGTGTTCTCGCTCTGCAGATGAGTGTCTAGGGGGCAGCACATGTCAGCATCTTTTGAAGGAACAGTTGCACCGAATCTCTCTCTCAGCCTCTCTGAAAGAGGCACATAGACATCCTCCTCATCACTTTCACTACTTATCATAGTGACGTCTTCTTTAGGCTTCAAGGGGTCCTGAAGTGTTCCAACAGGGAAACGGCAAGAGCCGTCAGAGTCCGAGCTATCTAGTATAAGCTGTTCTGGAGCAGCATTTTCATTTGCTAGTGCTAGCTGCTTCTGCAGAAAGGTGAAAACGGGCAAGTCCTCGTTATCACCATCGGGACCGGGTGCACTGCCTTGTGGCCGATACCGCTCACTGTTCATTCCAGGGCAGATGTTTGGCAAAGCACCTAGAAGGAAGACATTAAAGGAGGGATTACTGCTAAGAACTCACAACACACACACATCTCATTTTTCGTTCTGGATTCATGAGAAATGTACAGTCTGACGAAACATTTCCCAGCAGGACCCTGGCATTGCAAATGAACACAATAGCAGCCAAAGCAATGCGACTAGGGCCTCAGCAATTACAAGATGCAAAAGAAAGATAAATTAGGTTTTGTTATTTGCTAAAGGTGCACATGTCAAATAAATAAATAAATAAATAAATAAAATCGGACTGTGTTTACACTTACTGTATGTAAAAAATGTTCACAGAATGAAATCCTTTCAGGTTGCGCCTACAGGTATATGAAACACAGCAAAACAGGAAAAGACGACGACAAAAGTACACATTCTTGGGAGACCACCAAGGGTCACAAGGCATCAGAGCAGTAAACAATAATCAGAAAATGTGGCTAAACTCCCACCCCACTACGGCTAAAGTGCCCGTACTGTACACATGAAACAGCAAAATTGACCAACGCGGTGTAACCAAGGCTACTAAGTGAGGTAACCTCAGACCTACAAAGAATGTGTGTGTGTGTGTGTGTCTCTCTCTCTCTATATAAAGGCACACACATCAGGGATGGATTGGCTTTGCACACCCGGTGATGCCAGGGCAGGACCAGCCACCTACAACTCAATGGTAAAGTGGACAGATGGGTAGTGCCAGGGAGCAGTGAGCACTGCGGTTTCACAGCTCTGGGGTCCTAAGTTAGGAATTTGCATGTTCGCCCCGACTCAGTGTGGTTTTGCTCACATCACTGAAACAATTTTCATTATCTGGTGCCTCTGTATTGGCCTGGTGTGCCCGAGTGTAGGAATAACGGAGACAAACATATTCAGACCTAATTTTGCCACCAACAATTTTCAATTCTCAATTCCAGAATTGGAAATGGCAAGGACTAGGCAGGAGCCAGCTCTGGAGGGGAGGCCAGCCTCGACAAGGTAGTCACATATACACAGACACTTAAATTGGGACAGTTTGGAGGTGCACACAATAATAATATAATATGCATCACATAAAAATGCACTGCTATGAGGAAGGCAGAAGTGTGACGTGTTCACCCATGTCCTCCAAAGGCCTTTAGTCGACGACCCAGAGAGCAATGGGAGAGCCCCCCCCCCCCGGACTCTGCTGCTGGACCCCCAAACCAATCTGAAGGGGCAGATTCTGGCACCAAGAGAGTCCTCGAGAAAGCAACCTTCATTTACTTTAACGACATGAAATCACTCATTAGATTTGGTGGTGCAGAGGTCACTGTCCTGTCACCATAGCCACTTGCTGTCCCCGTGGATTCTGCAGGTCACCCCCCCGTTAGCCCACTTGGGCACTCTGTGACGTCTGCATTTGCGGGCACCTCTAAGGCCTTATGGGTATGCGGGTGGGATTGGCTCCACTCTGCCTTGGGCACCAGGGATAACTGGCTCTAATAATGTCGACATATTTCTACGAAGTGATTGAAATACGTTTGAATGAAGTTTTCTTAGTAGATGTAATAACTTTTCTAAATAATAAAATGCAGCATTTTAGAGTTTTAACAGACATTAATATTTCACGTGCCCTTTAACCATACGGCCCATGAATAACGCCACTTGTAAGCGGACTTCGAATATCAACTGAAAACGGGATAAATAAAACAAAAGGAGTTCTTTCTTGAAAGCCAAAGAACAAAACAAGTAAATAAATAAATAAATTCACTTGGCGCCCGTCTTCGGTTTCTTTTCCAAGCTGACACTTCAGTTCGTGTTTCCGATAGCCGCTCACAGACACTCGACTTGGGGCCCAAACACCGCTGCTCAGTCCGACGGTAGGGAGCCTTTAAACGGAGCGCCCGGCTCAGCCTAGTCAGGCTCGGAACGAAAGGGCAATTAAAACAAAAAAAAGTGCTTCATGTCAACTCCGTTTCATTGACGGCCACCAAGGAAGCCCGACTGTTACCAGAACAACAACTCGTAACGCCATAAGACCCCCAGACACTCACCTTTTATCAGCCGCCTCCACTTTAAAAGGCGCGGGCAGAGCGACGAATTAAAAAAAAAAAAACCAACAGCGGAAGTTGAGCGCTCTGCGTGCACGCGGCAAAAGGTGAAAGGTCGAGGGGCGGTGCGAAGCGGTGACGTCAAAATGGCCGCTCTGTTGTCCTTGCTGTTTCGCGCTCGAGGAGGTGAGTCTTTGATTTGCGGACGCTAACTAAAGGCTTTTACAAATGCTGTGGTTTAAATATATCCAGGTTTGTTAAATACATCCTTTTTCAACGGTGCAGTGGGCTTTTATATTAAGTGCTCTGGATGGAGAACAAGCTAAGGTAAGGCTTGTCGTGAGTGGTTCTGCTTAGAATAATGAAGTGAGGCGGTGTGCATGTTGCTAATTCTGTGACTTTTCTTTCTTTCTGGTATTTAATATTGCATAGTAACATGCATGCCGGATTAATGTACTCATTTCATTTTCAGACTGAGTGTGAACGTCCACGGCTGTTTGGCATCCCGGGTTCATCCTTCGTTTAGTTTGCAGTTCTCCAATAGGCTCAGTTTGTCCTCCGTACCTCCCGAGGAGGTGTGTGTGTGTGCGTGTGTGTGTGTGTGTGTGTGTGTGTGTGTGTGTGCGTGTGTGTGTGTGTGTGTGTGTGTGTGTGTGTTATCGGCCGCCTTAAAATGGGCTCCGTGCACAGGGCCGGCTGAACTCATGGATGGGCACGCTGGCCAGTTGCCTCATGCCAATCTCTGTATGTTGTGCCATGCTGAGTGGTGTTGTAGGTAGGTAGGTAGGTACGGGGGTCCCAGTGCACTGCACTGCTTTGCCCTATAATGCTGTTAAGACGGCCCTGTCCGTGTGTGAGTGGCCGGCGCTTGGTCTGCTTCTTCCCCGCAGTCCTAAACGAGCGGAGTGGGCAGCACAGCACAGCACAGCTCGTGGTCGCGCGCGACGCCTTTGGACTGCTGTGACTCCAGCTGGCAGGAGTACTGGCATGTGCTACCAGGCCAGTGCAGAAGACCCAAATGCAGCGCCACATCTGGGGTTCAAGCGGCCACACGTCACTCCTCCTTTCAGATCACTGCATGCAGCAGCACACGTTTCGTTTCAAATCCTTGATGTAGTAAACGGGTCAGCGCCTCAGAATATGGAGACAATTGTGAGGTCCTCTGCGCCTTCTCGATCATTCGGGGTGCTGACGAATGGCATGTGGTG
This sequence comes from Polypterus bichir lapradei, assembly GCA_026402145.1. Classification (NCBI taxonomy): domain Eukaryota; kingdom Metazoa; phylum Chordata; class Cladistia; order Polypteriformes; family Polypteridae; genus Polypterus; species Polypterus bichir. The sequence goes on along the minus strand of JANRMT010062846.1, from coordinate 529,060 downwards.
GTACCACCTCTACATGGCATCAAATCTCAATCCAGACACCCAACTCCTGACACCCTGTCATTGTGTAAGAAGTGCCAGAAGACTCTGTTTTGTGAATTTCTGTCGACTTGTCGGTGGTTCTGGTGCTCTGAGCTCTTCACTTGTGATGATCAGTTCTGTAGCCTTGGCCTGTAACACTTCTTTTTAAACAGTCCTCCCATACTCCTGTTGATTTGATCGTGTTGTCTTGTAAGTCACTTTGGATAGAGGCATCTGTTAAAGCAAATCTACACTAAGAGTTATGTGTAACGGGCCATTTTATTAAATGTGACTTGTTTGTAACAATTAAAAAAGAAGGCAGTGCCCTCTAAATCTGGTGTACTGTTGGCAGAGGTGTAACAAGCGGTTTCGAAGAGGGCAGGCCCCGTAATGATAACCTCGATCAGCGGGAATTTGCAGCCGTCCTCCTTTCGAAAGAGAACTATGTGCTTTACTTTGCCACAATGGTGAGGGCGATTCCTCTTTGAAGGCAGGGGTGATTATGGGCCTCCATGCCACACACATTCTTCATCCACTCCATTTTTGCAACTGATTGTACCTTAAACTATCCCCTGCAGTCACATGATTTACGGTGCCAAAAATGATATAAAGACAAGGCATTCTGGATCAGCGTGGGACGTTACAATCTAACGACTTCTTGATATACCGCCGGCCGGCGTGTCTTCTCACTAACTCTGTATCCCTACCTGGATTACAGGAGCCGATGGACTTATTACAGCATTTCATTCTAACCGGGGTGCCCAAACGTATGGCACTGTGAGTGCAGAGTTGGGATTTGAGCTGGTGGCGCGCACTTGGCTGACAGGAGGAAGTAAGAAGCTGACCGAGAGAATCGTGGCAGCTGACCTTGGAACAACTGTAGATGATTGGTGGTAGCCAAAGGGGCAACCTGTTTAGTTTGGCCCCGAGTGACTGCGGGGTTACGTATTCTCCCTTTGTTTGTTTGCTACTTTGTCTTCGCTCTTAGTTCACCTTTCATTTATGTTCGTAATTAAAGGCCTCATTCTTGTTCATAAGCAGTGGGAGCCATCAGTCTTTAATGGATGTCTGCCTGGGTCTTTCTTTGTTTAATAGTAAATGTTAAGTTGGTCCCATATGAGTCACCGTGGCTGTACTGTATACACTCTGAAGAGCTGGTGGCACATGCCAGGGCTGGGTCTCACCTGGATGTGTGCTGTGACCCTAAACTGGACAAGCGAGTTTAGAACAATTTCAAGGTAGTCGTGTGCAGTGCAACGACAATCTGTAAAGATGATTCTGTGATGTCTGTCTGTGTCTGTTTTATAACCTTAGCTTCCTTTGTATGTTTGCAGGCCTATTGACGTCACTTCAGCCAGTTTCCATCCCAGCAAGGTGTGCGTCAAAAAAGTCCGGTGGCAGCTCTAAGAACCATGGGGGGAAAAGTCCTGGCAAACGATATGGATTCAAAAAATGTGACGGTATAATAAGTCTCCATTGTTTTTGTTCCTTGATGCATCTCCGTGTTGAGAGTCCTTGACATACAGCTGGTTCAGGTGCTGTTGCAGTAAATATTTGTAACTAGCATAGCTGAAATACCCAGCGGTGCCTGGGAGAAAAATAAACTGTTGTTTTTTTTTTTTTTAATTATATTTTTCTCAAACAATTTAAAAAAAATAAAATAAAATAAAACAACAAACTTTAGATTACCAAACAATGAAGACTCACTAATGTGCCTGTCTTGTGGTCCTGTATGTATGTCATCATCCAGTTGACGCTCTGAACCGGCCAACTCTCTTTAATTTCAAAAGCAACAGGCGGGCGGTGGTGGCACTCAAACATAAAAGAATGCTGGCATTCACCTCCAGTTCGCCCTCTGGTGGTCGTTCTGAGTGTCAACTGGATGATAACATGCATACAGGACCGCACGATCACCCCCACCCTACCCAGAAGGGGGTGGGTTAGGGTTGATGCCACCCTACAGTGTTTTTAGTCGCCCAATGAGAAGCACGTGTACCAAGTGTCATGAAAATCGCTCCAGTCGTTTGGAAGTGATGCTGGAATACACACACGTGTTGACTTTTATAGATATAAATGACTAGTTGTTGAAATGTTGTACAAGTGATACATCTCTGGGGGGCACTTAATGTGCAGTGAAAACGTCAATCGATCAAACTACAGCGGGCTGCCTTACTACTGCAGCTCCTGGGGTCCTGTTCAGATTGTCATTGTCTCCAGATCCTCTAGTATGGCTAGTTGGCCGATCTAAGTCACTGGCCTTGTCACTTCTGTGTGGCCGATGCCCGATAAACTGTTCAGGGTTCATTCGTGCTTTGTGCCCAGGCCTTTCCTCTTTGTGTTGTTCTGTTTGGATAAGAGGATTTTTAAAATGACCCAGAAAAAGAAAAATTGTAAAAATATATACAGTGGTACCTCGTTATATGTCCTTAATCCGTTCCAGATCCTTTGATTTATACCAAACAAATTTTTCCCATAAGAAATAAAGGGGAAAATGATGAATCCATTCCCATGAAAAAAAAATCCTATTGTTATTGGCATATTCTACATTAATGGGGTTGTATAAAATAATTTATATGCTGCTTAATACTAAAATACAGAAATACAAAAGCAGTTGAAATGAAATGATGAAATAAATGCAAATGTAACCTCACTTTACTTTTTAATAACGTCTGTGTTTTTCACAATCGTAGATACCGTCGTTCTCGGCATAGGGTAGGCAGCAGCCAAGTCCCGGATACGCGTGCCACCTTCATACTTTTCAACAATCAATTCAAATTTACACGAGAAAACACAAAATCGGGTGAAAATTCACAGAGAGTTCTAGAGCGGGTTGTTCACTGAACGCTAACAACTGGAGTACCGACGCTCGTGGGCAGTCGTGGCTTTGTCTCGAGAGAGGTAAACGAGGGTGGCACGCGAGTCGTATTCCAAAGCGGACGTGTACCGAGGCAGCACGGTATTTAAAATGTGACGCACGCTACGGTCAGTAAAAGCCATTGCCCTGCCAGCTGTTCTGTCATTGTTTTGTGTGTTTCTAGGTTTAATGACAGATTTCTGATTTTACCATACTCGAGGCCGCATCACGATATCGGGGGGGGGGATCCGCCCTGTAAGCGAGTGGCGTATGCCATGTTTGCCTACACTTAAGTCTCGTTTGTCTACTCACTACAAATTAGCTTAAGAAAATCAAGGTTGTGCAAAATGTTGTCCTAGAAAGGTGAACATTCACGCCTTCAGTGTCCAGCAGGAAGGCTTTTCCCTGATGTGTAATCGTTGTCTTCTCTGAATTACAGGTAACTTTGTTCACGCTGGTAACGTCTTAGCGACACAGCGTCTGCTGCGCTGGCACCCAGGAGCTAACGTAAGTTCATTTCCTTTTATGACATATAAATCAATAAGACGTGCCCATATGCTGTGCGTCACGCGCTTTCGGGAAGCCAACACGACTGATGTGCTGTGGCCCAGCACCACTGAGCGCTGCTCACCAGTCTGCCTTTCGTACGTTTTACGTTTGTTATTCCAGTGGTTGCCTGGTCAAGGTCATTATTTTGAATTCCAGACTGGATGAGCGCTCATCTCCGAGGATCCCTCGTATTCCGTGAAGCTTCCTGTCTTGCAGAGGCCTCATTCCGGGTGTTGGAGAGTTGGGTCACAGCAGTACGAGCTCTCTCGGCTTTGCTTCACGTGTTTTCTGCCCATTGCAGTGTGTGTGTGTGTGAAGTCGACAGGAGGTGTTGTAGGCCTGTCATAAGATAAGTGTGTGTATCCTGATCACTCCTGAGTACTTTGAGTCGCCATACGTGACTGTGACTGTAAACATGTCCTTGACAGGAAGGAGCTTTGCCTAAGATGGCAGTGTGCTGGCAGAGTATAAAATAAATGTACAGCTTGATTCATTACGTTTAATACCAGGTGTGCTTTCTTGGCAGTACTGCGCTCTTTCTTTAGCATTGAAATAAATAACTTGGTGGGGAGAGCGTTACTTGAATCGAACAGGAAATCCTGAGCATGAAGACCGTCGACCGAGCTTCCAGAGATATTCAGCGCTCTGTCTGTCTCTCTGTCTGTCTGTCTGCTTTAGGTCGGAATGGGCCGGAACAACACTTTGTATGCCTTAGAAGATGGAATCGTTCGCTACACCAAAGAAGTCTACGTCCCCCCGCCTCGCAGCTCGGAGGTCTTCAAGGTGATTTGCAGATTACCCCGAGGGGCTTTGCTGTACAAGACGTTCGTCAGTGTCATCCCAAACCCCCAACAGGGCCGCTTTAGACTGGTCGAGATGCAGTAGGAGTGCACAGAATGGGATCTGCGACTGAAGAACCTGCACGGTTTTCCACGTGGATTTGGAGCAGAGCGCGGACTTTTTGACGTAGGAGGTAACCGTGTATTTCAGCGTGCTTGGAGAATCGTGACGTGCTGATTGAGACTTATCTGTCGATGCTACCACCACCACCCCCGCAGCTCCACGTGTACCCCGTATGTTTGTGAAACGAGTAAATCAATAAAAGCCGTGACGTCCCAATGAGCAGAGCTGCACTGCTGCTGCTGCCGCCGCCTGCTTCGTTATTTTGTGCCCTGGGGGTTCACGGTCGTCACTACTGTGGGTGGTCTCTGCCTGCCCTGCTGTCTGTTGCACTGCACCCTGCTCACGTCACAGCAGTGAGTGACGCTATAAACGGGGGGGTCTGCCTGTTTCACACAACATTCCTACAACTCATTTTCAAAATGATCTTGAAAGCCCTTAAACTGAGGTGGGGTTCAGATTGAAAATCTACGTAGTGGTGCAAATGTGGTTGCCATGGTGATCCATTGAAATTTCTCAAAATCTGCTTCATGCATAGGAAAGAAAAAAACACAAAGTTTAGGGTGAGCTGTGAGTTTGTAAACCGCAGCCTTCAGTGATGCGAACAAAAACCTGGCAAAGGAGGCTCTTTGAGTTTAAGAAAGCAACTTGACCCCCCCGGTTAGCCACTGGGCATCTCCACGTACAGATGGGCACCGTGAGTCTAGTGAAAGGCGGCCTGCCTGAATCCATATGATATCCACCCAGGCCCGTCTGCTGGTCAGATGGTCTCATGGGCATTCCTAGGGCACCTGGCACACCAGAGGTCCACTACCAGCTGCGTCGTCTTGATGGTAGTCAGGAAGCAGAAGGTGACGGTGTGAGGAACTTCATCAGAACTGGCCGATGTTGAGTGGTGACCAGCAGGGGGCAGTGCAGGGGCCGCTGCTATTTTTAATATCTATAAATGATTTAGATCGGAATATAAGGAAGAAGCTGGTGAAGTTTGCAGATGATACCAAGATAGGTGGATTAGCAGATAATTTGGAATCTGTTATATCATCACAGAAGGACTTGGACAGCAGACAGGCTTGGGCAGATTTGTGGCCGATGAAACTTAATATCTATAGACGTAAAGTATGACACATGGGAAGTAAAAATGTGAGGTTTGAATACACAATGGGCGGTCAGAAAATCGAGAGTCCACCTTAAGAGAAGGATTTAGGAGTCACAGTGGACTCTAAGCTATCAACCTCCAGACAGTGTTCAGAGGCCATTAAGAAGGCTAACAGACTGTCAGGTTATATAGCGCCTTGACGTGTGGAGTACAAGTCACAGGAGGTGACGCTCAGGCTTTATAACACACTGGCGAGGCCTCATCTGGAGTCCTGTGTGTAGTTTGGGTCTCCATAAAGACACAGCAGCACTAGAGAAGGTCCAGAGAAGAGCGACCAGGCTGATTCATGGCTACAGGGGCTGAGTTATGAGGAAAGATGAAAAGAGCTGAGCCTTTACAGTTTAAGAAAAGAAGATGAAGAGGAGACCTGAGTGAAGTGTTTAAAATAATGAAGGGCATCAGCCCAGTGGGTCGAGACTTGTATTTTAAGATGAGTTCATCAAGAACACGAGGACACAGCTAGAAACTTGTGAAGGGTGAATTTCGCACAAACATTAGGAAGTTTTTCTTTACACAGAACGAGAGACACTTGGAATAAGCGACCAGGTAGTGTGGTGGACAGGAGGACTTTAGGGACTTTCAGAACTCGACTGGATGTTTTCTTGGAGGAAATTAGGGGATGTGACTGGCGAGCTTTGTTGGGCTGAATGGCCTGTTCTCGTCTAGAATGTTCTAATGTTCGGCCCCATAACAAATGTTTGTTTATTACCTTTGCCTTTTATCTATTAACATTTTTAAAAGGGTCCGAGAGCCCACTTTAAGGGTCCAAATGGTTTGCCATGAGTGTTAATGTCTGTCATCACTCGCCATTTGATGTGTCATTTTGCAGTTTGCTAATAGTTCTTCTGTATTTGATTAAGGCTTCGGCAGGCACTTTGCGTGTCCATAATGCCCCTCGACTTAACTCCCATTACATCCATGAGCACATGGCGGGCACAGAGAAGTGCCAGGCTTCATGTGGACGGATGAGGTGAGCCAGCGAGTTACAAACCCCCAGTCCAGCGGTGGGAGTGATGGATGTCTTGCAGCTGAACACACTCCACATCAGACCCCATTGGTGGGCCGTGTGCAAGCAGTGCCAGGGTTGAATGTCACAGGCGCCCAGAGCCTGGCAGATTAAACCAGACGGGTGTTGCCTTGAGTGGCATTCCCTTCCAGCGTTCATGTGTCATGTGAAAGGGAGAAGCAAGCCTGCCAAGCTAATATTCTGGGATACCAAGGCCTGTCTACCATATAATAAAACGCTAAGGTCTGTGTGCCCAGGCCCCCTGAGCCGTACGAGTGGTCAGTTTGGCTTGAGTGTGAGACGCAGGAGTGATGGGCGAGGCGGCGAGCTGAGAGAGTCGCGTGTAAAACGAGTCAGCGTTGAGAAAGTCGCCTTAAATAACGAAAGTGTGTGAGAGAAGCGGGCTTTACGGGAACGCAGTCGAGAGACGAGCTCCACAGGCGCCAAGGGTACACGGAGGGCATGAGGTGGCACACACTTGTTAAAATTAATCTGTTGGCTACTGCAGCCACTTGACAAAGAGAATACTGAACATCTCAATTATTTGATACAAAAGTCAACATTTTATAGTAGGAACTTGAGTTTGGAAATTAAAATCTACTGTTTAGACAAACGGAACCTTCCTGCCACACAAATGGGATTCGAACTGCAGTATAAAATCTGATAAAAATCTCGTCTTTCACCCACACGCGCCACAGCGAGGAGTCCTGTGATGGAGGAGCCAGAGCAGTGCTGAGGTGAAATTGGGCCGCTTGGTTCTGGTGGCACATCTGAGCGGCGCCGTGAGCCCCCCAGGACGGACCACTCTGTGCTGTTGGAGTCTCACGGTCTCGGCCTGCTGCACTTCTCATTTCTGACGTCGCCTTCGGATGGAGCAGAGCTGTGCCGACGGGACTCCATCGCCACACTCAGAAGTTCGGTCTCGTGCCCCTCACCTCTCCTCAGTAAATGTCGCCGCGGCCTTCGAGTATGGGAGAGACCGACGTGTTCAACGTCAGGCATGCCAGTCTTGAAGACATTCAGCGGGGCTAATCGCACACGTCTCGGGTGGCTTTGTCAAGAGAGGTGCCCCGTCTCTGCCACTGTGGTAACGCTCTTTTTCTTTTGTGCCATGTTTGCTGCACATTTTCTGGATTCATTATGGCCGCCCTGCACTCCACTGGTTGTCAGCTGGGCAGTGCCAGGCCAAGCCTGTAGCCAGTACAAGGCAGGTGACTATTTGCCACCATAACGGCAGGCCACACGCAGCTTGGCAGCTGTGCCCACCTCCTAACCCAGGACACAGCAGCCGGTCATGGAGTGTGGCGTTCATTGGTGTGCCAGTTCCGGCATGTTCTGCATTCTCGTCATCTGTGCTTCAGTAGCCGTGGGGGAGTCGACCTGCCGGTCAGTCAGGCTCAGCCACAGCCAATCACAACTGGACTCGAGCGCTGAAAGGCGGCGTCCACACACGAGCGGTGGAGACATCGTAATGCGCTTGGCGTTGGCGCGCTGCTCCTCCGCTCCGTCCCAAAGGATCACCGCTGCAGTTTACAGTCCGCAGGGTGCGGCTGTCCGGTTCTGGGCTCCTTCCGCCTTGGCCGTGTCTCGGTCAGCGCCAGGCGTGATCAGTTAGGGTGTAAAAGTCCTCATTTTGATTATAAAAAGTTTGAAAAAATTGTCTGGTAGAAGGCTCGGCCTCCCTGGCACACGAGTGGCTTCAGCGTCACCAGGCCCAGGGCACGTCTCATCTCGCCGGGTCATTCTGGGCCCCAGAAGCAGAGGGACTCCTGGAGGTGCCATGTGTGGTGTCACCGGCGGGGTGCTCGTCCTCGGCTGTGACAGAACTCCAGATTGACTCTTCATAGGAGGGCGGCTGCTGAAAGACACAAGTGTTAAGAGGGTCCTTATTGTCACGTAGACAGAGGGCAGTGAACTTCTTACTGGCACGGGCAGATCAACGTACTTGTGGAAACGACAGGTGCCCGTCCAGTCAACGAGTGATCCGTGGACACTTCCAGGCCGCAGGCCAGCAGGTCATTGAAGATGGCGTTCCAGACACATCTTCATTTCCGTAAGACACAGACCACCTCATAAAGTCGACCGAATGGGACATGCATGATGAGATGTGACAAAGGGAAGAACGTGGCCTTCAGGAATGAGGGCGTCGGCTAGCAAAGGGCCCGTGGCACCCTCGGGGTCGTCAGGCTGTCTGAGTGGCAGTCGTCCATCTGGGGGCAAACTCGCTGACGCCAGTACCGTCACTACTGGGCACATGGCGGCAATCGGGAATAGCGGGGCTTGAGGAGAACGGGCTGCCACCACAGACCTCTGAGCTTTAAGGCAGGAGCAGCACTCGTCTCTGGGTCACCGTGCTCTCTAAAGAGCCATCAGCAGGCCCTGTGCCAGCGGGCAGACCTGAGTAAGCCCCCGAGTGTGCCCCAGTTCACCAACATCCTTGCAACCCCAAAGTGAAGGCAGGCATGGCACACACCTCTGGCACTGCACAAGAGTGGCACCAGCCATCCAAATAAACAGACCCGACTTGGGTGATAATTGCCGTGTTTCTTTCGTTTTGGTGCCATACGTAGACACCGTGGCCCCGCAGTTTTCTGAATCCGACTCCCAGCAAGCTAGGGAGCCCACCCAAACACTCCGTCCACGCTTCACGTTGGGCTCAGCATGAGAGGGGCAGTCGCCATAAGGGTGGCGGGACCAGGTGACAGACACTCTAAATCAGAAGATCATGGACAGCATGAAAGTCGGGGGAGAAGGGAAAAGCCCTCCCACACACGTGCCCACCATCGAGGGCACAGCCACTGCTGCAATCTCAACTTCAGAAAAAGGGGCACTCACATCGGCTGAGGAGGGGGGCACAAGGCCGAAGCGGTCCGCGATCATCTTGTGAATGTGCCGCTGACGGTCCTTCTTGCGAACGCTCTCGTAGGATGGCAGGCGTGGCAGAGGGGGCTCCAGCGGCGGCAGGTGGTAGCTTTCAGGGGGTCCGATTAAGAAGAGCTGGCCTCCCTGTGAGAGACAAGAGAGAGCAGAGACAGGCGGTTAGCAGCTGGACACACTTGAGGATTTGTGAAAGGCGCTATATAGTAGGGAGAGTGGCGGCTTGTGAGCGTTATAAAGGTGCATGTGGCTGATTTGATGCAGCGTACGTAAAGGAGATGAAAGGCGCTATATGACAAGTGGGTGACCTCGTGATACCGAAACCCAGACGGGACAGGTGCCGCCTGATAATAAGAAAGGTAGATGTGTAAGGTGCTATATACTGTAGTAGACTGGTGCTACCTGATAATAATGGGTGTGAAAGGCGCTATATCACGTCATAATAATGAACACCAGACAGGACAGGCCCCCTCTAAAGACCCCCTATGACGGCCTGCCTTCTCACCTGCACTTCAGGGTTGTCAAACGCCATCGGGGGGCGCTGGAGGTCCACGCGTGAGCTCATCAGGTTTTGGCTGCTGCTGAAGTAACTTGGTGGGGCCTCCTGAGAAGAGAAGACGAGAGAGAAGACATTATGGGATGGCGTTCTGAAGTCTGCCCAAGTGTGTCCTTGTGGCCTCCTTGTCTTTATAGTGCCTTTCGATCTCGGGGACGGCGTCTCGGCCTGCCCACCGTAACCACAAAGCGGTCTGCTGGGAGCGGGCAGAGGGGTGAGTCACCAGTGGTCGGGTGCCTTGGTGTCACCTTTGTCTCGAGTCCCCATACTCCCGCACTCTAATTCCCCCTCGGCCCCCCCGACTGGTTTTATGAAGCTAACACTACAGTGTGTGAATCTCCACCCCTAGCAGTTCTCCCGTCTCATGTGCCCCTTGTTGCCCACTGTCTGGTACTGGTGCCCCTCCTGCACCACTCACTGCCTTCTTTGCTGTAGAGCTTCAACAGCAGACCCTCGCAGTGGGCCAGCGTATGAGTCTGGTGGGGGGGTGGCACTGGTTTACAACAAGATTTGCTTTGCCCAGTGAACCGCAGAATCTGGTTACCTAGGAAACACAAAACAGTGTGAATCATTAAACCGTGCCAGGCCAAGGCCTTGTGCCACACAGAGGGTATGGCGCGTCCCGATGGCCACATTTGGGCATGTGATCACGGTGACTGCTGACACCATCTCGTTCTACTGAGCCAGTGCAGGGACACTGCTGACCTCCAGACAGATGAGGGCACTCTCAGCACAACCATGGCACTCGCCTCAGGGTCCAACCGGCCCGGGCCCACCCCTCTATGCCTGCTGCCTGCTGTAGGGGGTGCCATTCAAACAACAAAACAAATCGGTTATGGATAGCAGCGGCTGGCCCAGATGAGATGGCACTGCCCTCTGCACAGACGAGTGTTCTGGGAGGGGCCACCCATCGTAAATCGCATTTGCCAAGAACTCGGGAATGCTGAGGGTGAACCACGAGGCAGGATGGCAATAGCAGCGGGTTGATGTTGGCAATCTCACTGTAAGCCGTACCAGGGCACAAGCATACTGTGGCAGCACACTTCGGAAGACAAATAAAAGACAGGTGGGCAGCAGAGCACATAGGTGTGTTTACAGCACATACTGTGGCTAAAGTGCCACGGTCACAATACAGTGTGCCAGCCATATGGGCTAATGAAAATATTTATGCAAAAAAGTCCAAAGATGCGGCGCTGCGCCGCTGACGGGCCAGGGTGGCGTGGATAAGGGTCCCAGGGTGTTTCCTGCCATGGCACCACAGGCTGGGCTCTAACTCGCCAATGTGTAGTGTAGGCCTGTCTAGGTGGGACGTGAAAGGACTGGGTGAGTGTGAAGACCCTCACGACGGCGTGTCTCTTTAAAGCAGACACCTGTCCCTAGCTGGTGGGGCGGGTATCAAGAGGAAGAGGCTGACGACGTGAAAACGAGTCGAGAGACCACACGGGCTGGGCACCTACCGGGTACTGCTGGCTGGCCATCCGGCCCCCAGTATGTCTGGCTTTACAGCAGAGCGGGTCCTTCTGGTACATGATGATGAGCAGCACCATGATGATGATGAAGAAGATCATACAGGAGCCTGGAAAGACAAAACAAGGAGCGTCAGGTGGGGTTCTTGTATTTTGGGGTCTCCTCCTTCTGACCCCCCCCTCCCCATTTTCTGTTACAAACAGCAGCACACATGGCAGGACCCCAAAATGGTGGCATAACGTGCAGCCCTCTCCCCTCGAGCCCCCATTGATTTCTCCACACATGTTCTGCCCAACACTGAATGCCCTTCGACCCACCATTGTGACACAAGGTGCCAGCCATGGTGTCATACGCAAGCCAGAGCTCATTCTGTTTGTATACTTAAGCAGACTGCCGACCGTCCACAGGTGCCCTGGCATGTGCCCAGGTGTCCACTGGCACAGTCTGATGCAGCTACCATGGTGGACAGCGTGACAAACAGCTGCCGCCATCCTCCATTTCAGGGTGAAGAGCGAGCCAAGCCTGAATGGGATGCCCGCTGGGTATGGAGCCAGTGTGCCAGGCTCAACATGAGTGGCATGGCTCTGTGGGTGGAGCTTTAATGCTCTCCTGCTGCCTTTTTTAGATCAAGTCCACATCCCGTGTTACGCCAGTTAGCATCTCTTAGACCGAACTGGGTGGTCTGTCTTGTGATTAATGGCATCCCAGCCTATGCCCAGTGCTGCCCACAACCCTCAAGTAGGAGATGTGGGATGAGGTGAAATGCACACCATTCTGGACATGAACGAGGGAATGGACAACTTGAGTGCCATTCAGAAACCTGTGCCAGCACTTGCCACTCGTGATGCCAATTTAAAACAAAGACCAACAGATGGGCCTTACCACCAGCCACTTGTGATCCGCCACTGTACCCCGTGCCAGGCCCAAGAGGCCCCAAGGCATCCTGTTTAACACAGACATCTGTGCCCATTGGGCATGTGTGCATCTTTAACTGAATTTGGGTTTTTATAAGGAGATTTATCACCGAAGCGAAACAGAAAAGCCAGAAATAAACCTGTGTGGCACATCCTGGTGTGCCCATCCATTCAGTGCCACTGGCTTTCTGTTGTGGGACGCAGCTATGCTGAGAATGCAGAACAGACCGAGTGGACAGCCAAACCAGGTGGCACTTGACTGGCACTCTTAGAACTGAGTAAGTCCATTAACCAGAACAGTCGATCTCCAGTGCCAGCCAAGCAAAAAGGTGGGCCCCAGTGCCAGGCGAGCTCCCACTAGCAGTATCACCCCTCCACATTCCACAGGCTGATAGGAAATGCCAGGCCTGCTGCTGTTGCCTCTGAGTTTTCTTTTTTGTTTCCACGCATTTAAAGAATACAAAAGCTTTACCCACACAGGGCGGGCACAGTCAGTGCCACCAGCTGGGTTCTCGGGCCTGATTTTAGATCACCCAGCTATCTACATTGTGGCACTGGAGGAGACCCCCGGGGTTTGTTTAACTGGCTCAGTACCACCAGGCAAACACGACCACCGAGGGGGTGGGTGGGTGAGCGGCGCCAGTCAATCAAAAGAGACATAAAAACAAAGCGGGAGGGGGGGGGTCAGTCCCGAAATCCACCCCCCCACCCCATCCGCTGGCTACGCCCAGTAACCCTCTGCTACACGGTGAGTGGGCCCTGTCCGGACTGGCACCTGTGCCCCCGCCCTCTACTTACTTGTCGCTATCACCACAGTGAGCTCGTTGACCCCCAGAGCGGACATGACGGCCACTGTCGGTGTCACGGAGGTTGCTGGCGGAGCGGCGGACATGAGCAGGTCAGTGACGCAGCAGCCACAAGGTGATCTTCAGCCCGCGTGTCCTCATCCGCGCCGCTAGGCTCATTAACTGCTTAGTCCGGGCGACAAAGGAGGGCTTCGCTGACGCGGGGGTCCCCAGCTGAAGGGCTCCTTAATGGCCGCCTCCCCTGTTTCTTGTCCAGGTGTTTTCACGGGCGGCACTTTTTACACTTTTTATCGCGTGGCCCCGCCGGTGAGCAGGACATTCCAGGTGGCTTGACGATCGCCGCTCCGCCGGTCAAAGTTCTCTCCAGCCGTGCGCGTCAAGAAGAAGAAAAAAAAAAAAGCGAGAGATGGAGAAATGGAGCGATCCTCGGGGTCAGCTGCTTGGGCGCTTGAATGTCGCCGAGCCCGCCCCCTCACAGTCACCTGGCGCGGACCACAGCACACAAGGCGGACGAGGCACTTGGTGTGAGTCGTTCACTGCGCGCCCGCCCTAAATAAGTTCACCTGCCAGGCAGGCGGTGGGTGGGGGCACAACAAGGAGAGCCGAGCGCGCCGACTGCCCCGTCCGAAGAGTCCTGCGTCTCCATGGCGACCCGCGAACGCGGAAGTGAGGTCGTGACTCTCCGAAGAATGAGCGGCCGCGATCACGTGCCGGCTGAAGGGGCTCTTGAGGCGGTGGCGCGGAACACGTGTGTGTCGTGACCGGGGGCATCCCGTCTGGGGTTCTCGCCTGCCCCCCTCGACCCCCCACTGAAAGCAGAGGCGGAACTCCCGCACTTCCCGTCCGGATGTCGAGCTCGGATTGCGCAGACTGCGGAGCGCACGCACACACACACACGCACACACACACGCGCTCTTGTCACGCGTTTATCCACGCCATGTAACCCCCCGAGGAGGCGGAGTCACGTGACTGGACCTGCCCACCATGGCCAGGTGCGCCCCCTCGTGTTTGCATCGCTGAATTCTGAGTCTTTGGCCGCTCGAGACGGGGACGCGGACAGACGCCACGACAGACGCCACGACAGCCGTCTGGAGTTTTTATTTTGTTTTTTCTGTCCCCCCTGGCCATTGGACCTTACTCTTATTCGATGTTAATTAATGCTGATTTATTTTGTTTTCATATTGTGTTTATTTTTCTATTCTTTATTATGTAAAGCACTTTGAGCTACTGTTTGTATGAATATGTGCTATATAAATAAATGTTGTTGTTGTTGTTGTTGACATTCTCCTGCTGGCAGGTGGGCGATGCCCTCTTCTAGTAGAATTATTTTGAAGAGAGGAGGCAATTGGTGGCCCCCTTCTCCGTCCAAGGGCCAGGACCACCGTGCCTGACTAGATGCAAAGTTACCCGTCGATTTCCTAAGCCCACCTTTGCTGTTAATGGCCCTGAGCCTTCCTGACCCGTCAAGAGCTGCCCCAGCTGAGAGCCCACCTGCTGGCCACTCTGGGGTTAATCGGCATGTGGAAACATCGGCAACATTGGCACTGGGAAAACTGGCAAGAGTCCACGCACAAAAGGAGGGCACTGTTGTAGGCAGAGTATGGCATCTTTAGAAAGGGGCACCATGGTGGCAGTGCCTGTAAGAAAATCAGCAGACAGATACTTAGAAAGCTGGGGGTGAAGAGGGCAGCACGTATGGCACCCCTCCATGTGACGATGTGCGGACCCTGGCATGGACTGCTGCCTCGTGCCCGATGTGGATTAAGTGGGTTTGTTAGGTGATATTGTGGTCTCGGGGGACTCACCGGATCTTCATTCGGGGTCTGTCATCCGTTACTCCTCTTTCTAGTATGGCACTGGTGCAGCAAGAGAAAGGCGCTATATAAAGTGAACATCACTGGCCAGCGCATTGTTCTTGTGTTCCGCCTCCAGCCCCATTCCAGTCCCATTTTCCAAAACAGAAAGCACCTGCACAGCACACACCTGCATGGCACCTGTGTTAGTCTGCACTGGCAGCTGGCATGCCCATCTGCCAGTGGGTTGGCCTCTTCATTGGTTTATGTTTGAGTGCCATTTCAAAGCCTGTCCAGCCATGTGCAGTTGGCAGGCTCTCCTAACAGTTCAGGTGTCGTGCTGGGCTGGTTGGCACCTTTGCCATGTTCTATGATGCTGTTCATGTATTTCCATTTCCAGGGTGGGCATATCCCACCCAAGGTTGGTCCTGGTGTGCCACCCATTGCCATGTAACATGACTCTAACATGTAGTGTTACATGTAGTGGTGGGCCAGAAAATTCTAAAGGAGCTCCAAGACAAAGCCTCTTTATTTTAAATCGTGCCATTCCATCATCCTGAGACACATTACAGCTTGGGCGAGGTTGGCATCCACAATCCCATTGGGGCTTACAGCGCAGGACTGTGGCCACCCGGGGGCGACATGGGCAGACATTGGAATATGAAACTTAATGGAGGAGAAACATGTGGGTATGGCGGGGCGAGGAGGCGAATTGTTCTTGCCAGGCTGTGCCACAAGGCTAGCGTGTCTGGATGGACTGACGATCAACGGTGCTGCCCCCTACTGTGCACCCATGCTGCATTACCGGCCGCTGCTGTTTTGCAATATCAAGGGCATGGCGGGCGTGTTTGAGGCGATGTCTGATGGCAGCCCAGAGAGATCTGAACCCTTGTCCTTGCTGTGCCCGGGTCAGCCTCGTAGCAGCGAGGCCATTTGTACCACAAGTGCCCACTTGATGGTTTGCTGCCGCTAATGACATTTTCTTACTCCAGCGAGCTTTCACAGGTTATGCCACCCTCTCATTTCTTCTTTTTTTATAGGGCCTCTCACAGTTGGTGCCATCACCTTACTGAATGTCCTCACTGGGCCTGCCCTGACCTCTGATGTGCCAAGGTAGGTGGTGGCATAGTCATGAGCCGGCTCCTGGGGCAAGTGGGTCCTCTGACATGCTGGAGTGCGGTCAGGGTTTGTTCCACCCAAGGATGGACAGTGGCTGGCTGGACAGCCACATGAGACCCCCCATGGGCGGCCCCTGGCAGGAGGGCAGTAACGGTGCTCAGCTTTACAAATCCTCACTAAGATGGCATTAGCAGGCGACGCTAAATTTAAAGGCAGCCGCACCTGCACGCCAAGCGGCCAGCTAAGTGGATCGGATTATGGGATGTGCAGGATGAGGAGGAGTGATAGGCACTTTCCTTTAGAGGTCATCCCAAAGCCCCCAGAACCAAGCCGAGAGGGCATCTTAGCAATGGGATGGGCAGGCGTCTGGTGCCCGCAGGCGAGTGGCACCCAGTGACTGACCCTCCTCAGAGTAATCAGACGCCTTTTGCTTGTGCCGCCTTCCTGCCAGTGCAGACCCTCAGACCCCCGTAACCCTATGCTGGAGTGAGCAGGCAAGGAAAAGGGTGGAGACGCAGGGCCATCGTGTCACACCACGTCTCTTCCAGCTCCCTCTGCTGGTGTGTCCTTATGGAAGTGGCAGTCCACAGCCAAATGCCGAGGGTAATGCCCATGGCCTGCCACCGGCTGTGGGCACCTTTTCAGATGGATTATCGTTCTGCTCTCACCTCTTATTTTGTTCTCTTGGACTTTCTCTCATCCTGGCACAGCAAATGATGCTCGGCTCTGAGCTAAATGCCCACCTCAGTTCAGGGCAGCGGATCAAACGGCCTGGTGACCTCCCTTTTGGGCAGCACACCCACTCACCTCCTAAAGGCCAAAGCCAGCAGATGTGAGTGTGAGACACGATGATGGCTTGTGGCAGAGCTCACTGGGGTGACACCGGACCCACGTGGAGCCCACCGGTCACCCTGGCAGCAGGACTTCAAATGGTAGCTGAAAAGCAGAAACCCACATGGGCACAGGGAGGGCATGCAAAGTCTTCAGAGGAATCTCCATTGTGGCACGGCGAGGTGTCAGGATGGCAAGGCTACTTACAGTAAGTGTAATGTCAAAGATTTGTGCCAAGTGAGCAGTTGGTGATGCCAGCTGTTAGTATTTCTTAAATCTGTCCGTCTACACGGCAGATCCGTCCACAAGGTGACATCACTGGGGGTCGCAGCCTATCCCCCCCAACAGTGTAACTTTCTAGTGAAACCACCGCTTTAAAAGCAACAGCATAAACAAAATGGATGAATTGTGAGCCCGAAATGTGAAAACGCGGTGACATCAGCGTCCAACCAGTGACGGAGAGCCGAAGACTCGGGGCTCAGCTCAGCCGGCGAGACCCCGAGACCCCGCTCAACAAATGCAGGCTTCAATCTGGTCACGATGGCTTTAGGCCACGCCCACCGAGACTTGGCCGCAATCCACGCCCTCGTACACCATAAAGGGGAGGGGAGGCCGGCGTGGTGACGCCCAGTTCCCCGCCCTCGCCGTAATTATCATAATGTCTGTCACGCCGCTCCCTTACGTCCCGTATCGAATTTAGCAAATTTCTTTCAGGCACCTTGTCGCTTAGTTTCTTCGCCTTAATTCTTTCGCGAAGGTTGCCGTCGTTGTGATTTTCGTCGTCAGCCTTTCGCGGGGGGGGGGGGCCCCCCCCCCCTATGTTTTTTAGGCAGCGCGTAGAAAGAGCATTGTGCGCATGCTCGGTGTCTCCTTACTTTTGTAAACTACTCTCGCGGCCGGGGATATATGGGTGCGGGCACGGCGGCGTGCGCGTTCATTCCACACGAGGACGAGCCTCCAGACTGGGAACTGAAAATGGTGGCGAGTGTTAGGGTACAGAAACTGGTCCGCCGCTACAAACTGGCCATCGCCGCCGCGTTAGCCATCCTCCTCATCCAAGGCTTGGTGGTATGGAGTCTCCGGAGTCTGGAAGAAGGGGAGCAGGGCGAGGTGAGTGCCCGCCGTAAGACGCGACGCCGGTGCTGAGGTGTCGCTGGCCGCTTGCTTCTTCTCCAGAATGTCATTTTGGTTTGTTTTTGTTCTTGTTTTTTTTTGGGGGGTCTGGTCTCGAGCTGTGAAGGGGGTCCCCGGCCGTGCATCGTGCGCTGTCCTGTTTCTGCTGCTGCTTTCATTGCATTAGGTTTGTGTTGAGGTGGCGGCGGCGGCGGAGGAGGAGGAGGCCTTTGCGGGGTGAAGTTTGCGAGTGAGCCGCACCGACGTGTCTTGAGCTCGGCACGCGCGACGTCGACGGAGTTTGCCGCTTGTCAAGTTACGGGGGCGGGGGCAGCGGGGTCGGGTCGAGTGGGCTGCGCGTCTCCACCACCCGCCTCGGCGCCTTTTCTCGCTCGCTGGCTCGCTGGCTGCCGGCGTGTTTTCCTTGTGCTTCTCCTCCATCAGTCGTGGAAGTTACGCGCTTCGGAGCCTCCCTGGCGCGCCCACAAACGTTGAGGGAAGTTCGTGCGGAGAGAACCGAAGTCAGAGCCTCCGACCCCCGGGGGTGCCTCCTCGAGCGCAGTGCTTCCGTCCGTATAGCGGATTCTGTCGGCTGCCACTCCGGTGAGAGACGGGGGGGGGGGGGGGGGGCCTGCTTTGTTAATCCGCTGTGAGACGTGCGGTGGGTGGCACTGGCTTCTCGTCCCCAAGGGTGTCACTGCGGTCACACACACAGGTGAGAAGGGTCTCTCCTCCACAGGTGGCTTTGTGACAGACGAGCCCTGGCAATTGCCTTGCTTACTTCGAGTCCTGACTCCGGTGGGTTTGGCTGACTGTCCCCCTGCTGCAAGAAGTGTTTCTTCACCTTGGCAGTGCCAGGCTTGCTTTAATAGTGGTGCCCGCTCTCTTCTCGGCCTCGCCTCACGTTGAGCCTCAAATGACGAGGACAGCCAGGCAGCGAAAGCCCCTGTTGAATCTCAGGGGGGCTCTAAAGGAGGGTTTAGTGTTTCTGACCCCGTCTGATTCCCAGGGCTTTTTATGTGGGTACACACGGGCACAGCCTAAAGCTGCTCTGCTTACTGCCCGGTGCTCTGGGGACACCCCTGGGTTTTGGTGTAAGCAGTTTAAAGAGGTGACATCATCAGGACGGCATGGAAGGGGTCCGTGTTTTAACCCTCGTATGGCACTACCACTTCAGCGCCCGCCAGGATGGACAGACCAGGCATGGCACTCTTGTGAGGGCCCTTGCTGTTTTTCAGCGGCTGTTGTTGGTTAATGAGGCGCCCGTACTTAAGGTGGCATGTGCCCGCCCTGATATCACTCCTTGTCACTTTGTGAACTGGTGACCAGTCGAGTGACTTGAGCGTTTCTGCTGGTCCGGCCCACTCCTTAGCTGGCATGCGGTGGTCCTGAGTGCCCACCCTGTTGTGTTGGGTCTTAACTTTCTGTAGTGACGCGCGCCGCACTTTATGAGGTGTTTAAATGTGACTTGTGGACCAGCTAAAGCCGTCAGGGTCCTCGTCAGGGCGGTCCGAGGTGGCACAGCAACTGGCAGACCACTTCTGGGACCCCAGAGGTACAGAGCTGAGGTCCAGCGAATGCTCTCTGTGTCCTGGCAGAATGAAAGCCACCTGTGCTAAAGGTACGAGGGCAGCAGGGTGGGCTCGTCTTCCACTGCCATGCCACCCCATCAGATTTGTGCTCGGCCACACGTCGAGACCCCGGACTCTCTCTTCAGGGGTTGGGGGTCTTCCGTCTAAGAGCAGGGAGACGGTTAGCAGCTACGGTGCCCTGACGTGAGACACTGGCACCCCAGCAGAGCCAGGACTGAAAGGTCTGGGCATGGCAGGACCAAACCAAGGCGTGCTGATTCTGTGCCCCCCTTTACTGCAGCATGTGGGGCTGCAGTGGAGGGGTCCCTCGGGCTCTGCCATACTCCTTAATTGTGCCACCCTGAGATTGGCAAAGTCCGACTGATTCCCGACCCGTTTTCTGTGCCAGCTTGCTGAAAGTCCAGTGTTCTGTGGCTGCCACCTGTGCCCAGCGAGTGTCTCAGTGACTGACCGGTGCCCACGTGTCCCCTAACTCCTGTGTGTCTGGCCGCTGAAAGACCCTCAGATGCCTCCTTATGGCTCTGTGACTGCCACTGTGTCACCTTGTGATGGTGACTGTGCTCACCTGGAGGTGACGGGCACGGTGGGGGGCACTCTGCATGGGCCAATCGCACAACATGCCGCTGTGTTTTTTGCTTTTGATTTCAATCCTTCTGCCGAATTCGTAGAGGTGACGTGTCCCCAAATGTGACGCCCGAATGACTGGCTGTTTGAATTGTTTGTCATTCTGTCCCTGGCACTCGTTCACACTTGGGCTCGGTGTCACCTGCACTGCCACATTCCTCCATTGGGTGTAATGGCCACCGTTCCCTTCTCGATTGTCCCCTCACAGAAGTGGCTGATGACAGGCGTTGGCCTCGCCGTGCCAAGCTCTTTGAATGAGCAAACACATATGGGCGTTTGTGCTGAGCTGGCGAGCAGAAGATTGGGGGGCAAACCCGGTAATTGGGGGCTCAGCTCCTAGTTGGATGTCTTTGGTGAAGTCAGGGTCAGATGTGTGGGCTGAAGGCCTTGCACCCGCCGCCCAACATGATGCCACTCTGTGGGGGGTGGGACGGGACCCCCGTAGCCTCCACGTTTCTGCTTTCAGATGAAGAAATGGCAAAGGTGCCACGATGTGTCGAGTCTGTGCCTGCGGCTGGGGCACTCGCAGCATGTGATATGCAGCCTGGCTGGCAGTTTGATCTCGGACGGCTGCTGTTGGGGTTCGCGCCCCGCTGCCCGCTCTTTGGACCCTTCCTGTGGGGTACCCCAGACTCCTCATCCACCTGGCAGACTGATTTTTTTTTTTTTGTTTTCCTTTGGGACGTGGAGGTGTTGATGCCCCCTTTTGAGTGTGTCAGAGTGGTTGGCGCCTTCTGGTGGCCAGTCTTCTTTGACCCGCCTCACCCCCGAGTGTGAAGGACGATGGCAGAGGAAGATGCCCGAGACTTGTGAAGCGGAGTTGCTTGTGTTTGAAACCTGCAGATTTTTTGACAACGCAAACCCGTGGAGTCCTGCCAGCCTTACCAGCCAAACGGCAGGCTGCCCTTCTCCAGGGTCCTCTTCTGGTGGGCTCTGCCCCCCCCCCACTTCGGTCTGCCATCGGTGGTACACCCGTGTGCTGAGGTGTTGCTTTTCCTAGCCAGCTGCTGAGTGTCTCGTTTTTGTCTGGTGGCACCGCTGTCACCTACTAGCTTCCTGTCCCGCCCCAGTATCCATTTTCCACATTGCATTCTGGGAGAGGCTGTGGCTGCGTGCTGTCCGGGAGGGTCCGGTGTGCAGCATTGACTGGAGGTCCCCGGCGTCCATTTCTTGAGTGTTTAGCGGGCCACTGAAGTGAAGATGACATGCGTCTGCCCGTCTGTCTGTCTGTGCCCAGGACGGCCACAAGTGGCGCTCTCTCTCTCTCTCTCTCTCTCTCTCTCTCTCTCTCTGCATCTCTGATCCATAGTGCCACTCCTGACGAGGGGCAGAGCTGCCAGTCGAGAAAAGTGATGCCGCTTCATTGCTGCATTGTGCTCACAGAATTGAGAGAAAATTGGCACCTTTTATTCTCCTGGCTGCGGCAAATGAATGTGCCAGCCGTGTTGGCAGCGCCATCTCGGTGGTTCTGTGCTCGTCTCTCGGCCTGTCAGCTGTCACTTGAGTAATGGCCCTCTGTCCCTGATGTGCTCTCACTTGCAGGCTCATAACATTCCCATAAATGCCCATCTCAAAGTTGACGGAGGGGGCAATAAACACAGTGGCCGCCAAGAAAGGCACGGGGGTCTTTAAAGGGGTCCGAGCCTAAAGTACTGCAAGGTTCCCCCTTGGCCCCCAATCTGGAGTCCTCAGCAGATACTCTAAGGGGGCGCCACCCTCCCAGAACGGGGCCGTGTGCTGTGCCCGGGAGGCTGCTAGGGTGCCACCTGCTGTCCAGGACGGGCCAAGGCGAGGCTGGCAGATTTATTAGCAGTTTGATTTAGAAGTTCTGACTGCCCTGTCCCGTCCTGGTGGTGCCCTTGCTCAGGGGTCTCTCTCCCCAGACCCTCCTATAAAACCATTCAGGGCAGAGTATTGGCATTTACAGAGGTCCAGTGTGAGGCCTCAAAAGTAGGCACAGTACAAGGTGGCCACTTGTGATGTGCTGCCACAGATGGGGGCACTGCCAGCCTGGTCTATGCTTCATGCCAGCTGCAGTGGGTCCTGATTGAGCCTTTTTTTTGTGGTGTCTGCTCGATGCTCAAAAGGGCGAGGGGCAGACGCTGAAGGTGGGCAGCAGTCCGTGGGTTAGAGGTGCCATTAACAACATGGGTCACTTCAAGAACTCCACTTCAAGTGCCCTCCTGTGTGTTTTTACACGTGCTTATGCCAGTGGCCGCGCCCCCCCGGGGGGGGGGGGGGGGGGGGGGGGGGGGTGGGGGCCCCCGCCCATCCCCGGGCCCCCACCCCCCCCCACGCTGTAGGTCACGTGCCGGGCTCAGGATCGTTGGGCCACGTCGGGTCCGTTCTTCACATGGCATGACCCGTGTCTCGGCCTGGCGCTGCTCTTTTCACCTCATCTAATTCTTTGTTTTTCGGTCCCCAGGGTAAACCGGGACGGTCGAAGCTGCCCGGTCACAATAAAGACATGAAGGACCTCGTCAGCTGGGAAAGGAAGAGCGGGCTCTCCATCCGCAAGCGCAGTCGCTGGAAGCCCGGGGTCCAGCAGCCGGGGGGCACCCGTGCCAGCTCCTTGAATGTGGAGCGCCTGAAGAAACAGCCCACAAACCGCTACCGAGCCATGCAGGGGCACGGCGGGACCGCCGAGGGCATGCCTTACGACCCCTCCAGCAGCCGCAATTTTACAGACCTGAGGGGGGAGAGCCGCTTCCTGGGGTCTCAGCACGGCGAGACGGGGAGCGTCGAGGGGGCCCCTCAGTCCTCCAGTGACTTTGTGCCCAAGTGTAAGATCACGGGCAAGGATGCCCTGTCTGCCTTAAACCGGGCCAGCTCCAGGCAGTGCCGCCAGGAGATCGCCAACATTGTCTGCCTTCACCAAGCCGACCAGCTGATGCCCAAGTCGGTGCCCCAGTTCTGCCAGCAGCTAGGTAAGTAAACCGTCACTTGTGTGAAAAAGAACAACTGGGAGCCCCCTTTGTGCCCTCTCTGTGCCCTCCTTGTTACGTCTGAATCCCAGCAGGGACGGGCGCCTCACGGATGCCATTTTGTGTTGTTGGGGTTTGGGGGGGCCCAGGGTGCAGATGGGGGGGGGGGTCCCGGTCCGGGTACCTTTGGCCGGCCTTTCTAAAGTCGTCCCTATGCGGGACACCAGATTCCAGACGGTGTCGCTAGCTGTGCTGGCCCCGTGACTGGCACTGTGGCCTGGTGGGTGATGAGCCATAAGGTTTTGGGGGGATTGGGGGTTTCCACTCCTACCCTGCCTGTACCCCAATGGCAATTGGATTGGATTGCAGCCTGATGATGTCACAGAATCAAAGTAAAAAATCAGAATTGGATGACATTCAAAGACCCCGTCCTCGGTGGGTGTCTGGGCACCCCTGGCCTGGCTCCGGGGGTCTTGCACAGGTGACCCTGGCGAGCCCTCTGCACATCTACAGCAGCATCAGTCACAGACCCCAAGTGTCTCTCATGAGGCCTGGGACTGGAGCAGTGGGTGTGCGGGCGAAGCCCAGAGCATCGTCTTTGGGACCCCCGTAGCTCACGTCCCTGTCACGTGATGCGAGCAGCTCCCATGGGGTCACTTTCTCTTTTTGTCTGCAGGTCTTTCTAGCCCGGTCATCCAGTGGGACGATGTTGACCTGGACGTCAGCGCGGTGGACAATCCCGTGAGGGTGGCCTTTATGTTGGTGGTCCACGGCCGCGCCGTCCGGCAGCTGAAAAGGCTCCTCAAAGCCATCTATCACAGAGACCACTATTACTACATCCACGTCGATAAGGTAAGCACGACCCGCGGTGGGCAACGAGGGCGGAGACTTCTGTGCCTCTAGGGGGGGGGTCACGTGCACGTCGAGGTTTCTGGGGTCCTGATCGACATGCCACCCTCAATGGCATTCTGGTGACGTCTGGAGAGGACATACATGATAGAGAGAGAGGCGCTCTGATGTGGGCTTCTGGGAGTCTCCGTGTCGTGTGTGGACCTGCTTGTCACTTGTGACCAGAGTGCCACAAGAGACCTTCACCTGTGCTGCTGTCGATCATCGGAGACGTCGCCTCGCTGTCCTCGGTCCTCTTCACACCGTCGTCCTGGTGGTCACGATAAGAATTTGGAGACCGAGGCAGAATCGGTGCCTCCACGTTTGTTTGAGAAGTTGCACTCTGAACGTGGACTCGAGTGCCTGTGGGTATTCATCCCACCACTGCTCTTTAGCGGGGGTCCTCCGGTTGGCAGTCCGGGGCACACTCTTGGGCAGAATGTCATCTTGTGAGCAGCAGCGATGGTTCTGTCCAGGCCTGATGGTGGTCTCTCGCAACCTACACTGGGTCAGGAGGGGCCAAGGGTGACTTGCCAACCTGCACTGCCCGTCTTCTGCTGCCGATGTTGGCGTTTGCTCCAAACTACAAAGCTTGTTATTGGCATTTGGTAATGGGCTTGACTCCTGACTCGCCCGCTGCTTATACAGAAAATGGAAAGTCGATTTCTTGTTAACCCCCACCGCCCCCCCCCCCCCCCAAATACCCACCTACCCACCCACCGGTAATGAGTGCTGTGAACCAAGATGGACACTCCAGCCTGCCAGCTTCCCTGCCAGCTCACCGACTCCGCCTCAATTTACAATTTCATTGCAGGCATTGCTTTCGGGCCATCAAATGTGCCACTTTCACCAAGTCTGTGCCCACTCGTCCAGTCCTGTCCCGGCCTAACCAAATGGGCAGCGGGGTTGGAGACTCCAGAGAGAGGGTGGTAGTTTGGCCATCTTAAGACTTGATGTAGTTTGTCCTGCCACTGCAAGTGCCGCACACGTGCCAAACGTGTGACTGAAGCAGCGTTCACCTCTGTCACATGTTGGTCTCGCGCCTTTCAAATTGGCACCTGCTCACCAGAAGGATCTCCTTATGTTTATTTAGAAAGCAATAAAATGAAGAGGGCGCCATGTGGACATCCCACAACAGACCCTCTGGGACAGGGAGACGGGCGTGCGGACCGCAGGAGAGGTTTGGATGTGTCCTGTGGGCGTCTTGCTGGGGTACAACACGTGAGAGATGTGAGCCCGGTGGCCACTAGAGGGCGGGTGACTGGGGAGGAAGTGGTCTGACGTCATGGCCGCGAGATGCCATGTGGGGCTGTGTCCTCCACTTTAAAGTGTGGGTGGCATCTTCAGTGTCGCCTGAAGACACGGGGACACCTTGGCTGACTGGGCAGGGCTGTGGCCTGGTAGCAGTGTCACAGCAGCCTGGGGTTTAGAGCCCGCCGCCACCCCAGAGAGCATGGCACTCCGATAGGTAGGAGAGTTGGAGTGAAGGCCCTTGAAGAGGCAGGAGCTGAAGAGTTGGGTCACTTTGCATTTGGCCGTCACTTGGTCCTCTGACCACGCAGTACAGGGTGGCATGCCATGGCACATAAGTAGGGAGAAAGAGAGAGAGAGCAATCACAAATGAATATCGCAATGCCTACATCCCATAGCTACTCCAGGTTTGCGCCTGCAGGTGCCCTGCTTAGCTCTGCTGGCCCAGTGCGGGTACAGGTGTGAGAGGGTCTTGCCATAGCCGGATGACATGTCCAGCGCCAGTGCTGCCAGGTTAGACTCTGGCCCCTGAGAATGTTAAATGTGGGGCTGATTTTTAAGTGTCCTCCCCAGGGCTGCCACGTTATATTTGCTGTGCCAGGTGGTGATGCCACTTTTCAGTATGCCTGTTGCTGTGCATCTGTACAAGTAAGATGGGACCTGGGCGGGCAGATGAACAGGAAGGGCTTTGATGACATTTCTGAAGTTTGAGGGGGTCTGGCTAAGAAAGTGTCTGCCAGGCTGGCACTAGAAGCTCTGACATGGCGAGTTTTATGTTGCGTGGTTTTTGTCCTTTTGTGGTGAAATCATTTTAACTGCCAACCTGCCTTCATTCTGCAGCGCTCCAATTACTTACACAGAGAGGTCCTGCAGATTGCCAAGCAGTACCCCAATATTAATGTGACCCCCTGGCGCATGGTGACCATCTGGGGTGGAGCGAGTCTGCTGAAGACTTACCTGCAGAGTATGAAGGACCTGCTGGACATGAAGGCGTGGAAGTGGGATTACTTCATCAACCTCAGCGCCACCGACTTCCCTACCAGGTACGATGCCAGGCATCCCAATACAGTGCCCTGAAAAGTGCAAGGGGGTTTGTGGGTCTCGGGTCACGCGAGAGAATCTGTGGGGACACTGCAGAGCCACTTGTAGACCTCCATTTCATTCAAGGGCTGACTTCTCAGCCAAAGGCTTGGCGAGGCGTGTGGGCAGCTTGGGCATTCGACGAACGTGCATGGCAGGAAGACGCTGATTCATGCCAGTCACGAATGTTGTGTTGAGATCACAGGGCAGGAGAAGAAAAGACGTGTGCCTGGGAGAACTGAAGACTCTGTTGGAGTGTGTGTGTGTGTGTGTGTGTATGTGTGTGTGTGTGTGTGGCACAGATCAGCAGTCACGGCTGTGACACTGAGAGCGACTCGCGGGTTTTGCCCTGTGACATTTTTAATATTGAGGCGAGTGCCACGTGCCAAGTTGGCTGTCCCTTCAGAAAGAGCTTTTCTCAGATATGCCAGTGTGCCAACATCGGAGTCGTGCCACATGTCATTCGTGTGTTAAAGTGACGTGATTTCATCTGAAAAGTCCCAGGTGACCTCGGACCTCGCCAGTCAGACAAGGCTGGCAGGCGCTGTGGTGGTCTCTGCTCTCCTCATTTCAATTCTGCTTTTCATTTTTAATCTTTTCTTTTCTTTTATTCTTTTGGGTAAAAACAGAACAAATGAAGAGCTTGTGGCATTTCTGTCAAAGTACCGAGACAAGAACTACCTGAAGTCGCATGGAAGAGAAAACGCGAGGTAACGCCCGGTGGTCTCCGCGATGTTTCTTAGTTCCTAGTAAGGGCTAACTGAGGGTGGCACACTGGGCTAGTGCACCCGGTCAGCTCGGGTCTCTCTGTGTCAAGTCTGCATGCCAATCCCGTCCCTTTGATCCTCAGCCGTCCAGTTTGTGCCCGGTAGCGGGCGGGCAGGCAGGCTCCCTGTTGAAGGCCCCGCTGCGGGTGACGTGTCTGTCCGCAGATCTCACATTCATGTTTATTATCCATGAAATGTGGTGACCCCCAAAGCCCGCTTGGCCTACTGAAGGCTTTATCTCCTTGGCGGTTTGATGTCCTCTTGACCCACGGGGCTGGCGCCGCCATCAGTGGTGCCAGCTCAAGAGTCACTTGTGGTATTTAGAGGTGGTCCTTTTAAAGACCAGAAGGACGAGTGTACCCCCAAGCATTTCTTTTCTGGTGGTCTACTCTGTTGGGCATGTCGGTGAGTGAAGGTGGACGATGGAGATTCTGGTGGTCCTAAGGTGTTTTCAACGAGTCCCAGTGATGGTCTCTGGTTGCTCCGCAGGTTCATTAAAAAGCAGGGCCTCGACCGCCTCTTCCACGAGTGCGACTCCCACATGTGGAGACTGGGAGAGCGGCGCATCCCCCTGGGCCTGGACATGTCGGGGGGCTCCGACTGGTTTGCTCTCACCAGGCTGTTTGTGGAGTATGTGGTGGAGTCGCAGGACGAGCTGGTGAGCAGCCTGAAGCAGTTCTACACATACGCGCTGCTGCCCGCCGAGGTGAGAACGTCTGCACGGGTGTCGCCCGCCACGTGTGTGTGTGTGTGTGTCGTATCACATGTCCTGCCTTTGCCGAGCAGACGACCAAGAGTTTGACGTTGAGTGTGGGCACTTTGCTCGAGTCCTCCCTTGTGGCGACGTTCCAGAGGTGCCCACCTCCTGGCAGACGCTGTGATACTTCGGGACGGTGGATGGCATCTGGAGTGTCGTCCTCCAGCGTGTCTAGCAGCGGGGGTGGGGCTGTCGTTTTAAAGACGCGGGTGCCACCCCAGCTTTGAACGTCTCTGTCCGTTTTTCTAACGCAGTCCTTCTTCCACACCGTGCTGGGCAACAGTCACATGTGTGAGACGCTGGTGGACAACAACCTGCGGGTGACCAACTGGAATCGCAAGCTGGGCTGCAAGTGCCAGTACAAGCACATCGTGGACTGGTGCGGCTGCTCGCCCAACGACTTTAAGCCGGCTGATCTCGTCCGCATTCAGGTGAGTGCAGCCTTCTGCTCGTCCTCCGCAGGGTGGGCTGCTCTTTGTCTTGGGGGCACAGGTGAGAATTATGGGATGGACAGTCAAAACTGTGCTGGGAGATGGAAATGTCCGCATGCCATACGCCAAACAAACTGCCCAATGTATGCCGCCAGCCAGTGTATCAATGCCACTGCACTGCCACTGGCATCGTCGTCATCTTCTCTGTCTTATTTATTCTGCGGCCCTCTTCAAAGTGAGGAAGAGGATGGGGGGTGCTCATAACGGGCTGCACTCGGAATTATTTGATGTGCAGGTGTCTCTTTGTCACCACGGGGGTATTTGTGTGTCACGATGGGGACAGTGACCTGGGGTCAGAATAAGAAGTCTAAACATTCTGAGGGGGCACCTGGGCATGAGCCATGGCAGTGCCCAGAGGGAAGTGTGGTCCCGCCCAGAAGAACTTCCAGGAGTTGGCGTCGGCAGTAGAAGTGTCTGAAGGAGTGGGCTGTGGTTCGATTGAGGTGGACAGTAGACGTCCCAGGGGGGTCCGGAGGGTCTTTTGGCCTGTAGAGCCCCACAAGTTTATTTTACTGGGCCAGCTGGAGTTTTTGTTTTCCCGGCCACCTGACCCCACGTTGTCATTGAAGGTCACTGCAGTTCCTGAGGGGCACTTTGAGGTACCTTCACGTGTGACAGTGTGCCAGAGAAAGGGGCGGTGATGATGATGGGCATTAAGTGGGAGGTGGCGGACCGGGGATGAGGCCTGAGCAGATGTTTGGTGGCCCGGGGAGGACCAGAGAGAGTGGAGGTTAACCTTGCGGTGACGGTGACATCTCTCCAGCCTCTGCTCTGCACTGTGACAGGGTTCCATTGTGGGTTTCTGTGACACGAGTTGAATTTGAAGTCCCAGCGTCGAGTCGTGGGGTCACTTCTGCTTGTACTTCTCTGAGCCCCCGTAGTGTTGGCTGCACAGGTCCAGCCCTTTGCTTATGTGCTGTGTCACCGATTTTTCCCGTTCCTGCTTGGTCTTCGTCACGCTTGCCACCTTTTGTAAGGCAGTGTCGGTTACCGCGGCCCCCTCGACCCCTTTGGAGTTCCTCTGTGTAGCCCCCTCCGTCACCCTTGAGTTTATTTGGCAAGTGCAGAGTAGGCGGTCGAGTTAACGTGACGCGGCTCGAGTCCTCGCGGTGCTCTGCTGGACGTTTTGTTCCTGCCTGTCCGGGTGACGATGACGATGGCAGACTTGCTCGCTCCTTTTTAGCTGTTCTTCTTCCTTTTCTGACCACAGCAGTTGACCAGACCCACGTTTTTTGCACGGAAGTTTGAATCGACGGTGAACCAGGAAGCGATTGACATCCTCGATTCCCACCTGTATGGAAACTTCCCTCCCAGCACTCCGGCGCTGAAGGCCTACTGGGAGAACGTCTTTGAGAAGGAGGACGGCGTGAACGCCCTGAAGGACGTGACGCTGACGGCTTACTGCTCCTTCTTCAGGCTCGGGGTGCACAAAGCTCAGTCGAGACGGGACCTCCAAGACGTGTGCAGGTACGCCCGCCGCTCTCAACAGCAGCAACGTTTATTTATAGAGCACATCTTCATACAAAAAGGAGCTCAAAGTGCTTTAGTTAATGAAGAAAAGAAAAAGAAAAGACACAATAAGAAATTAAAATAAGGCGACATTAGTTAAAAAGGAGTAAAGTCCGATGGCCAGGGTGGGCAGAAAAAAAAAAAATGAAAAGCCACCATGAATAGTTCTGATGAGGAGCTGAACACCCAGAGTATCGGCTTTAATTACGGTGAGCTTCTGAGGAGGCCACGTTAGTCATGAGTCCTCAGCCGGGTGTTAAAGGGCGGCACCGCATCAGCCTGGCAAACTCCTCCTACTGGCAGGCAACAGCAGAAGGCCGCCTGCCCGCCTCACCACTTCTGTTAAGTTTAGATCTTGGAATTCTAGGCAGACACTCATTTGACGATCTGAGGTTCCGATTTGGAATACAAGATGTCGGACACTCCGATATATAAGATGGAGCGGATTATTTAAGGCTTTATAAGCCATAAGCAGGATGTTAAAGTCAGTCCTGAATGACACAGGTGACCGGTGTAGTGACACCAGGACTGGCGCGATGTGTTCGGATTTTCTTTTCCTAGTTAGGATTCTAGCAGCTCCATTCTGCACTCGTTGCAGTCGATTTCTGTCTTTTTGGTGGTCCTGAGAGGAGTGCGTTACGGTAATCTAGTCGACTGAACACAAGCGTGAACTCATTTCTCAGCGTCTTTCACTGATATAAGACGTCTCACTTTAACTCTGTTTCTTAAGTGAAAAAATGCTGTCCTAGTGGTCTGATGAATATGCGATTTAAAATTCAGATTACAGTCAACAGTCACCCCTAAGCTTGTTACCTCCGTCTTGACTTTTAATCCTAATGTGTCCAGTTTATTTCTGATAGCCTCATTGTATCCATTATTGCCAATCACTAAGATTTCAGTTTTCTTTTTCTTTAACTTGAGAAAGTTACTCTTCATCTATTCTGAGATACCAGTCAGACATTGTGCTAGTGAATCAGGAGAGTCGGGGTCATCAGGCGCTACTGATAAGTACAGCTGTGTGTCATCAGCATGGCTGTGGTAGCTCACGTTGTGCCCTGAGATAATCTGACCTAACGGAGGCATGTAGATTGAGAAGAGCAGCGGACCAGGATAGAGCCTTGTGGACCACCATATCTGATATCGGGGGTCTTTGAGATGTGATTAGCACAACTCACAAAGAATTTTCTCCCTGCCAGGTAGGATTCAAACCAGTTTAAGACCCTGCCAGAGAGGCCCACCCACTGACTAAGGCGATTTCTAAGACTGTTGTGATCAATGGTGTCAAGTGTGGCTCTCCGATCGAGGAGGATGAGAACAGATAGACGGCCTCTGTCTGCGTTCACCCGCAAGTCACTGACGACTTTAACGAGTGCAGTTTCTGTGCTGTGATTTGTTCTGAAACCCGACTGGAGTTTATCAAGAATAGCAGGTTTACTGAGGTGGTCATTTCGCTGCGTGATGGCGGCCTTCTCCAGAACTACACTTAAGAAGGGCAGGTTAGAGATGGGGCTGAAATTTTCAAGAGCCGAGGGGTCGAGATCAGCGGTTTGACTACAGCAGTCTGAGAAGACCCCCGTATCTAATTAGACGAGTTTAACATGTCAAGGATATTCTCAACTAGCACGCCCGAGACTTGCTGGTATTGAGTTGAGGACGCAGGTGGAGGGTCTCGGCTGAGAGATTATTTAATGTAAATCGGGTGAATCTATCCTGGTGAAAGAGTTGAATTAGTTTATAACGGAGTACCGGGGCTCAGGAGGGTCCGCCGTGTTGGGGGGATGTACTGTGTGATTTCTAATATCATTGATTGAAGAATACAGCGATAGCCTCACTGGGTTCACTGGAGGTATTTTAAAGAGTGACCTCTGAGTTTAGCAGACGATCAGTCGTCGAGAATCGGACTCGGGGATTCCTAGCGTTGTCATTTCTAATCTTCGATTAATAGCAGCGCCTCTCACGCCAGACTCTGTTATTTGAACTTTTAATTTCTCACAGCGGATACTCCGTTTAGTCTTCCTCCATTTACGCTCAGCTCTCCGGCGCGTTCTCTTTAAATCAGACGCTCTTTGGTGTATCGATGCTAGAAGATTCTTTACCTGTCATCTCAGGTGCGTCACCAGCAGCTCTCACTTTAGTATTCAATCTTTCCACTTTACTATTTATTATCCTCGCTCTTACAGTTGGCACTATAAACGCACCGATTGCTTAGAGTGTTTCTCACGGGCACTCTAGGCCTTGGTCTGGTCCTTTATTGGCAGCACAGCAACCTGGGTTCAAATCCCGGCCCGGTTCTGCCATGTGGAGTTGGCACATCACCCCCCCCCCTAATGTCTCAAAGACATGCAGCTCGGCTTGATAGACAAGTTTACAGTCGACCTGCTGGGTACTTGATTTAGTGCCATGTGATGGAGTGGGGGGTCCCCCTCACGTCCAGAATGATCCTGTCTGACCCCGTAGTGGAAGGATGAATGAATGACGGGGTTACTGCGCTCATCTTTATCTCGGACCACCCCTCGTTCATGAAGTTAGGGTCTGCTGATGAAAGGGGCAGTGTCAGCCAGCAACAAGGGGGCGGGGGTCCCAGGCAGCAGCCCACCCCTGAGTGGATGTCTTGTCAAAGACTCTTTGTCCAGAGTAGTTGTGCAGGCGGGTGTGTTGGCTGAGCCCCTCCTTCGTGGCAGAATGTTGTGTTCAGAGCAAGACCCGCTGGCAGTGATGGGTTGGGCATGAGGCACGAAAAGCTGGGTGAGTGGGTGGTATCAGATGATGAGATGATGGTGGTCTCGTCCCAGAGAGTGCCAAGGACTGTGGAGAGCGGAAGACAAAGCCAGCTAATCTGGGCAGACCTTGTAAATGATTGCGGGGGGGGCGGGGGGGGGGGCTAGAAAGACCCCATTAGCCCCGGTGGTCTCCACAGGGTGTGTTCTGCCGTAGGGCACCTGACTCCTGCTGCATTGTGGGTGTGTGTGGCGCCCTTCCTTTGTTTGAGGGGGGACCGCGAGTCTGGTGACGCTCTGTCTGTTTGTCTGTTGCAGGTTTGAGCCCATTGGCTACCCCACTGCTGTCCACCTGTACTTCTTCAGCGATCGTTTCCAGGGTTACCTCGTTATGCAGGAAGTTCAGAACGTGAGAACCAATCGGCGGGAGACCTTGGAAGTCTGGGCCATGCCAGATGCCAACCTGAAGTTGGAGAGCAGCTTGAGGGAGTTTGAGCGACTCAAGAACTTGGAGGTAAGACCCCTGGACGCCCCGAGCACTGCGGTGTCACGCCGTTGCCATTAAGGACCAGAGGGTGGCGTCTCCTTGATATGTTCGCCATCTGCTCGTTGAGCCCTTAGCTTGGCGACGATGTCAGGCTGGCACACTTTGTGTCGTTTCAGTTCGCTGAAGTGCTGGAAGCCAGCAGCTCCATGACACCTTCTGTTAACCCCCTTTGGTTCCTTTGCCTTCCTCTTCATCCCTAAGGGGGGTGGGCGTCAGGCTCATTGGCCTGGGTGGGCTTTTGTGCTTGACAGTGGTCTGGCATCTCGTCCAGGGCTCCGTGCTGCTGGGTTACACCAGAAGGGCTTTCAGAAGGTGTCATCATCTTGATGTGCTGGTGCTTCTGGCCAGTGGTGTCCCCTCTACCCTTGGCAGCATATGACTGGTGACATCTGCCATGTGTCCGACAATTAAGAAAGGAAGAGCATCTTGAAATGTCTGCGAAAAGCCTTCAGAGGTCCAAATGAAGCTGTCACCTGGCCTTGGGCTTTATTCTCGAGTGTCACTTAACGCTCGGCTCGTGTTGGTGCGCTGCGTGTGACGCTTGTGTTATGGCACATGACCCCATTAAGCTGTTGGCTTTTGTCACTGAGGATATTTCCACATCCCATGGATGTGCCTCTGAGGCTAGTGTGCCCTTTTAACTTGGTATGATATGGGCACCTATGGCTCTGTGTGCCCCACATTCAGCTGCCATCCTGGTCCTCCTCCCTCCTTTCCAGCCACTTCATTGTTCTATGTAATTCTCCCCCCCCCCCCCCCCCTTAATGTTTATGGCACTTTATTATTTCCTTGTTCTCCCACTTTTGCCACCTTCTTCATTGGCATAGCGCGCCCCACAGAGGTAGGTGCCAGGCTGGGTGTGGCACATTGTCATGGAGCAGAACAGTGATGTTCGCTGGGCTTTTGTTGCTGCCAGTCCAAAGCCATCTGGCCCAATACTGAGCCATCACATGGGTCTTGAAGTGTGGCATCAGAATGGGCACGTGCTCTTGCTGCCACTGGCTTAGACCTTGGAGGTTGCTGCTGTTGGCATAGCCCTGTGCTTTCATATTTGCAAAGTCCTAGTGCTGCCATTTCTTGGTGTATTTAAGTGGTGACGCCTCACTTCAGGAGGTGCCCGCCGTGCCCAGGCCTTGGTAACGTTCTGGATTCCTGTCGTTTTAGGTGCAGGTCGTCACGCCGGCTGTTTGTTTGTTTCTTGCTTTACGGGTGGCACTTCTGAACTTTTTTTTTTTTTTTTTTTTTCTTGTTGTGTAGGTTGGGACAGAATGGGACCCCAAAGAGAGGATTTTCCGGAACTTTGGCAGTGTCCTGGGTCCCTTGGATGAGCCAGTAGCGATCCAGAAGTGGGCGCGGGGCCCCAATCTGACGGCCACCATTGTGTGGATTGACCCCATCCAAGTGGTGGCCACCTCGTATGACATCAATGTGGATTCCGAAGCGGAGTTCACGCAGTACAAGCCCCCGCTGCAGCGCCCCCTACGGCCTGGCACTTGGACCGTCCGCATGCTGCGCCTCTGGGAGCCCATCGCCGAGACGCGCTTCCTGGTGATGCCGCTAGCATTCAGGGGACGTCAGCCTCTGCGCAAGGGTGAGTGACACTTTTTAAAGCCATGCTTGCTCCGGTGGAGTCCGGTAGACGCGATGGGACCCCAGACTCGCGGTCAGGATCAGAGGTAGAGAGGACACGGACGGGTGCAGGGGGGTCTCCTGTGGTGGGTGACCTTAGAGAGAAGGGTGGGTGTTGATGCCGCCCACGTGGTCTTTTCAGAGGAATGGGGGAGCTCCAATTTGACGGTGGGAGTCACGATGACGATGATGTGTCCAACTCGCCATGACGTTTATACGTCGTGTGTTTGAGTCTGCCCAGGTCTTGCTGCCCACTCGTGCAGCCCCTGGTTCTGCGCACCTGACTATTGTCGGGGGGGGGGGGGGGGGGGGCCCCCCCCCCAGAGGCCATTCTGCCATCTTCTGCTTGATCCCCTTTGTTTTGCTGCTGCTCAGTCCCTCTGCTGGGATGCAAAGTCACTTGGCATTTTAACAGGCTGACGTAGAGTGCCAGCTTTGAGGTGGTCCTCCCGTGCCAGCTAGCGTCTGTGCACATCACAGGCCCTTGTCCGTCCCATTGATGACGTTGTGCCAGCTGGGTGTGTTTGGCAAGTATTGTGAGGACCACCTGAAGGGTCGCTAATCGCCAGCAAAATGTGTGGTGACCTCTCTGGCTGCCTACCTGTAGCTTCAGCGGAGCTCTGCTAGGCTGGCACACCTTAGAACTGCCCACGCGTGCCCATGCAGCGCTGCCATAAGGGGTCTGTTTCTCATTAGTACACAGAGCACATGTGACTGCTGCCATTGAGGTCCCCCCCCCCCAGGTTCTGAGTGTGCCCGTGTAGTGCCATCGTGACAGGCAACCCCGTACCAACTCCTGGGTTTCATGTCTTTCGGGGTCCCCGGTGTCACGCCTGTGTGATTCGGTCCTCAGTTTGACCTTCGTCACCTGAGCCGTCAGCGTTTCTGCCTTGTAGGTTTGTTTGTCTGACTTTGACTGCCTGCTTGTGTGATGCCATGGGGCATGAGGCCTGTGCATCACGAGTTTCACTGCCCATAGCTTTTAGCCACAAACCTTGCAGGCGACCTTCAGAGTAAAGGATGTCGTCACTTAACTTTCTGCTCCAAGCGAGTTGCCAGCCTTGTGGCGCCCGGCCGTGTTTTTCCATTGCTGATGCGGAGGATCTCCTGTGCCCGACTCTGGCACTTGTCTATGCTAAGATGCTTCTAAAATACCTGGAGGTGAAAGGAAGCAGGATGCCAACCAACCATTTGGTTATTGTGAGTGGGCATAAAGAGACGCGCCATGAGTGTGGTGCCCGCAGACAGGGCTCCTTTTATACACATGTGCCACCCCAGGGTGTACCCGTAATCCTCATGTTGAGGACGTGGCATAAGGCAGGAGACAGTTCAGAAGTCACTGCAGCCTTAACTGAGCTTCCTCGGGATGCCAACCAACCAGTTTGTCTTGGCGCTGGAGAGTCGCTCAGACCTGCGTAGAACGATTCCGATGGCACAACTACAGCTGGAGCTTGACAGGGTCTTCTCCCCGGGTCAATGCCAACTGCAATTCCAGATGACACCTCTTGGCCGCCTTGCGTCTCGTTCTTGCTGAGGTCCCTGAAATGAGGGCGGTGCCAGCTCTGTGCGTCCTTCGTTGGCTAAGGTGCCACTGCCCTCTGGACGGTGAAGGCAGGAATTTCCATTCCTCGGTGGGTGGTCTTGCAGTCGAGTGCCGCTCCCCTTGGTATGGTGGGCCTGGAGGGTGTCTTTGAAGTGCTGTCTCAGGAAGTGGGGAATTCTGAAGCGGTGAGCCATCTAGAAGACCCCGGTGGTCTTCAGCGCCACTCGTCTCTCCCTCTGTTTGTTGGTGGGGGTGGCACAATAGAGAGAGAGAGAGAGAGTTGTCCTGAGGCACTGCTGCTGTGGGTCCATTGTGAAGGTCCATTGTGAAGTGACGTCACCACCAGCCGTGTAGGTCCTTGGCCATATGGAGGTGATGGCATTTGGAGATTTTAGCACCCAACCATGTGGGCACACTTATAACAAGCTGGTAAACCAAATGAGGATAAGGAATGGGCACTATGGTGTCAGACCTGACCCAGATAGATGTGGGCAGTGCCTACTCACTGCAGCAGGTGCCTGGCAGCTTTATGGTAAATATCAGCCTGGTGCACCTTTCAGTGTTGAACGGGCACACTGGTAATATTTCTGCTCTCACTTTCTGTCTGTTAAGCTTTTTGTGATGGGCACTCAGATCTGAAAGTATCCACAAATGCCCATGTTGGCAGCTGGCATTCAGTCTATGGCTTTATGAAGCCCACCATGATGCTATTAGAGTCCAACTCGAGTGCTAGCATCAATCGGAGGGTCTGTGCCAATCACACGGGCTTGCACAAGGACCCTCCAGAGTCGAGACTGTCATGAAGGTGACTTCTGAAGATGCTGCTGTCACTTTCATGGTGCCTTTAATGAGACCAGTGGGCACTGCCATGGCATCTTAAAGTTGTCTGTCGGTGCCCTCTAGTGCCCATTAAAATAGGAGTGGAGCTGGCAGGGCAAGTCTGAGTGACAGATGACATCAGGCAGGCTTTGCACACCCAGGTGACTTTCATAGTGTCGGTGACAATTGTGACATTTTAATATTCCTTTCTGCCCAGCATCCATCATTTAGTAAGTGACGGATTCAGAGAACTGATAGATGAGCCCGTTTACAGCACCATGTTGGCATCTGCCTGAAGTGCCCGAGTACGGGGGGGGGACGGCACTGAAGCTGCAGAGCGTTTTTATGGCGAGTGTCATGCCAGAGGGTGGGAGGCACTGCACCCCTGGAGCACAGGCTGGCTGATCGACATACCGAGCATTGTGCAGGTGGGCAATGGGGGTCTCCAGGGGGCGTGGCATTCTGGCCAGTGCTCACTGGCTTAGCGGGCGCCATGAAGGCCCCGGACTGCCCTGTCCACCTCTCTCTAGACCACCTTAGTGGTGTGTTGCTTTTAACCGGGCCCCCTAGCAGCGGGTGACAAGAGATGGTTAGCGGGTACTCGCATTTGGGTGGCAAGGTCTTCGTAGTGCTCTGAGGGTCTCTAACGTGTGCCGCCTTTCTTGTTTGTTTCAGATGAGGACAGCTGGGTGCACGCCGGCCCCCCGGGGAATGTGTACATGGAGCAGACCTTCGAGCAGCTGAGGGGCGTTTTAAAATTACCCCCCGACGATGCCCCTTGGCAGCAGGCGCAGCGCAACGCACAGCTGGTGGGAAAGCAGCTGCAGGACTGGGTGGACAGAAGTGTGGGGGCCTTCTGGTTGACTAATGACATGTGTGCCACCACCCCGACGTCCTGCCCCTCCCTAAGACTGTGTGCCCAGACAGAGTGGAGCTCCTTGTCACCCGATCCCAAATCGGAACTGGGGTCCGTTAAGCCCAACGGCAGGATCAGGTAGCCCGGCTCGGACCACCGCTTTTGTGACAATGATGGGAGGTCACTTGCTGAGCCCTGCCCCCCCGCAGGGGACAGCCAAGGACAGCTGGCACGTGCCCTCCACCCCGAGGATGGCTGGTTTCGTCGTCGTAGGGGAGGACGGAAGGCTTGGGGACCCCCAGACTGTGCCCCCCCCCCCCCTCTCAGGGAACGACGCGGTGATTTGTGACTGACGTTCAATTTGCACAGAGTGGGCGCTCCTGAAGAATGAAGGGGGTCACGGTTGGTGGGTTGGTTGGTTGGTTGGTTGGTTTTTATTTATTGTTTACTTGTTTTTGATCAAAACTGGCAAAGTGCACTTTAAGAAGACACTACAGTTTGCCTCATTCAGAAGAGCAGAGACTGGGCACTGCGGGGCCACCTGTGCCACCTGGCTGGGTGGGCATCCTCAATGAAATGCTGCTAAAACTCGGTGCCCTTCTTGACATTCTCCTCCTCCTTCTCTTCCTCCTGGCGCTGCCAAACGGGACAACTTGTGGTATTCATGCTGTTCAGGACCACCACTTTAACACCCCCCCCCCCCCCCCCCCCTCCTCTTCTAAGAAAAAAAAGACTCATTGTGCCCCGACACCGGGGCCCCGGGGTTGGGGGGGGGGGGGGGGAATGCACGATGTGTGAAGTGAGGGTCACCCACCCACTTGTACAGGGACAGGTGGCACATTATTGAGCTGCTGTGCCCCTGATAAAGGGGGCCTCGAGCTCGGACCCTGGAGGCCTGATCTGTAGGATTCAGAGTGGGCTAACTCCGGGGTCTCGTGCCGTTGGTGCCACCCAAGGGCTCGTCTCACTGGCATCTCCAAAGCTGCTGCTTTCCTTTACCTCTGAGACCTCCATTCAGATGTCTTGGGGGTCCGAGACCATCACTCTTATCAAATATTTCATTCAAACTGGTAAAGGGGCAACGAAGCAATCTTCACAATCGAGTCTGCCAATATTTGGACAAAGGGGACATGTGCCAGGCTGGTGAGGGGGGGTATGTAGACCCTGGTTCGATGTGGTGGTCTGGTTCTCTTAACTTGGCACGTTCCTACAAATGGTGGTCCCTGTTTGCCCCCGCTTCTGTCTTTCTGATGGCTGGCAGGCCTTGTCAAATAAATGCTGTGATTGGCCTGGCATGCTTTGTGCCCCCGATGCCCGGTCCTTTATTTACAGGTGCGGTCATCAGAGGGTCACGACAAACAAGCTGTCTGAGGACTGTGGCGCCTGTCATCTCCATGTGAGCTCCTCCATGCCAGTCTTTGAATCCCCTTGTCGAGTTTGGTTTATTGTGGTGCCCGTCACAGAGTGCAGCCCACCGCTGCCATGGTACATCAGCCTGTGCTGGGGCGACAGACTCTTTACATCCTTTGATTCCAA
This sequence comes from Polypterus bichir lapradei, assembly GCA_026402145.1. NCBI lineage: Eukaryota > Metazoa > Chordata > Cladistia > Polypteriformes > Polypteridae > Polypterus > Polypterus bichir. Next base: position 489,571 of record JANRMT010062846.1, on the reverse strand, counting down.
GGCTGCCAGTGTCCCTTGGGCAGCAGAGCAGTGGCATTGCAGGGTGCCAAGAGGTCAGTGACGGTCCTAGTTATTGCAATGCTTGTGTTTTTGGCGGGGTGACCACCACACGCAATTCCTGTCCTCAAGTTGTGGGACCACCCAAGGACACCACCTAGGATTTGGAGGTGCAGGTCCGTGTAAAGGTAGAAGTTCTCCAGCAGGTGCCCACGTCCACTGGGCACCACACCCCTGCCCTGATTCTACGTTAGTACTCCTTTGGCTGCAGACAGTGTTGTGCCCATGTCCAGCTTGGCCCGCATTGGCATTCCCATTAAAGTATTTGGTGTTGTGCGACTCTCCCAGCAGATCATACACAGCAAGCGCTGGTGACCCAAAGTGATTAAAGACCCTCCAGAGTGCAGATCTTCTCTTTCTAGAAAGCCATGCTCTCCCGTCTTCTGCCTTATCTTATATTGGGCACTCGCACCATGGCGCCCGGGCACAGCTTCACACTCAGCTAAGCTGGCATGGAGTGGCTTCATCCTCTGTAAGGAGTGCTGGACGTGGAGGTGGGAAGCTGCTGCCACGTTGTTTTGGACAGCCATTGCTGGATCCTGCCTTGTGCCCCCTGCACCCACGGGCACATCATTAAACTTGGTGGCTAAAGATGGCTGTGTTTAGCCCAGCTGATGTCGGCCTGTGTATGCAGCGCTAGCTGTGCTGCCCGTCGATAGCAGTAATCCACATCCACCGTGGCATTAACCCTGGCAGTGCACCATCTTTTGTAATACGTGTAATCATAAAATGTCATTGCATTTTTCATTCCAACAGATGGCGCATCACAAATGTTTGTAATGAAATAAATTACTGCAAATGTGCCATCCGTTGAAATGACAAACACAATGCACGCATCTCTGGCACATGCCACTTGGTATGGGATTCGTAAAAGCAGGGTTAACGTTTCAGATGCGCCATCTCTTGGAATGACAGAGCATGCAGACGGGCACCTGGCCTTTTGTTAATGGCGATGGCAGAATAAGCTGGTCTGACGGAATATTCGAGATGCCAGTAGACTCGTGTCAACAGGAACTGAAACCTTCGTCTGCTTGTCACAAAGTGCCTGGTCCTGGTGCCACCCGGCGGCGGCGCAGCACATCAGATGGGCTGTCCTAAGCAGAATTTGTTTTTCTTTTACTTTTGCTGAATGGCTTAAAGACCCCACCATCTCTAAACCCCCCCCCCCCATGCCGCCCACGGTCGTCATGCTGACTGAGGATTTCTAGTAGCGTCGGGTCACGTGACGAGCGCCTCATGGCTACTTGAATATCAATGGAGGGAGGCTGCTCTCGGGCACCCTCTGCCGGCCGAAGAGGGCATCTCCGGTCCTGCGCCTGCGGAGGCCCCCGGCGGTTCATCCACGTTGTCATTGTCTCCGTCCGCAGACGGCAGCAGGGCACTGAGACCACCTCGATTAGATTACGGCACGGGGGGGGCAAGCCTTTCATCTTCTCTCCAAGGATTCTTAAAGCGACGGGGAATAATTACAAAAGCACAAAGTAAGAAATGAAAAAGCACGAATGAAAGAAAACGCCTAGGCGGCGCCAGCTCGATGCCAGCTCGTTGCTTAAGTAAAAATTCACAGATTCACGGAGCTCGCCAGTCGGCCGCTTTCGTAATCTCCTTTGCCGTAGCCCCCTGCGCGCGCGCCCGCCCGCCCCCCGCCTCTGCTGCGGAGCTGCGTCAGGATCTGTCCGCGGTGCTGAAGTCTCCGAGCCGCCGTCCGATGAAGCGGGGGCATCGCGCAGGGTGGCACGACGAGTAACTCCGCTCCTCCGTCTGCGCTGGGGAGGGTGGGGGCAGACAGACACACAGACAGAGAGACCACCGGCTTTGAGCCGCACCCTGGTAACGCTACAAGTGATGGAGCAACAGCCGCAGCCGTCCGTCCAGAGCGGCGCCAGTGGACCTTCGGCTATGGACCCGGCCACAGAGTGCGGGCACAGCCCTGGCACCGTCGCCGCACCCGCCTACGACGAGGACCTGCTGCATAAGGTTTGTGTCACGGGCGGCCTGCCGCGGCTTCGGATTGTGGAAGGCGTCGCAGTCCCGGCCCGAGCTGGGAGGGGGGGGTTTCGTTGTTGTCGCCGTCGTCTGCTGCCTGCGCCTCCTCGGAGCGGCGCGTTCGTGTGCTGTCGCCGGCGGCCCTGAATGGCGGTCCCTGTCGTTGGTTACGTTGGCTTGCGTTTTGCCCGGTCGTTGCCGTTCAGGACGTCATCCTAAAGTTCTGCCAACAACTTCTGCCCGGGACGACGTGCCCCACAGTGGTGGTCCCAGGGCATCGCTGCTCAGCTTCGGTGGGTTAGACCACTTGCTGGGACTTTCTGGAACTCTCGTGGCTTCCTGTTGTGTGACACTCCTGCTTTCACCACGAATGGCCCCCACGTGCTGCAGTCTCTCCTGAGGGTGGTCGGGCATGGTGGTGGGTGCCTGTCATCTTGTGTGTCCAAGAGGGACAGATACCTGGAGGCCTGTGGTGTCGTGACTGTGCCAGGTCTGCCACTTGACCTTGTGTCAAACCCTGCTTTTCTTTTCCAGAGGGCTTTGCCAGGTTCTACTTAGGGGTCTCTGGACCCCCAGACCACCTAGGAAGTTGGCTGCTATCTTTAGGGTGTGAGTGACTCCTGCAGGTGAGGCGCATTGCTGTGCTTATTACACTTGATGAGGCAACAGCAGTGCCAGTCCCCCGGGCCAGCTTGGCACAATGGCCTCCCTCATGTGGATACGCAGCCTCCGCCATTAACGTGCAATCCTCAGACCGGCCCAGTGGGGGCTCCCTGGCTGGGGTCCTGGTTCAAGGCCTCGTGCAGGCTCCCCAGTTAACTCCCCCATTCCAGAGTCGGCTCCGCTGTGAGCGTCGTGTTGCACCAGGGTCCGTGCCAGGGGGCCCTGCAATCGATGATCCTCAGTTGTAGACTGGCGAGGGGGCCGGCCTTGTAATGTCTGCTGCCCACCTTTGCTTTTAGTTACGGTGATCTGGTGGAGCTGCCCAGGGAGGTCGGTGAGCGTGTTTGGGGTGAGTGTGCCCTCTCTGGACTGGCACGGTGGTCAGGGCCACTCTCCCTGTGAATCTGTAATGGAAGGAGTGTTCTGAGTAAGGACAGGATGACAGGACAGCACAAGCTCACTGTCGGGAGAGAGACAGGAGGGTGCCCGCTTGGACCTGGCACCTGCTCTTGGGTTTGCACTTGCCCTGCCCGCGGGCTTCTCTTCCTTTTCAGGTTGGGTTGTCGAGCTGTTGGGGTTAAACTCGGTCAGCTTCCCCCATGGGTGGCAGCTTGCTGGTTCCATCTAATTAAGTCTGTACCAGTGCAGGCCACGGTTCGGTTACCATGACAACCGCATCCACAAACATGGCTCTGTCAGCGTGGCAAATCCCAGGCTTCCCTCCTTAAAGACGTAGCCCAGCGGGAAGAGGAGGGATGCCATCCTCGCCCCCAATAGATTGGCTGTGCCCGATACCCTAGGTGGACGGCCCCAAGGTCTTTGTCCAGAAAAACATACCAATGAGTGACATGCGAGCCGCCCAATGGCGTCAAATGGAGGACAGGGGCATCGGGGGCTTCGACGGAGTCTCGTTAATTAACTGCGCTTGATGAACATTTTGGTTTGGACGTTTGCTGTCCGTCTGACAAGACTTTGTGGCCCTCTCTGCTCACGGGCACGGCCTTGGACCTCCTGGCACATTTAAGATTCAGCTCCTCATGTCTGAGACGGTTTGTGCCCACTCGCCTGTGTGCTTGTCATCTGTTGTCCTTTTTGTCACTGAGCGCCTTTTCTCTATTTAAAGATGTTGGTATAAATGGGCGTGACCAAGTCCTGTTCAAGTCCCGCCCAGTTTCCCTCCCACTTGTCTCTGGCCACACCCACAGTCTTTCCTCATGTCACTAAGCCCGTCATCCCATCTGAGGGTCTGTGTTCGTGAAGTCATTTGGTGGTCCGCTGCTGGTGTTTGATCGTGCATTTACTTTGGTGGGCCTCCTAATGATGTTTCAGATAAATCAGGGTACACAGGCTGAGCTAGTTGGTGGGCATAAATGGGCCCTGTTATGGACTGGCATGTTGGCTACCAGCCTCCCGTGCCCCTGCCCTGTATTAGCAGGTCAGATGGATGAGTACAGTGAGCCACCACCCCCTGGGCAACATTGACACTGGCTTGGCACCAGAGCTCTGAAGGCTGCACCTGCCCAAGTGCCACTTCTAAAAGCAGCTGCTGCCCCCCACTACTAAGGTAAGTAATTTGACACGAGGGGCAGAGATGAAGGCTGTGACCGAGTGGCCGTCCTGTCCTCATTGCCCTGATCACGGTGGCCTGTGGCCCAGTGTCACCAGTACTCAGTTAATGCGCGTTGAAGAATTGGAGAAAAACAAACGTTGGCGGTCTCGCAGGCGCTTCCACCATCCCTCATGTTGATGTGGCTCCTTCCATGTGAGTGTGTGGGCATGAGTGTGCCCTCAGACAGACTGGCACCACCTTCAGCTTTCACTCCCGCCTTGCACCTGTCGTGTCTGACTGACTATTCAGTGATGGATGTTGAGAGAGGTGGGCTGCGAGTGCGGGCACAAGTCCGGTGCCAGCAAGGACCTGTGAGCCGCAGGAGTCCGGGAGTTCGACATGGTGCTGCAGTGACACTTGAGGCCACTAGATGGCAGGCTCGCTCATTTGTCCCAGCAAGTCCAACGGCAGTACCCATGGGCATGTTAAAGGTGTGCCCGCTGAGGGCTGGCGAGGCCTCGGTGCCCATGCTAGCCAAACACACCCAAGTGCTGTGGTTTTCACACTTGTAGCCCCTTGCCAGTCGATGCCACCTTGGAGTTTCACTAGCAAAGTGTCACTTTTGATGAGCAGCCAAAGCAGCTCATCTGCGTTTTATTTGAGAAAGAAACTGAAAATATGATGTGGCATTGCCCACTCTGCCCACGCAGCACTGGCTCGCTGCTGGCCAGCAAACTTGTTTTCAAGCCTGGAGGGGTGGGCGGGCAGGCAGGAGGCCACCCACCCAGCATCGGCATAGCTGTGGTTCTATTGCCTCATCGTCTGGGAGGAGCCCGGGTGCCCGTAGTCATTTGTCACGTGGCAGGGCCCTGCTGAGCCAGCAGCCAGCACTGGCATCTTCAGAGACCCTGGAGGCACATGAAAATAATTTGACCACCAAAGAAATAAAAAGAGCAGTGCCAGTCACTGCCCCAGGTGCTTGGCATCATGTCATACAACGACAACTAAGGGGCCAGAGGGTGCAGACCCTCCGGGAGCCACACTGGCAGCGCCTAGTCTTGTCGGCTCTGATGGACTGGAGGTGGGAAGTGGTGCCCATTTATTTAGCGGGGCTGTGATTATAAAAAGCAAAGTGCAAATCGTGAGATGGGGTGTGGCTGCCTCCTTACGGTGGGCATTTCTAGGGCTCCTTTCTGGTGGGCTTCGATTAAACACAGCAGACCACTCGATTTGTAGGAGAATCGGCCAGCCCAGACTGGCGTCCATTGCTAGGGTCTTCTTCTGAGTACCCCACATGCTTGCATCATCGGTTGGCAGAAGCCAAGGTGGCTTTTCCTTCTTGGTCCCCTGGTGCCCACTGCTGTTAATTCCAGTTTAGACTCGCTGGTTTTAAGGGGCACAAACTGGTGGCTTTTCTATAGCAGTACAATGACAGCCACTGACCCCCAGATTGACTCTGTGACCTCACTGTAGGCCTGTCCTGTATTTGGGGGTCACGCAAGGCAACCAGTTGGACTGGCTGTAAAAAGTGTCATCGTCATTGTCACCTTCCTTATGGCCACAAGGCACAAAACCACTTGTAGTGGCCGGGTGGAGATCGTGCTTGCCAACAGTGCCCCTCACAGGGCTGCCAACGTTATGCCAATCAAATGACAAAAGACCTGAACTGTGTACTGACGGCGGGCAGGTGGGCATGCCAAGACCACTGTGTCCTTGGGTTCTGTGTTTATAGCGACTTGAGGACGTCTCTTCAGCCCCCCTGACCTTAGGTGGACTCGGACCACAAGATGGTGGTGGGGGGGCCTAAACACTCACGCCAGGAAGTCCAGCGGTCTGGAGGGCACAGGACTCGAGGACCACACAGTGCGGGCCCCTTGGCACTGATGAGTGGGTGAGTAGTGCCAACGGTGGACCAAGAGGAATGCAGGTGAGGTGTGTTGGTGCGGACCCTCGGGAGACTTTAACCAGGCCTTCAGCCCACGGACCCCTCCGTTTAGACAGCGGCCCCTGTGCTCAACTCTTGGGTCATTTCTTGGGCTGTGGCCAATCGCCATCCATCCAGGGAGGCAAACAGCTAACCTGCTGCCACCTGTGGCACTTGCCCATTTAGCTGCTGTGCTTTTCCAGGAGCTCGGCAGGTGCCACTCGGTGCCAGTTTACCCGGAGCCCTCGTGACATGCAGCATTTGTCCCTTGGCTTTTAAATTCTCAGCTGGCTTGTGTCAGTGTATTCTGCCCATGTCCTTGTGTTGATTGGTGACTAGGTGGGCATTGGCGTGCCCAGCTGTGGACAGAGTCCAGCCTGAAAGCCCATCGCCTCTGCTTTAAGTGCCCACCTGACAAAGCACATTTACAAAACGATCAAAATAACAAAGCGACGAGGGGCTCAGTAGCCGGCAGCTGCTCTGGCAGGACTTCAGTGAAGGTGCCCCCTCAGTTCCACAAGCACTTCCTGGCAAGGCGCCCGTCTGATCGTAACACGGCGGGCGACTTGGACGCCTCCACAGAACGGCTCGAGCCACAGCCTGGCAGACGTGGGCGGCCAATCGCTGCAGTCTTCAGCTCACAGCCCATCTGTACTGGCAATGCCAGGCTGACCAGTCCATACTGGCAGCCCCCTTGTGTGAACTCCCGTGCCTGCCATGAGAGAGAATGGCAGTCTTCTCCTGGCTCTCCTCCTTAGGGGGCTCTTGCCAGACGTCACCAGGCCACCTGACAGGCTCAGTTTTGAAGTCTTCATCCTGACAGGAAATTAAAACCCAAAATTAAACAGAAAGGGACAGCAGAAAGAAGCGCGGGCATCAGGGTGAGGGAAGGGATGCCAATGGAGGGTCCACCTCTCATCATGATGACTTGGGCCCACTGGACAGATAGCAGGGAGAACTGGGCACAGAGCCTGCCAGTTGATTGTGGGGCACTCAGAGCCTGGTTCAGGCAGAAGTGGAGGTGGACACGTGCCATGCATGTCATTACAGATGGCAGTGGTCATTTATACTCGCCATCAACTGGTCATAGGGGGCTTAGGGGATGTGAGCCCACCTGCCAACCCTGGACTGTCTCGTTTGAGTTTGGAGATGGTTACAGGTTCAAAGGGTGTGGGTCATTCTTTCTGTTGAATGCCAACACTGGTGGGCAAAATGACAGTGCCCAGACTTGCAGGTCAGTTGAGGTGCACGAGATCCATTTGTACTTTTGGAGGGTGAAGGTGGTTGAGCCTGGGTTCAAATCCCACCCTGGTCACCGTCTGATTGGATTTTGTGCAGCTCTGCACCCAGGAAGGCTCGGTGCCCACGGCAGGGTGGCACCTGCCTTAAGTGTGATGCCCCTCAATTGCCTTAACAGACTTCCTTAAAAGTGAAAGAAGGTCTCTGACCAAGACCACCTGCCTTCCCTCACCCTCAGGTCCAGCTGTCATGGACCTTTCACTTGGGCCCTGAGATGGACTGGCACCTGCGCCAGCTGAGGCTCCTGCCCCCTGTGACCCTCAACTGCACTCACCCTGGGGAGCAGATAAAAGCCAAAAGGACGCCTCAGAAAAAGCAAAAGACATGAAGTACAATGAAACTGGGGGGCCGCCGGGGGGCAAGGGGGCCACCAGGGGGCAAGCCGCAGCTCAGCTGGTCATCCTTGTCTGTCCTTCCCTCTGCAGACCATCCTGGTGGGAGACAGCGGAGTCGGGAAGACATCCCTGCTGGTGCAGTTTGACCAGGGCAAGTTCATCCCAGGATCCTTCTCGGCCACCGTCGGCATCGGCTTTACGGTAAGAGGCGGGATGTGATTGGGCCAGGGGGCTGCCATATAGCGCCTTTCACATCTGTCTGCCCGTTTATAAAGTGCCCTTCTCTCTCTGTCTCTTCACTCTGTTGGGGTCCCCGGTGCACTGCTTGAGCCCCCGCTTGCCACAGATGATCTTTACTTTAGCACCCTGTTTGTTAGTGGGGTCACCTGGACTTGGGGTCTTGGCGTCTTACTACAGATGTCTCTCTAAACTGACTGAGACCCTCAGACAGACTGCCAGAGCCTGCTGTTTAAACGGCTGCCAGTGTGCCCGCCTTATTCCAATCCCACTCCCTCTGTGCCACGGCTGAGTTTGAGCATGACGGGGTCCCTTTTCATCCCAATCCTGTTTATGAAGCCTGTCTGGGGGTCTCACTACTGGTTGCTTTTCTGCCGTCTTCCCTTGAACAAGCCATCCAGTGCCAGTGAAGTCCTCTGGTGTGCCAGTCTGGATTGGAGAGCAGCTGGCTGACGGGGTTGGCACCAGTGTAGCGCAGCTTGGTGGCACTTTACACAGACATGATTATGCTGTGATGAACCGTGAAAGGCGCTATATCATAAAAGATGCACACCAGCAAAACTGAGGGGAAGAAAAAGAGAAATGAGAGGCAGAGTCCATCTGGGCATCACTGGCACCATGTGGCACGCATGTCAGCTCTGTGACAACTGGCAAGGGCCGTCAGTATTCTGAGTGGTGGTGGCGTCCTAAGACTGGGCGCACATGGAGGGCTGCTGCCTAACGATTGATTGATTGGCAGGTGCTGATTGCCACAGTACCCAGCAGGACACCCACCACATGCCCTGGCATGAGCTCCTTGGCTTCTTGTTCTTCTGGCTGAGCAGCTCGTCCAACTCAGAGGTCAGTTGGGGTGGCCTAGCGGGTCATTTCTGCTCTTCATGTGATTCTCAAGAAAAGCAACGGGGCAGACATGCAGTGTGCCCTCTGCTAGTTTGGCACTCCTTCCTGGTCTTGCTCCTGGCTTGTGTCCATTGGTGCCAAGAGTGGCTCTGTCCCTATAAAAGTGGGCAGCTAGAGCTGGAGTTCCGCCCTAGGAGTGGCTGGGGCGGCACCATACCCATACACCTAACATGGTGAGTCTGTGCCAGCATGGCCACTGCCCTGAACATACAATTGCCAGTGGTGGGAACGCCTGACACCATCACTAAATCTAAAAGGGCATGACAGGGACATGACACTGCACTGGCAAGGGTTCAATAGATGCCAATCAGATGGTGGGCCCAGCCGCTGCTTTACTTCCTCGTTACAGATGTCACATAGCGATGGCTGCACACCCAGTGCCCACTCTGATGCCAGTCTCAGAGGACTGGCATGCCACATGATCCCCAAGCCATCATTGGCCAATAAATCTGATAGTCTTGGAGATCAGTGGTCACTCTACACCCCCCACTCTGGTTGGCACTCAATAGCTTGAATGGAGGAAATGGGTCTGGTGACAATGGCACAACTGGGTTTCTACTTAGAAATGCTGAGGGCACCACACCCAAGGACAAGGAGGAATGGGCAAAATGATTTACTGTATCTATTGATAAACTGGTGGCAGCACTCAGGGTCCAACTTCTGCCCAGTAGGATGGTATAAGGTGGCCCAGGGTGGGTCATCTTGCCCGATGCTGCAGAGAACATGGATGGTAAGATTTCCACATTGGCACCCCTCTCAATGCTTATTAAAGGTGCCCACTTCTGTACACATTTGCACCTGAGAAACACTAAGCCTTATGCCCCTGAGCCCTTCTTAATGCTAAGATTATAAAGATTATGGTCCACCCTCATGCCCACTTGATCCAAGTCAAGGTCGTGGGCAGCTGGAGCCCATTCCAGCAGCAGGGTGCCAGTCCACCACTGCAAAGGTGAGCCGTCAGGCTGAAATCCCCATCAGAAGGAATCAGATGTCAAAAACAGGAGGCCACTGCCAGGCACTATACAGCGTGTTCACACGCCAGACCTGGGGGGCAGATGTAGAGGAGAGTTTGGCATGATGCCTCACAGGATCAAAGGGTGATGCCATGGTGGGGGAGTTAATGCCCACCCAAGCCCTTACTTTTAAGTCCATCCACGGCCAGCAGTCCCATTACCAGAGCTTATCAGCCTCCGCTCTTCAGACACGCCTGTGGTGTGCCAGGTTGGCCACTGTTTGCAGAGCGGGCGTGGACCCAGCTGGGTACACAGGCCTCATCCTGGTCTGCCTGATGGCTTTGTGTGCAGATGTAATCAAGTAAAAACACAAATGACTGTGTGAACAGGATAGACACGGGCACCTTGTCGTCATGCCAGGGCTTGCTGGATGGCGCTGCGACACTCGCACAAAGTTGCCAGCCCTGTTTGCCCGCCGCTTTCAGTTTACTCTGCTGAAGATGGCCTTCCTCACACATGCAGGGTGACACCTGTAGAAAGCCAGGCAAGGCAGGGCATTGGGCACAGGGCAGGCACCAATGCAGGCTGGCATGAGCAGAGCCATGGTCAGTCATACTGACTGGCACTTGAGAGGGAGGGCCACTGGGACACCAGGCTGGCACGCTCGGTCCTCGTCACTTTGTCTTCATCTGGCCAGTCCCAGCTGTGGTCTTCAGTTGTGCCCTTTGACTTGACCACTCTGCCCATCCCCTCCTGTCCACCCATTGAGGTGGCGCTGGAGTCTCTGGCTCGCTTGGCCGCCTTTGGCGACATTGGCAAGGAGGCCTGCTTTACCACTGCGTGTGTCCAGTCCAGTCTCGGCCAGTCATCACCACGTCTTCTTAGGTGGCAGAGCTCCTCCTTGGCATCAGCTCAATGCCCCATAAAGTGCCTTGCAATAGTGGGTGACATTAAATAAAGACGGACTGACCAATCGGCTGCTCAGGTCCTCTCAGTGCTATCATCCTCAGCCATTGGCTCACTCTGATGGGCACACCGATTGGGGCCACCTTTAGTGTCATATGGTGGGCCTTCCACATGCCCATCATGCCAATATGCTGCACTCCGCGACGTGCCTCTCTCAGCCGTGGGCTTTAGGCATTGGCATTGTCGATGTGAAGGGTTAACTGACTGGCAAGAGGATTGCCAGGGTCAGAAGTGCCACCTGGGTGTCAAGGGGCAGGACCAGAGCTTTGAGCCAACTGACTGTGATAGTGAGAGCGGACCATCTGTGCCATCCTGAGGGAACCCCTAACCCTAACCCCAGTAGCTCTGAACTCCATCACGATATGCCCGCTGCATGCCCAGTTAAGATTAAGGGTGTGTGAGGGGTCACTGATGCTGTGGGCATTACGTGGCCCGCGTCGTAGGTACCATGGGCTGCAGTAAGACCAAAGGTAGCCTGTGTGCCAGTGTAGACCACCAGGGGCCTGCAAGTCCTGCCAGTGTGGCAGCTTCTCCCAAAGGGAATTCTCAGAAGGCAGCATGGGCCTGAGATTGGCACCTAAAGACCGCAGCAGGCTGCCACCAGACTGCCCATTAAAGAGTGTGTAGTAGCAGTGGTGGGCACTGCCCTCCAGTGCTGCCCACTGCTGCTGCAGGTTTTCATTCCAACCCGGCTGACCGGCCCTTCGTTGTTGGAAAGCGTTGGTGTCGCTCAAAGTGACAAGGGGACAAGTGAAGCCTGAACCACTGCTGCCACCACCACAGGCAACTCTAGAAGGCAACACACAGCATTGGTGTGCCAGGGCTTGGCAAACACTTGGACTGTTAAGGGGTGACCTGGACAGGGCACCGCCGGGCCAGTCTGGAGTTGCCAGTTTACCTTACTGGCACATCTTTGGTGATGTGGGCTCCACACGGACTTGCGTACAGGATGCCCAATTGGTAGGGCGGAAGCGGTGCCACCCGTCCGCCATGAAGTCGCCGTGCCCACCTCGGTGTATTTTACACGATCGCAGCCATGGGGAGCGGGGCGCGTTCGGCACGTTTCACTTCGTGCACGCGCACGCGCGCCGTTAGACGACCCCGGTGCTTTCCGGTTGTCCCGTACCTGCCGAACGCCCCCACACCCCCTGCTGCCTGCGCGCCCCCGCCCCGATCCGCGCCCCCGCCTTTCTCCGCTCGCTCGCTCGCTCACTCGCTCGCTCGTTCGCCTCACATCAGACAAAGCAGCGGATCGGCGCCAGTCGCTCGAACGGAGGATGCGCGCCGCGCTCTCAGGGACGCTCGCTGGCCACCGCGCTGGACTTCCGCCTCTGCGAGCTGTCGGCGCTTCGGCTTTCTGAGGCTGCGCCGCCTTCTTCTTCTTCTTCTTCGTCTTGTTCGGCTGCTGCTGCTGCTGCTGCTACTACCGCTCCTGCCCGGCGGCTTCCTCCTGCAACGTGTTGCTCGCTTCGTCTCCTCGCCTGGCGTCGGACATCTTACGGGGGCTCCTTTACCTTCATCGCAAAGTGTGCCCAGGACCGGGAGGTGGAAGATCAGCGCGACGGGAGGATGTCCGGGCGGAGTTCGCCGTGAAGAAGACCTCGCCTCTCGGTTGACGCCTTCCCCTCGCCCTGCGCCCACTCCTCGACCCCGAAACTTTCTTTTTTTTTTATTCCGCTCTCTCACCGAGCTGGACGGCATGTCTGCCAAGAAGCGTCAGCAGTCGGTGAAGGAGAGCCAGGACTCGAGCTCGCCGGGAGACTCGCTCAGCAGGTCGGGCTCCACCAACGACTTCTACGACCTGACGTTTAAGGTGCGTGCCGATCTCACATGACCGACCGTCGTAGGTGCGCGCGACGAACAGATCCAGCCTGCAGAGTGCCATCCTTTAGGAGCGGGCGCTATAAGAGCGGGGGGCAGAGGGTGGGCGAAGTGGCAGGTGCGACCGACTGACTCAGGTGTGTGCGTGTGACGAGCCTGTGGCCCCGCGTGGAAGAGCAAAACAAAGAGAAAGATTAGCCACTTCCACCCTCGAAAATAATCAGGGAGGGCACAACGTTACACTTCGTGCCACTCGTGTACCGTGTGTGTGTGTGTGTGTGTGTGCTGTGTGCTGCGTGCGTGCGTGGAAAAAGGTGCACTTCCCGCCCGGAAGACGAGCCTGTCACTTTAGCGCCTCGGAACAAGACGTGCGCGCCACTCGGCACTGCTGTGGTAAGCCGAGCCTGTCGGACGACAAACAATGGGCGGCCACGCGACAGCGACAAGCCCTGACTTTGTGTGACTTCAGGAACGAATCGGATTGTGTTGACCAGCGCCTGATAAGCGGGGCGAACGCGAAATGCCCACACTCGGATGGCCTGCTGTTATATAGCGCCTTTTGATATCGGTCTGGCATATGGCGACTTCCCCAGGTATGAATGTGTGTCCATTCGTTTTATAGCGCCTTTCCTCTGGCTGTTTATCGATTTCTTTTATACCTTCCACGTCTCTCATATAGAACCCTTTACGTGCACTGCATTCATCTGCCTACTATATAGTACCGCATATGCGTTATATAGCGCCTTTCCTGTGTCTGCTCTCTATCTCGAAGCCCTGCTAGCCGAAGTGCGGAAGATCGCCACCTTCCTCCTTTCGAGTGTAACTGCAGGTCTCCGTTGTCACTTCCTGCCCACACGGTGCCATTCCTGCGTGTCAGGAGTTCGTGCCCCTCCTCACGCTGCTTTCATGCGGTCCGTTACCGGTGCCCGGTGTTTTATTTTCCTGGACTGACAGCAGCGCGCGCAGGTTTGGCTGGAGGGGCGTGGCCAAGGCGAGCAGGACACGCCCGTTTCAGTCTCGTTTAGCCGGGGCAGTGAGCCACGCCCCCTAGGTGTGCCGCTGACGCGGGGGTCCGCCACTGTAGGTTTGGTTGGCTTTAGCAGACTGCCAAGGGGAGGGACCCCCGAGCAGGTCTGACTGCATACCAACCCTTAAGGGGTCTCATATATATAACCGCACGTTTCTGTTTTATTGTTTGGACCATTTTTGCCAAGGAGGAGGAGCTCCCAGCCTGCCATGGAAGTCTCAAGTGAGCTCCTGTGCCCCCGACAGCTCTTCATGTAGTATCTGTGTGAGCTCGTGCCCGCTGCACAGCTCAGCCCATCTGGTGCCCTTCAGTTTTGAATTGGCTGGCTGGCTCAACACGAGGCTCTGTTTCCACCATTTTGGAGAAGCTTCATCTTTTTTACACATCCTGCATATCAAAGATGAACGTTTTTGGGTGCCTTGGCATGAACTGGCCTCCTGTCCATGCCACCCAGGGGTGCTGCCATGGAAACTGTGCGCTCGGTTTATTCACTGACTCATTCAGTTCCAGAATGTAGCGGGCACGTCGGGCACTTAAATGTTTGTCTGCTTTGGCACTGTCTTTCCAGCTTTTTGTCACCAGGTTGGCCTTCACGTGCCATGACATTGGTGGTGACGGTTGTGGTTGCCCGCTGGTCCACCTTCCTGCCGCTCTTTAACCCAAGCATCTTGACTTTTCCTTCCCTTCTTTTTTTTTTTTTTCCTGTTCTGACACATGGCTTGGCACTCAAGTGCCGGTTCTGTTCATAGCAGGTTTTGCAGCACACACCCCCAGCTCTCAGTCTGTCACAGTGTCACAGCAGATGGTGCCAAGGTTCATCTCACAGGGCCAAGAACCTCCCTGGGAGCAGCGGGGCATGCTGTGACCCATGGGTCAGCAGGGCGCTCTATGAGCCAGTGGGCAGTGTAGGTGTAGTTTACACGTGACACACTGAGGGAGGGCACCATATAGGTAGGAGCTTTGGACTGAGGCCCAGAGATGGTCACATTTGAATGTCACTTTGGATTTGTACTGTGTCACATGTCCTTTTCTAGCGCAGTGGGTCCAGTGGGATGACGCTGAGAGAAGTGACTGGCATCACAGCGTCATCCTCTGCCAGCACACACAAGCGGCACCTGGAAGGCTTCACGTCATTCTGTTCAGGTGTTAAATGCCCTGTAGGTGGGGCTACCTGGGAGTGACTGAGGTGACAACATGCAGTCCGCCATCTTTCTTTCATGTCATTGTTGTATTATATAGCGCCTTTCCTCCTCTCTCTCATCGACTGCCCACTCTCGCCACCCAAAACTCTGGCAGGGATGGCCATCTCCATGTCAACTGCAAATGCTGGGCATTAATCCATGTAGAAGGGCACCTCTGGGGCTGGCGGGGGGTCATGGGGGGTCTTGTGATTATGTATGCACCTCTAGGGGCAGGTTTTATATTCTAACAGGTGAGGTGACTGAACCTCTATGCATCAACGATGGCAGTGAGTAACGTGGCATACACACAATACACGAAGTTAGATGCCCTCTTTTTCAGAGTTGCAAGTCCTCCGAGAGCACAGGCGTTATATAGCGCCTTTAATGACAGTCATGGCTCTGTGGCGGTGCCCATTTGGACGTGACTCGTGTCGTCGAGCATTTTCTGTGTAGAGTTGGCATGTTTGCCCCGTGTTTGCTGGGTTTCCCTCCTGGGTCCTCAGTGTTGATCCTAAGCTGGCCCTGGTGTGGGCACAGTGAAGGACTGGCACCCTGATCCCCTCCGCGTGCCCTGTGCTTTACTCCCCGGTGGTGTGGCGTCACTCCGTAACGTCACAGGGAGATGACCAGCGAAAGTCCACTGGCGTACCCGTTGACACACACGGGCATCTTGGCTCTTGTCCCAGTGTCATGGGATCAAGCAACCAGCTTTTTGTTTCTATAGTGCCTGTCACCCTGTCAAGTCATGTGACCCGCATGCACTTCGTGCTGGCTCTTGGTCAGGGCCATACCGTGTGACCTTTGGTGGCATTTGTCTTCTTTTGCTTTGAGAGACGAGACATTGGCATGTAGCACCTCAGTTTACCATGAGGGTCTGCTGAGTGGACATTTTAACTGAAGGACCCTCAAAAACAACCAAAGCATGGGGCGGACCCGGGCTGGGCCCTAGTGACTTTGACCTTGACACAATGATGATGGGCACCCCGCCTGAATGCCCAGATTTGACAACACAGCCCTCGGTGGGCTTTCCTGTGACAGTGCAGCAGACTCACGTCGGCCATTCAGTTTATGTCCTTGAGGCCGGTCACCATGGAGACGAGCCACGCTTTGTACCCGCCTTTCTGTTGAGTCACTTGTGCCCGCCGATCCTTTTCCATTGCTCATTTTCTTTTGCTCACTGAGGTGTTGGAGTGCCACCTCATAATGAGAGTTTTGAGGGATCTGTGCCAGGTAATGGGAGAAGGCACTGGTGGGTCAAACTCCTGGCGTCCCCACTGCTTTAATTATTAGGGCATGGATATTTGTCCAGTCTGTCCCCTCTCGCCCCATTATATGGCCCCCTCAACTGTATGAGCACATGATTTCAGCTCACTTATCCCTAAAAGGGGTTTCAGGAGGACCTTGTCCTATCCTGGCATCATCGGGCACACAGCAGGCACAGGCCTGGCACACCCTTTCATACATTGAATGAGCACAAGAGGCTTCAAAGCAGGCCTTGGAGTTCATGAAGGAACTAACTGAAATATGCAGGGTGGCAGAGGCTGGTGCCTATGGCATCAGAGGGAGGTTGACTGGTCAGAAATGAGGTCTATAGCTGGCCTGTGCCCTGGGCACATTAGAGTCAGATGTGCCATCTGCAGGCTCTCCAGTATGTTCTGTATGTGATGCCCACCAGGGCCTACTGACCTTCACGGGATTGCAGGGGGTGACCAGCATATTGTGTGTCTCTGAAGGTGCCCACCATTTTGTGAATTGTTCTTAACAGATGGCACTCTGATAGGCAGCCATGCTCTGGATCTCTTTGTCAAATGTCACTTTGCCTGCCCTGCCTGTCACTCAGCTCCTCATCCTAGAGGCATGTCTGTGTTTGCCAGCCTATGCCAACCGAATGCTCACAGTCTTGCCACTCTCTGTTGACCCGCTGATGAAGCAAAGCGAGACTAAATGTTAGGACAGCCATGTGGGGCACCAACTAGGAGTAAGAGGGCCGGGTTTCAGGACAGTGGGCACTTCCAGTGGCTCCTGTCCATCTTTCTCATATTGTGCCCAGTTGGCTGCATGTCAGCCACACTTGTGATGTGAGTGGTGGCCACAGGTCTGTCAGGAATGGGTAGCTTCATCCCAGGTGTGTCACAGGGCCCACAACATCATTTACTCCTGTGCCTGGGCACTGGTTATAATTTCATCCCAGAGCTCCACAAATGTCATCTTGGTACTGTGCCCCTTAGTGGTGGCAATGCCAGTTCTGTAGATGTTCTTTTTATTGCCCATAGTTGTTTGAGGCAGCCGCCCCCTAGTGGTGGTACTGTCACTATCCTGTCACTGTGCAGCAGCCTAGCCTCTGACTGAGGACATGTACAATTAGAGCCCAGCTGGTAATGACTGGCACCTGAAGTGAGGTGTTAAATGGCATTGCTGGTGCTGCACTGGTGCATTTTGCCCTGGCACTGATTCTGTATTTTTGATTCAATTCTTTGCACAGGTAGAGGGAAGGTTTGGGTCAACAGGGGGTGCCGCTGCCGACTGCTATGGGTATATCGTGCCAATTTCCCGTGAAGAGGCTGGCTGGTTGGCAGGCAGGTAGTGTGGCACGCATCTCAGGTGGTCCTGTGTGCCCTGATTAACAGCCTCTTGCCCCCCGTGCCAACACAGGTGATGCTGCTGGGAGACTCGGGCGTTGGGAAGACCTGCTTCCTGGTCCAGTTTAAGGATGGCGCCTTTCTGGCTGGCAGCTTCATTGCCACCGTTGGAATTGACTTTCGGGTGAGCGCATCCTCTTTGTTTGCTTTGCTTTTTTCCTTGGGTCAGAGGTGGTCCCCCGGGGGGTCTTCTCTTTTTTAAAATTTTGCTCAGAATGAAGACGCCTCTTCCTCTTAGAGTGACGCTCTCAGGATCAGGTGGGTATGGCTGTGGAGACACACCGTATATAGCGCCTTTCAGGTTGGCACAGGTGTACAGTAGAGCCCACAATAACGTGATGGGTGGTCCAGGCGGACACAAAGATACCCTGGCAGCTGCCTGCGTTTGTCGAGCAGCATGGCTGTCACCTCCACAATGTCTGGCCCACTTTTTACAGGTTCTTCTTGTACTTTTGTGAAAATCCACATTTTTATACATCTCTGCCACATCCTGGTTGGCATCTGTTACTCTGGGCATGAGGGCTGCCGGAGGGCCAGCAGGCATCCTCAGGTCTGTCCTTGGGTACTCATTCTTATCAAGTCAGAGAGAATCTGCCAGAGGTCCTAAAAGAACCTGAGTAGAAATGCGGCAGTGGAGGCGGGCAAGCCCAGGGTGGGCATGGGTGGGTTTGGGCGGTCATAGGCGGCCTGGCTGCAACTAATGACACATCACCCCGACTATCGGATCTTGTGGCTGCTGATTCAGTGGTCTGATGCTTCAGGCTGGGGTTGCCATGGTGATGCGAGTCACATGCTGCCTGCAGCGCAAGTCGAGAGCGACGACCACCGTGGATGCGGGTTCAAAGCCCGCAAGCAACAGCGGACTGGCATAGGCTCAAGAGGAGGAGGGCACTGAGGGGTCAGCATCTAGAAGTAGAGGGAGATGTGCCCGATGTGATGCCAGGCTTCTGTGCGACACACAACCATGAAGATAATCCAACACATCGCTGAGACGTCACCTACCCCTATGTCAAATGGCTCTCACGTGTGACACCAATGACTTCTTCTCCTAGCTCCTTGCTGCCGTCTCTGTGACCCCCACTTTGCCCCCCGTTTTCTTTATTCTCGGGTCCTTTTTGTGTATTTCACTTTCAGCGCACTTTCTGGAGGGCAGAGTGTCCCAGCATCTGTCCCCATCTCTTCTTGTCCCAGTACTTGTGCCCATTGTCACACTCATTGCTCTTTCACTTTTCCTAAATGCCAGTCTTGTTTTTATTCTCAAGTTCCATTGGTGCCGTGTCCTCCTCTGGGTCCTCCAGGCTGAGCTTGTCTGACCGCCATAGCAACTGCTGTCCTTTGTCTCCTGACCGTCATCCACGCAGCCTTGGCACAAGAGCTTCTGTAACGAGGTGCCCAATGACATTTTTGCAGCTGATCACATGGACTGTGAATGCCAGGGATGCGGGTTCAAATCTCGGCCCGTCTGCCCTCCAGTCACTGAACACAACACGCTGGGCATGACGGACCAGATGCCCCAATTACCAGTAGCAGCTTCCTGCCCTGGAAGTCTAGGCATTCATGTGCCAGTGCCTCCCAGGACTGCCCTTAGCCATCCCCCAGTGGGCCATGCCAGGTGATGGAGCCCACAGTGTGTCCTCGCCAGTAGCACAAACCAACCCTGGTGGCTGCACATGGGTGGCAATGCTGGTCTTCACTGCAGCCCAGTGAAGGACCCATGTTTTATGTTGGCCAGTGACACGTGGTATCACATCAGTCCAGGAGGTGAGACCTGCTCTCTGCCCACCACCTGTCCGACCCTAATGCTCACTGCACAAATGTCGCCACGGCCTCCTCCACTGGGGGGCGCTGCTCAACTCTTAACTGAGCAGACAACTTGATCTCCATGAGGTGACCTGAGGTGACACCTGGAGACTTCTGTCCCTCTCGGCCTCAGCCCTCTCCGGTGCGCATTGGAGGTGAGCCTGATGTGGCCAAGTGGGCGACGTCACCTGCAGGCCGGGGAGGTGACGCCCCTGAGGATCCCAAACTGGATGGCATCTGTGAAAGTCACAAGGAGGAGAGGTGGTGCCCACTTGGCAGGGTCCAGTGTCCAGCATTTTAAAGACCACAGTAGTGAAGCAGAGCCCATCCATGTACCAGTCAGTCCAGGCTCCCTATGGTGACAATCACTGCATGGTGACCAAAACAAGGACATGGTGAGTAGAAGAGGCCCAAATGAGTGTCATGCCAAGTGCACAATGAAGTGCTCAGCGGCACAGGTGGACTTCAGAGCAGAATGGGCACTAGATCTGTGAGCACCGTTGTGCCAGCCAGCAGTGCGTGGACTCATCTTAACATCAAGAATGTTAGGGCACCTGACCCACAAGATGCCCACCAAAAGCACTGAGGCTGGACTGGCAAAGTCCCAGGAATCCTCCTCATAGCATGCTACTGAATAAAGGTGGGTGCTGGAGGTGTGAGGCAGCAGTGCCACTCAGTTTGCCACTCACTGAGTCAAATGCAGGATCTCTTGATCTGCAGCTTTGGGCCACCCATAAGTTTAGGAGCACAAGGTCCCCTGGGTGACACGTGGCAACTCAGCATCATGGGTCTGTGCTCGGGTGGCAGATGTCACCAGAACACTGTAAGTGGCAGAGCTGCACGAAGAGGACACATGGCACCTGCGCTCAGTCGCTGTCGCCGCCCCTCTTCCACTTGACGAACAGCAATGCCGTTTTTCCTGTTGGTCGAGGAAGTTCAAAGCTCATGGTGTTGGCAGACTCTTCAGTTCTTGAAAGGTTTCAAACAGCCTGGCAGCAGTGCCATAGCAACATCCGCAAGCTTTTCACGAGTCACACCTTGGAATGTGCCGATGGCAAAAGAAATCCTGGCTCTTGGACACGCCTCCTGCCCCACCCCTCTTCTCCTGCTCTTCCACATCATCACTCTTCCTGCTCCGCCCCTTTTCCTTCTGTTATTCTTCTTTCGTCTTCTCTCGCCACGCCCCTTTTCTTTTGCCACCTGCTGCTCCTCCATTGGCTCTTCCCTGCTCCTTCTGGATTGGTCATTTGTGTCCCATTATGGGGTCACTGAGGGTGGTCCTGGTGCTGTCATTGCCTGACTGACTTTCGTACTGCGTGTCATGAAGTTCACACTCATGTGAAGTTAATAATTCATAAAGAGGTCCATAAGGAGCAAAGGTGACAGCAAGCGCGGCGGGCACATGACTGGTGTTTGGACCCTGGTCAACTTTGGGCTGGCGAGCCTGGCTGGTTGGCAGAGGGATACAAGTCCTGTGACAAACTGCTTGAACCCGTGTCCTCTGTCTTCCTTCCCTCCCTTTGACACTGTGCCCATTGACTTTGAATGACAGTCATCATCAGTTGGCACCCCTTGCTTTGCACGGTAGCACTGTGCTATCATTTTGTATGTAAACAGCAGAGTATTTGTGCCAAGTGGCCCGAGGCTGGCATCAGATTCATACTGGTTGGGGTCTTTTCACTGGACCCTCTTAGTGGTTGTGAACTGAAATTCATCAACGGCAGACCATCGGTGGCAGGAGCAGAAAAATGAAGGGCAGACCAAAGGATGCAGGAGTCACACGGCTCCAGATGCCAGCTTTCATTCTCTTGAGTTTATAAAAGTGGAGGGTGTGCCACACTGCCAGTCTCTTTCACTGTCACCACCTTTGGGTGTCAGAAGGGCACTGCCACCTGAAGTCTGTAAAGATGAACTGTGCCAGTCGTCGGCCGGTGGTGGGGCTAGCGGTGTATTAAGGACATTATCAGGTCATCTGACACACTTCTGGCACAGTTGTCATAGCAACAGAGTTAGGGCACCTCTGGGTCTCTCAGTTTGTGTTCTTGCTTTTTTAGGTCTTTGTTGTCATCGTCTCTCGTATTTTAAAGCGTTGCTGGATAATCACCCTCACATTCTAGGCTGGCACAAGCCAGGGGCACCTTTCATGCCAGTGCTCCCCCTATAGCAAAATCAAAGTGAAAGGTGCTCTACAAAGCTGGTGTTTATGTCCTAGTGGGCTGCTAGTGGGCTGGTAGTTGGTTGCCCCTTTGGCCATTTCAGTTCATTAATCTGGGGTCACTGCACACTCCTTAACCCCCCTCCCCAGGAAATACACCAGTGATGAAAGCAGGTGACAGTGGTGACACTGATGACAAGGAAGACAAAGCCACCAGCACCACGTGAAATTATAAGTGTGCCATGGAAGGTGCCATGATAGTGGTCGGGGCTCATTCTGAGTCTCCCCATTCCACTGCTCTCCTGGGCACCGACTGTTTTGTAAAGGGACATGTGGCATACCCAGGTGCCTGCTGGTGGTCCCTACCAGGGCTGCCCTCAGGCAGTCTCCCTTGTAATCACTTTGTGAAATGCACTGCCCCCTGGTGGCCGTTGTCTTTCCTTGATAGGTCTTTCCTGGTTGTGAGCTCCAGGACTTCGTGCCACACCCTGCCAGCCCTGCTGGGCATCCTTTCATAACACAAATGTGCCAAGACCAAGGTGCCCATACTGGGCTTTCATGAAAAAGCAGGAACTGAAGAGGCCGCTAGAGTGTGCCCACCTGGTCATAACATTTGGGAGTGGTTGTAGGTTTGATGCCAAGAGTGAGCTGCTGAACGCGGGCACACTCTCTCGCTCTTTCACATTCCTGAGGTGTGAGATGCCAGCCTAACAGTTTAACACTGGCATGACACTGCAGTTCCTTGCGGTGCACAGTTTATCTTCACAACATCCTACCCTGCCATTTCAGCTCAGCAGCTGGCACACCCTGGCACCCGCACTGCTCTGAGCAGGGAGCCGAGCTTTAGGCTTTTACATATAGCGCCTTTCCCAGTGAACACCACTCAGTGTCATTCCAAAGGTGCATCACAGTCATTTCCAGATGCTAGTAACTGGCATCAGAAGGGCATGCTCAGGGTCACAAAGGAAAACCAAGGTGGGAATTGAAGCAGATGGCTTTGTATAGCGCCTTTGACAGAAGACCCTGCTTCAGGTCATTGCATACATGGCTGAACAACGGGTCACACTTCAGAAATGGCCGTGCGCCTCACTGTATATGACACCCCAGGCCTCGGCCCCCCAAGGCGTCTCTCTTTGAATTAATGAAATGTCTTCTGCTTCTCCAGGTACCCAAACCTTTAATTACACTTCACTGGGCTCACATGTGTGCCACCCGCACTCTGGCAACAAGGGGGTCCAGGGGGCAACAGGGGAAAAGGTGCCAGTGTCCGCGCTCATGCTGTCTTTACTTGTGTTTCAGAATAAAGTGGTGACCGTGGACTCCGTGAAAGTGAAGTTACAGGTGAGGACGTCCTGCCCAGGCTGTGGTATATAGCGCCTTTCACCACTCTGTGTCCCTTCATCTGTCATATAGCGCCTTTCACGTCTCTGTGTCCCTTTATCTGTATCCCTTCACTTGTCATATAGCACCTTTCACCTCTCTTTGTCCCTTCATCTGTCATATAGCGCCTTTCACCACTCTGTGTCCCTTCATCTGTCATATAGCGCCTTTCACCACTCTGTGTCCCTTCACTTGTCATATAGCGCCTTTCACCTCTCTGTGTCCCTTCACCTGTGCCTTCACTTGTCATATAGTGCCTTTCACCTCTCTTTGTCCCTTCATCTGTCATATAGCGCCTTTCACCACTCTGTGTCCCTTCATCTGTCATATAGCGCCTTTCACCTCTCTTTGTCCCTTCACTTGTCATATAGCGCCTTTCACCTCTCTTTGTCCCTTCACCTGTCATATAGTGCCTTGAATCTGTCTGTGGGCGTCTGGCTTTTATATAGTGCCTTACATTATCTGCCCATCTTTCATTTGTGCCTTCTGCCTGTCCTATCGGGTTATCACTGTGGCTCTCCTGCCAGGCCATCTTTATTTTTGTAGCTCCTGTCCCACAGCTCCCCCTTGTGAAGATGTCGCTCTTGTCACCGCCTCGGACGTCTGCTCTTCTGCAGATTTAGGGTTGTTTCCTGCCATGAATCCATGCCCTGGTTGGCACACAGCTCGCTGGTGCATTGTGCCAAGAGCTCAGATGGTGAGCAGGAACCCCATTCTCTTATAGCGCCTTTCACAGTCTGCACGGCTATCACAAAGCAGACAATGACAGGTCTGGTGGGAGGCTGATTCTCCTCAAGGACGGCTGAAGGTGTCTCGGCCTTTGCCACACAAGATGGTGGGTCGGCGGTGACCTATAGCGCCTTGCTGCTGTCCACCCTTGGCACTCTTCTTGCCCTGATGCCACCTCACCTTCTGATTCTTTGACTGTTCAGAGTCTCACCCTGTCCGCCATCAGCTTGTCTTGGTGTTATATAGCGCCTTTCCACACGTTACGTGACTCGATGTATCCTCTCTCGACAGATCTGGGACACGGCTGGGCAGGAAAGATTTCGCAGCGTGACACACGCCTACTACAGGGATGCACAAGGTAGGGACAGACAGACGGGCACAAGAGCCGGGGGTCTAAGGTGTCGCCGATCCTGCCCGATGTTGAGGGGCTCGTTGGGTATTAATTGACTAAACGGGTGGCTGGTTTTGAGAGGGTGAGTGAACGACTCCCTGCTCATGCCACCTTCTTTCTCCTCTTCTTCACAGCTCTGCTTCTCCTGTATGACATCACCAGCAAGACGTCCTTCGACAACATCAGGGTAAGAGCTGCCCAGACTTCTGTCTGTAAGACCCCAAGGCCATGACAGGTGGGCACCAGGACTCAAGTGAAAGGCGGTGGTCCTGAAGGATATATAAGTCTTTCAAAGGCCCATGCTGCCCAGGGCACAGATGGGGTGCCGTCCATCTCCTGGCTATGCCCTGTTCTTGGGCACTTCCTTGGCTGGCTTTGTCCTCTTTGAGCCTCCTGGTCTGCACACCTGTCACTTGTCCCCTTTTCTCACATTGGTGGCCTTGTAGCTTCATATTTGGGTATTTCCTTATCTCCATGGCCCCTCCCATTCAATGGCCAATCCCTGAGCTCCACCCCGCCTTCCTGTCAAGCAGTCCCCGCCCTCTGAGATTCGACTGTCATGGGTTCCTGGTGGCACACGTGGTGGCACACATGTGCCAGCGCACTCACCTGTCAGCCTGGGCTCAAATGGGAGGACACCAAAAGTGTTAAGTTTAGTGGCACATGCCAGTCGGCTGGAGTGTGAGACGAGGTGCCCGCTGCCTGTGACATCACGGGGTGGTGTCATCAAGGAGCCTGCAGATGATGACCTCCATGTCTTTGTTCTTTCTCTTTCTGTCTTTTGGTTGCTAAGGCCTGGCTCACCGAGATCCACGAGTATGCGCAGCAGGACGTGGTCATCATGTTGCTAGGAAACAAGGTTAGTAGACCACCATGAAGCTCATATAGGCTGGGGGGGGGTGGCACTCCAGTCACGTCTACAGCTTGTTCTCTGCTGCTGGCCTCACCCTGTACTCCTCCATTTTCTGTGGCGACCCCCAGACTGAACTGCAGAAGCTCCCTCTGCTGGTCTCGCTGTGCCTTTGCGGTGCTTGAGATGGTCAGTTGAGGTATGATGGACCACTCTGCTGGCTTTGGGTCTCCTTGTGACATCTCCAGAGGCTCTGAGGACCACCCTTTACTGTGCCCATGCCATGCAGGCTTTGAGTCCTTGGCGAGTCTGCCAGACACAGTGGCCACCTGGATGGCAGAGTGCTGCTCGTGCCGTCCAGTGTCTCCTACTTTTGGTCCAGTGGTGGCATTGACACTTAGCCCATTGTGTTAGTACGCCCTCTGCTGGTGTTCTTTATTCTTTATACAATCTCTTGTTAGTTTCCGCATACCCCTTGGGGTCCGAGCGCAGGGTCCCTGGAGCAATCGAAGGTTAAGGGTGACGGGGATTTGAACCCCAGCAACGTACCCGTGGAAGTGTGTGGGTGACTGGCACCCCGTCCCTTGTCCCTGTGTGTGTCTGTGTGGGAAAACCTGGAATGGAAGAAGATGCAACAAAAAAATGGACGGACAAGACCAGAGTGGGCTGGTCAGGCCCTAAAGGTCCATCAGAGGTGCGTCCTGCTCCGGGACCTGCCGACCGTCTGATGCCATTTGAGCACTTGGGCAGGAGTCCCGGTGCAATGCCTTGTGGCTCCTTGGCAACCCCCTTGAGTGTAGGGTGGCAGTCGTGTCCTGCTGTGTCACCTGGTCACGTGCCTCTAAGTTCTTGATGACACTGTGTGTGTGTGTGTGTGAGTACCCAGCCGGGTTAATGTTTAATCCCACCCTGGCTGTGTAGCCCCTTTCCTCAGCTGCTCTGTTCCAAGGTCCAGCGACTCGCAGCGCAGCGTCATCCAAGGCCAGCCAAGCGTGTGCCACTGTGCCAGAGTGGCCTGACTTGTTGGGTTTAACTGTTTGCTAAGCCACAGGCTGGCATTTAAGTCACTTTGTGAGAACAGGAATATTTGGGGTTGGCATCACAAATGTTTGGTCATTGGTCAGTCAAGGTTGTGCAGTTCCAGAGTGACCCCTCCCGATGGTAGTGCCATGTCATCAGCTCTAAGGAAATGGCCTGGACCTCTGAGCTCTGTGGCACATGCCAGTCTCCTATCAGGGTGGCACGGCTGAGCTCAGCCAAGTCTGGCATGAAAAGAGCCTGTGAGCTGGCTGAGGCCACTACCCGTGTTTGGCCAGCGGGTGGCAGCAGCGCACTGACCCTGTCCTGTCTCTGCTCCCCCCCCACAGTCCGACATGAGCAGCGAGAGGGTCATCAAGCAGGAAGAAGGAGAGCGGCTGGCAAAGGTAAGCAGTGCGGCCCGCTTGCTGAGGCCCTGGGCTGCTCCAGTCCAAACCAACAGCTGGCATACTTACAGTACACCGTGCACTGCATGAGAGGTGGTGAGGCTGCGGAAAGGCGCTATATATCACGTCCCAAAGTTTTAACTCCTGTCTCCGACGTCACAGAATACAAATCCTGGCCGCCATCTGACTCACCTGGCAGTCCTGTGGTCCTGAAGAGCCCTGTGACTGGGTACAACGGCGTCTGTGGGTGAGGGGGGCATTGGGATAGACGACTGGCAGGCCATACGGCTCGAGACACGGGTCACACCAGATGACTGTTAGCCACTCCTGGGAATGCCAGGATGCTGTGCTCTCTGAGTCAGGTGACCAGCACTGGGTGACAGCTCAGCATGTCGTCACCAGAGTGTTCACTATAGGGTGGCGGCCCCTGGCCCACTTTGGAGTTGCTAGGCGTCTCAGCGAGAACGGACATGGAATAGTCACCTGACTGGGCACCTCTGTCCCCATGTGACTGTAAAAGTGACCGACCCATCCAGCCAGCTGCCCCAGTCTGCCGTTGTTAAGGCGCTATATAATATGCAGTTGGCCTTCTTGGGTAGTGCCATGTAGAGGTCCCGCCCCAGAGTAAACAGACCTGTGGTACCCATTACAACACTGGGCATGCCTTTGTCACTCCAGGGTTAGGCCCGTCCGAGCAGAGCACTCAATGACGGTGACCTGAGCGGAGGCCATTAAAGTGACAGTGAAGGCACGGAGCTTGTGTTGGTGCCATGGCTGACATTTGCAGAGAGCTTTAGGGGCGGTGGGTGACACATTCTTACCACACCAGAGAGCTTCCTGTGACATTTAGTGACAGTGCCGTCTACAGCCAGACTTGCGCTCAGAAGACTTTTATTAGCGTAGATAAGGGCTTGTGATGGGGAGCGGCTGGCATACGGCGGGCTCTGGTTCCGCTTCTGCCCACAGACGCCGTCATTTCAAGGACTGTATATAGCGTCTTTCCTAACAGATGGCCTCAGTGGCTCTGTCCCTAACGTCCTGCTGTTGATGCTTTACCCTACAGGAATACGGTGTTCCCTTCATGGAGACGAGTGCCAAAACGGGCGTGAACGTTGAGCTGGCCTTCCTCGCCATCGCCAAGTAAGTGTGAGGGCGCCCAGCCTGGCATGTGATGCCAGTTTCCTTTTCATCCTCTCTTCTGGATTCACCCAGCTTGTGTCCCTTTTGTGTTTATTTGTCTGATTACCAAAGCGGTGGGCACACACAGGCACACGGGGGTCTCTTTCCATCCCTTTAATTCCCTTTGGCCCTTTAGCATCCTGGGAGTCTTTTTGGGCTTCTCAGTCCGCGTCCCCTAAGTGGCCCCTCTGCCCAGGTGCTGTTTCACTGCCAACATCATTTTTGTATGTAGGAAGCCCCCTTTGGTGGTGTTGTGATGCCTGGCACTTGTTTGCCCCCAATTTAATGGTTCAAAGTGTCCTAAGTGTGACTCTGTCTGGTCAGCTAAGGCTTCAGAATTGGGACCACTGAGAGGCACCTGATGGTCCGAGCTTAGCTGAGGCTGCGTTACTAAGACCAGTGACCAGGGCATAGGCGGGCAGCCATCCACCCAGTCAGGTCCTAACAAAAGCTTTGTGTCTTATGGAGTAGTTAGTGACCCCTTAAGACCCTCTGTCACTGTTAAATGTGGAGTCAGGTGCCATCTTACCAGACACTGGGCATTGGCCACTTGCCATCTTTTCAGCTGAGCCCCAAGAAGTGGATGTCATAGGTTGGCCCATTTCGAAGACCCCAATTCATGGCTTCATGCCCAACTAGGCTCCTCTTCTCTTTAAATGGGGAGTTTATTTGGGTGCCACCGGGATGTCTCGGCAGTGGCACAACTGCAGCTCTTAGTCATGGCAGTGCCCAGTTTTACGATTTTCTGCAGCCTTATCTTGATTTGCGGATGACATGAGCAGACTCCTCCCACTAAACACCCTCTGATCTCTGATGCCAGGCTTTCCTCGCCACCCTCTAGGGGTACAGACTGTAATTTCAGTTTGCTTGATGTGCAGGTGCCCGGGCACTGGCACTGTTGGGAGGCGTTTCATTCTCTTGTCACATCCCAATCACCTGACTGTGCAATGCTCACCATTTGAAGCCTTGGGGAGGGTTTGGGGATGGCTGTGGTACAGCGGGCACTGCTGACCCTTTGTCTGCTTCTTGTCTTTTTTTCTCCTGCCAGGGAGCTGAAGCAGCGGGCCGTCCAGCAGCCCAACGAGCCCAAATTCCAAATCCACGACTTCATCGAGTCGCAGAAAAAGAAGAGCAGCTGCTGCGGCTTCATGTAGCGGTGCCAGGGCAGCGGCGGCAGCGAAAGACTGCGGGTGTGGGGTGCGGACGGGGCACAGGTACCGGGGAGCGGAGTGGCATGCAAGCCACCCACACAGACACGGGGTCATTAAACTGCTTGGCATGTGCACCTGAACACACTGAGTGACCTCATTTCAAGGGTCAAGCACATCGGTCAGTCGGCCATCACCAATGTCTGCCCAACCAGCAGGATTTGGCACTTCACGTGTTGTAGATGTGTGCCCCGCGAAACCCACAGTCAGAAGTCCTTCCAGTCATCGATACACGGCAAGAAGGTGATATTGGTGCCCACTGCCCCACTCTTCTGATTGTGGCATGAAGCACAGTGCCAACATGGCTGCCTCCTAGTCCCTAATACTATTAGTGGGGGCACCAGTGGCATCTCCCCCTTGCCATCTAGAGGGCCCATTCGTTGAGCTGAATCTGAAGCACTAACACCCCACTTAACTGGCACCTTAGAAAGATACTGAGACCAAGCGGAGAACCCCCTGACCAAATTGTGCCTGCTGCTGTCTCGCCATTCTCTACAGTCACCCAGTGCCACTCAGGAAGTGGTCCTGGATGGGCCAGGGCACTCACGTGTGTCCATGACCGACCAGTTTAGGACATCAGGAGTGTGACTCCACGTCTCTGGTGCCAGGAGGACAATCTGCCAACAGGGATGCAGGAACACTGCCCGCCACACTGCCATGATGCCCTTGGCATGGCCAACTAAAAGAGTCTTTAATGGGTTATTGGTGGGCTTCCCATCCTGTTCAGGGAGCTTTCCAAGCGGCACATCTGGGCATTCACTTTATTGCTCATTTGCCACTAACACTTTCTCGCCTGTCATGGGCACTCGTTCAGTGTGGGGGTTCTGCCCGCAATGACTTTGATTACAAACTGCACCAATAAATAAGGGATGAAATTGGCACAATTACACATTTGCCACCTTTGGTGAATGTTCCTCTTTGGGGACCATAGACTGGCCATATTGGAGGGTTTGCCCGCTTGGGAGTCCTCTTGGGTTTCTCAATGTGCCCACTTAGGCTCATCGCTTTTGGGCACTTCCCAACTATCCTTTGGATGTTCACCAGTCAGTGCCATCACCCCTTGGTAATCATATGGGCACACCTTCACAAAGAGCATCATGGGAGCTTGAAGACTGCCACCTGTTGGCCAGACTCTGTGCCCACATTACGAGATCACGATAAACTGGAGAGAGTTGGGGGTACCACCTGGATGATCTGCTCTTGTGCCCTGGCCATACAGTGGCATCAGATTGTTTCTGCAGGGCTGGATGTGTTGTGTGCCACTCTGGGGAATGGCCTCTTATTTCTGTGCCCCATTCAGCTCTCGTTGCTTGTCCCCCATCTGGGGTGACCGGTGGCTCCTCAGTCACATGCCAAGCTACGTTAGATCAAATTCTGGGTGGCCCTTGAATATGCTTAAGATGAAAAGCACTATATAACAAGTGACTATTATGGTGTGCCACTGTAGATGATGGACGTCCTGCACTTGGCTCACCCAGGGTCACGACTGGCATGGTGCCCCCCCGGTGATTCTGGCATGCCTTGGCTGGGTAGGACTGCCATTCTAAACACATTTAAAGTTGGGAGGAGCCTGCCAGGAACATGCATGCCAGGTAGTCACAGAGGTTCTGCTGCCAGGCTGTGTGCCCAGGGTTGTGCTCCTTTTCAGCTCCTTGCACAGAACCCATGCCCCCCAAGTCTGAAGTGACCGTTTGTTGGCTTCTCCCACGGATGCCCCCAGTTCAAGTCCCACTGCTGCCAGAGACAAAGATAGAGCCTGGCACTGCTTAGCAAGACCTTCCAGATTAAAACCTGATTGCCCACTGAGGCTCTACTGGGTGACTTGGTGGCACCGGGTTCAAGGTCAGCTGCTGTGTGTGAGGGGCAGCAAGCTGGCCACCTTGAAGCAAAGTCACTGGGCCGTGAGCAGCAAGTTTAAGTGTCTTGTGATGGTGCTGGCCCTGAAAGGCGCCATATAAAGGGGGACGTGGTCACCTTTGCTCACCTGTCCTCTTGATCGCCTTCATTCCATCACTTGGCATGTGTGGGTTTTGTGCCCTCCTAGAACAGTTGCCATGGATTTCACAGATTTGGGAGCCACCATTGTTGCAAAGAGACTGACAGGGGCATAAGCGGCGATGAAGGGAATGCCAACGGAGTTAACCGTCCTGCACGTTTGACAGGTTTGTGTAGGTCATGTGACTTAGCACACGGAATCGTTACATTTAAAGTGCCCAGAATGCCACGCCAACTGAGTCCACCCTTTTCTCTCAGATGGCAAATTGGACTTGTCCATCTAATGTGCCCGACTACGACACTGATGCCATTCAACTCCATGACATGCCCCTTCACGTGGTCCAGTAAACCAACCGAAGTGCCAAACGTAATCCACAAGTAAACAGGACAGCCGTCCGAGTCGAGTGGGCACAAACGCTGTCAGACTTACTTCTTGTAACCAGTTGCTGACATTTGGAAAATGCCACTGCTGTGACACTGGCATTGCCAACCCAATGTCTTTTTCTTAGTACAATAATAAAGAGCCATGTCAATCAAGTCTGTCTGCCAGTTAATGCAGGGCTGGAGTCTGGGGATCAAATGCCACACTAAAGGGCAGTGCCCAGTCCAGGCAGAGGTTTTTTTTCAGAGCAATGCTGCCAGCCGTTGAGAAGTTCAGGTGCCGGAGTCATTTTATTCTTTGCTTTGTTTTGGGTCACGGGAGTGCCAGTCATGCTTTTTTCATGCTACCAGCCATTTTAAAGTGGCAAGGGACATCAGCACAGCCAAGAGCTGCAGCTGGCATAACAATCCCACTCACTAGGCACAGCATCCCAGGTTATTGAATCAGCATGGTCAGCCTGACCCATTGGGAGAGGACAAGGGGGCTCTATGACTGGACCTACGGCACCAGTGCTTACAGATCCCTCAGAGGGCATACTACTGACTGCCCTCTGGCCAGAAGGGGGGGGGGGGAGGGGTTGGCATTGGGGCATCTTCAGCAATGAGCAGCATGACACGGTGGGTGTCAGTGTGCAGGTACCATCTTGCCTAATCACCAGGAGCTTCTACTGCTTCCTAGCTCACCATCTGGAAACTCCAAATTGGGCACACTGCCCAGGCCTGGCTGGGCACTGCCCACTCACACATGGTTACACCTTCCCAAGGATGGCTGGGATGCCATCAGCTTGGATTTATTGATTTGACTGACTGCCCACTCCTTAGCCCATCGTTTAGGTTACTGCCCACAGTCCTACTCCTCTGTGCCCGCTCATCTCAACCCTTCCTCACCCTTTGCCACCTGCTTCTTCATGGTAGGAGGGCAGAAGTGCATTTTGTGCCACGTCAGCCACGGGTGTTGTTTGGGCTACTCTTTCATGGTGCCAGTTAAGAGGCTGCAGCCCTCTTGGAGTCGGACAGTGAAAGGCACCGAGGAGGACATGGGGGGCTCATTAGTGGCAGTAATGGTGGCAGCGAGGCGTCCCAACCTCAGTCAGCCTTCCTGTCCTCCTTCCATTTGTTTGGCCTCTTCCTTTCCACAGAGTGTCCCCTTAAAAGGCTCATGGGGATCTCCTGAACTGCAGACAGGGTCCACAGGCTACCACTGAGCGGTTTCTTAAATGCCCTTTCCCTGAAGGGGTCCACGTGCTTGCCAACCCTCCGTGTCCCGACCCCCTCTCTGTTTACATGCTGCAGCACAGGGTCCTTCTGGCACCAAGGGCAGTCCTGCTATGGTGGCATCGGGGTCTTGGCGCTCCACATCTGCAGTACTCTGCCAGGACACCAGCAGGAACACATCTCTGGTGCTCTGTGCCCCTCTACCCAAAGTTCAAGGTCTGTCTTGGAGTCTGATGCCACAGACGGCCACCTTAATCTACAAGACCATTGGGGACAGAAGCCTGGAGATGCGAAGTCAACTCACGAGGGCGACCATCAACAGCCCACCACTATCTTACTGAGAGCCAGCAAAGCAGCACTGGCACCGAAGGGAAGGATGCCAGCCCTGATCCTGCTGGACCTTAAGCCTGGAGGTGGCCCACCTCACTTGTGGACTTGTTTGGTGACCTCATGAAGATGGTGGCATGCTAACCCGTGCGCCCGCCCCCCATAGTGATCAAGGTGCCAGGACAGGCTGGCCCTCGTGCTTCTGACTTGCCGCCATGTGTGGATTCTCTTCAAGGATCTTCATTTCCTGCTCGTTGTGTTTCTAACCTGCGAAGCCTTCAGGCTTTCCATCTTCACCCTGGCATACCACTGCGATTCTTGGAATGTGGCAGCTGGCATGGGCGGAGCTGGTAGGCACATAGAACATCTGGATGAGCGGGTCCTTGGATGAACTTAACATGACTCGACATAACAGAGGGTGCACAGCACAAAGAGGAGGACGCCAGTGGGGGCAATCACTCACTCAATCAATCAGTGGCATTGGTTCGGAGCAAGGTGGCACTGTGATGGGCACACAGTCCTTGCCCAGATGCCACCTCTTGGATTTCTCTCCCGCACCTTTATCATTAGAGTTAGGTGGGCCCAACCTAAGGCTCAAGTGAAGATCCG
Organism: Polypterus bichir lapradei; assembly: GCA_026402145.1. NCBI lineage: Eukaryota > Metazoa > Chordata > Cladistia > Polypteriformes > Polypteridae > Polypterus > Polypterus bichir. Next base: position 456,391 of record JANRMT010062846.1, on the reverse strand, counting down.
CGCCATGTTAATGAGGCACTGGCACATCATGGAGTGGCATTGAACTCTACAATCCAAAGGTGTGCCACACATGGAGCGAGACACTGGGCAGGCGGTGCCCGTCCATCCTCGTCTGCTCTTCTCGTCCGTTATCATGTTGATCACAACAAACGGCACTAAATCAGCAACGACTGGCCTGCTGACGACTGACCGGACCCTTCAGGTGGCACCACCCCGGGCCGATCGACTGGCCGATTGCCTTCTTGCGCCCAGCGCCGCGTGGACAGGACCCGGAGCCTCGTGCGGGACAAAGTGGTCAGGAAGCGGTTGGACGGCCACACGTCGCCTCGGCCCGACTTTCACTGGGCTGTCGCACCTCGTCCCCCTTTTGCGGTCGCCAGGCAACTGCTTACAAAGCCAGAATGCTGAACGTCCCCTTCACTTCCTCCATTGTTCGCTCCTAATCTGGCGCCGATTAAACTTTAAACTCCTCAAACAAACAGAAAAGAAAAAAGAAAGAGAAAGAAAAACAACAAGCAAAAGTAAACCTCGGCGCCCCTCCGGAGAACATCAAACGAAGGCGCCGTGACCCCCTCGGACTCGCAATCCGCCACAGGGCAGAGAAAATTACCATAGCCCCGCCCCTCCGCTTCCGCCCATTGGCTCTGCGCATCTTAATAGCCGCACCAGGATGCCCCGCCAGTCGCCTATAGGCCAGTGGACGCGCCAATCATTAAACGTCAGCCAGCTTTATAAACAACTGCCAAGCGGTTTGGAAAGCACAGCGAAACGCGAACAATTTAGGAAGTCCGGAGATTGCTAATCGGGCGGCACTCTCACCCACTTCGGCCGGCCTGAGCGCGAAGGCGGCGGGCGCCGAGCAGCAACAGCTTCGTCGACGGAAGTCAACAGGAAAAGGAAAAAAACCAAAAAAAAAACCAAAAACAAAACAACTCGGAGAAGTTCGTCGAGCCGCCTTGAAATCTCGGCGAACGCAAACAGCCGCCTAACGCCCCGCGGCTTCGCTTCACTTTCCCCGAGTTGAACGGGCGGGGGTGTGTGCGGAATGGCGAACAGCGCCGACCCGACGAGGCCCCGCGTGTGCTGCCTGCAGAAAGGCGCCGACGGCTACGGCTTTCACCTGCACGGGGAGAAGAACAAGACGGGCCAATTCATCCGGCTGGTGGAGCCCGACTCCCCCGCCGAGCTGGCCGGGCTGCGCGCCGGAGACCGCCTGGTGTCGGTGAACGGGGAGAACGTGGAGAGCGAGAGCCACCAACAGGTGGTGGCCCGGATCCGCGCCCAGGCAGCCGAGCTGCAGCTGCTCGTGGTGGACCGCGACACGGACGACTTGCTCAAGAAGCGCGGCCTCAAGTGCCTGGAGGAGTACGCGGTGTCCGGCATCCCCGAACCGGACCGGCTGCCCGCCGCGGCCGACGACGACCAGGCAGAGGAGGACGAGGACGACCCGGCTGTCGTCCGGAAGAACGGGGAAGAGGCGCCCGAAGCGGAGAGCCCAACCAGCAGCGGCACGGACAAGGTGGGTGGGTGTCAGAACGAGCGAGCGAGCGAGGTGTTTGTGTGTGTCGGGGGGGGGGGCTCACCTGCCCGCGGCCTCATTTGCATACGGCCACGTGGGCATCGCGCGCTCGGCCACACCGAACACCTGTGGTTACCGATGCACACCTGCCGAGGAGGGGGAGGGGCATACAAGCCCCCCTTTATTTCGGAACGGGGGTCCATAGTGAAGTGGGATGAATGTTCATTAGTGCCAGTGGGGCGCAGAGAATTGGGGTCTGCTGTAGGGGTGTCACCTGCCGCCATGTCACGTGGACCCCTGGACCCCTCGTTAGTAGCTGGGCACAGGAGAGTAGGGCCCTGGTGTGTATGTGTGGGTGACAAGTCCACGGTGGGCGGTTTGGGTGGCACAAAAAGACAAAGCAGCACCAGAGGGAGGTGACCAGGCTGATTAGCACTTGGGGTGCCCCCATGGGTCAGCCTTGTCCATGACTGGGGGGTCCGTCTGCTTTATTGGCCCCCATTTCAGTTCGGCGCTCACTTTCAGGCTGATGCTGTCGTCAGTCGGTGGTCCGCTTTGGTGTCTGTGTGTGTGAGGCGGGGCACTGCTGATACTGTGGGGGCTCATTGGCCCGTCTTCGGGGGTCTCGTCTCCACAGCAGCAGCTCGTGTCACTTCACACACCACCCTTGTGTCACCTTGTAAGCCGTCCCCTTAAATCCTTAAAGCGACTTAAACGGCTCAAGTGGGGCAGCTGCTCAAGACGAAAGTGAAAGGCGGGTGAGCCTTAGTGGCATTCAGTGGGCAGTGCACACTCGTGCCAGTGATCCGGTGGCTCGGCTGCGAATGGCCTTGTGAGTGACACATTTGACGATGCCATCTCTTTAGGTTTTGCTTTTGTCCAAAAGTGCAAACTATGACATTCACGCCACTCTGAGCAAGAGCGGGCACATTGTTACTGACTTTTTATTCTTCACCCAAATCACCCTCTGCCATTAAAGTTTAACTCGTGCCATCTGCCTTTGGTCCAAAGGTCACCTGCCTGGCGCTGCACCGACTCAGCACTTTGGCTCTTCTGGTTCACTGCCTGACCTCTCCTGTGCACTGCGGCCTTGCCCGCTCTGCCCGCATGAGCGGTTTAATCTTCACTGCCACCTCGGCCCCTCGTCTCCAGGACACTCCCGTGGTCCGCTATCTCAAGCGCTTGGCCTTTGCCCCCAGCTGGCACCTCCCATGACTGTCTTGGCCTTTGCCCCCGGCTGGGCTCAGAGTGCTGCCCCCCTTTTGTGGCGGCTCTGGGGCCCAGCATGCCAGACATTCTGATTCGGATAAGGACTGAGAGCCGATGAGCGGGCATTTTGATGAAGTGGAGGGTCCAACCCATCAAGGGAATGCACTTTTGGCACCTCTCCTGCCCAGCCAGGTACCCTCGGTTCCTCCTTCTCATCAGAAGTGTGCCAGCCTCCTTGGTTAAACATCATGCTGGCGTCGTCTTTCCTGCCCTGCAGAGTGCCGGCCTACTCCGATAAGCGGGTGGTGGGCACGACTTGAAGCCTTTTAATGCCCTGTCCCACGTTGGTGGTGAATGCTGGTTGTGAGCTGGCACCCTTCAGGGTGCCCACATGGGCTTGACGTATTTCAAAATGGTGTTTTGTCACTTCAGGAGAGCCGCTGGGCCTCTGCGGGCACCAGGCATGCCTGTGGGTACCCTCTTTTTCTTTCTGCGTCTGGCTGATTGGCATTGGGTACAATCATAGCTAGTAGGGGGCACACTAAGGTGGCTTTACTCTGGGTGCAAAGGCTCACACTGTGCTAGGATGGCACAGCTCAGTGTCTGAAATCTTGCAGACAGGGCCACCTCTTATGAGCTCCCTTGAGAATTCCTATGCCACCCCGATACTCTTAAGATGGGGCCTCCATGGTTAGGAAATCGGGCAGGGGACTGGCACATCTTGGAAAAGGAGCCCAGGGAGGACAGAAGGGGCCTGGAGCTGACGTGATCATTGCTGCCCGCCTATGTGCTGTTGGGCAGGTGGTGCCATATGAGGCCTGTGCCACTCGGCAGGTGGGTGATGGCCAACATCCTGGTCCTGCTGCCAGCCTATGTGCTGTTGGGCAGGTGGTGCCATATGAGGCCTGTGCCACTCGGCAGGTGGGTGATGGCCAACATCCTGGTCCTGCTGCCAGACTAACTGGGCTTTGTGACTCGGCTGGAAAATGGCGGCCATCGGTCGGTGCTCACTGCTCACCCCAGCTCGTAGGAGGAGAGGGCGGTGACAAAGGTGACAATGACGCTTACCTCTGTGGCGTATCTTCATGCAGGAAGTCAACTGCATTTAAACAATAACAGATGGGCACCCACCTGGGGCTGCCCTCACTCATTGGCTCACTTTTAATCTGAGCTGGCACCAGAGGGATGTACAGATCACACTCGGAAAGCATTGCTTGCCAGTCTGGTGGCGCAGCTTCCGGGAGACGTCAGACGCGGGCATCTTGGTGTCCACCCTGTGACGGCTGGGTGCCGTGTGGTCAAACTAATGCCAACCGACCAGTGAGTTGGATGGAGGCGGGCGCACCTTAGGGCCGACTCGTTGTTTTCTTGCTCGTGTAAGCGGGCCTCGCTTTGTACCCGTCGCTGCCTCGCTGCGGTTTCCGGCCCGCGGTTTTGCTCGCTGCACGTAGACCAGGAGCTGAGCGCCACGTGGCGCTGCAGGAGCTCGGCATGGGCAGGAAGTGGTTGACACGCCGAGGTGAGCCGTGCATGTCAAGCTGCAGTGGGGGTCTCGGTGCCGTTCGCCTTGGGGTTCAGCAGCACCCAGCGAGGTGATGGCATTTGTGGGGCATCTTGTGGTGTTGCTTTCAGTGCCACTTGAGCGGCAGTGGTGATGCCCAAGATGAACGGTCAGCATGGTTAAGAGGCTTGTGGGCAAAGGGCGGGGAGGCCATCTGTTTAATTTAGCATCACGGAAATTGATTCAGATGGAGGAGACGGGCACAGAGGCCTGGCATGAGAGACCACTGGAGTGTTGGGCTAGTCTGGCCAACGCGGAGGACTCCGGGCATCAAAGAGGCACATGGCATGGGAAACATGAGGTGTGTGGCAGGGGCTTCTAAGCCAGCATAGCCCACAAAGTGAGGCATTTAAATGGCATCCAAGCGCCGAGTGACGGTGCCCGGGACGAGCTGGGGCAGTGGTCCTCGGAGTGGCGGGCACGAGAAGGCACCTCATACCTCACAGTTCTGTTAGTCCTGTTCTCCAGGCTCTGTGCCCACGATGGCCGTTTCTGCAGTGCTGTTGACTTCTTGAAGGAGGTGGAGGAGAGCAACAGATGTGGAAGGAAATGGGCAAGGGCAACAACCGGGCACAGAGGGAGAGGCGAGCCCTATGGGCAGCAGTGTGGAGAGTATGTGGCGGTAGACCAGCAGAGCCCCTTGGAGTCTGTGCCATGCTCACACACAACTCGATCAGCTCAGATTGTGCCTGCTGCCCTGATTGCCGTGCCCTCTATCCCAGTCCCCATCCCCACTGGCTTTTGTTCTGAAGTTGGCACCAGTGGTTTTGCCCTCGTGCTCCCGGATTTTCACTTGAAGACGTTGGCAGATTTGGAGGAATTAGCAGGTGAAAGGCACAGAGCGCCAAGCGGTCCATCCTGGGCATATCCTTGAGGGTGCGTTGTGTAAAGAAACTTCAGACGGGCACCCTTGTAGTGGTACAGCATTCAGGGGGCACCTCAGACTGCACCAGTTACGGCTCTCAGTCAAACTGTAGGGACACCGGATGTTGTGCCAGTCCCTGACCATTGTTAAGCATATGTGGCCTCGGCAGTCCCTTAGTGTCACCTCCTCTGGCTGGATGTCCACCCTGGCAGGACGTCGGACCACTTCAGTGCCACTTTGGACAGGCTGTGCCAGGGCTCGGCTGCTGGTCCTGCCCTTTCCATTTGTTCACACATAGTCAGCCGCCTTAACTCTATATAGCGCCTTTCTGTAGCGTGTGCCACCCTAAGGCAGATTAGATTACAGGGACTGTGTGGCTCTTAGGTGGGCAGTGAACCCACCCTTTGCCAGCTCTTTGTGGCAGCGATTGGCGCTAATCCTTGCTGGGGCCCCCTACACTTGCAGCTAGCGAGCCGGCTGCCCCCGCCGCTGACCCACTTTTCATAATCGCCATGCCGCCTTCTCGTTAGGTGAGCGCCTTGTCCTAATTCTGGACGTTTCCCACAGGCGAGGAGCCACCAGGCAGATGCAGGCTGTTTGCCTGTCGCTGTTCACAGCTTGACCAGAGAAAGTGCCAGTGTGCCCACATGGAAGAACACACAGAGGACAGTCTGCCACCAGATTGTGTGTGGAGCCCACCTTGCATTCTGGCCACACTCCAGGGGGCCTCACCGGTCATGTGATTGACCCGTTGAAGCAGCAGGGCAGGGTGGGTGAGGTGCCACCATTTCTGGCCCATCACACCTTTGTTCTCAGCGACCACTCAGTATGTGGCATGAAGGCTCTGACAGTATGGAGGGCCGCGAGACCCTCGTCCATACCGCTCCCATTTTACCAGCGCTAGTGATGGCATGGTCACCCGACATACCCGGTCTGGCTTGGTTTGCCTCTTTGACCCGCCCTGTACTGTAAATGTGCCCTCCTGCGTAACGCGCCTCCGTGAAGTCACAGGTGACAAAGGCGCCTAAAAGTAGAGGTGTGACATCAGAGGTGCGACGTCAGGCGGCCCAGAAATTCAAGTGGCAGACTGGAGATGTCGGTGACATTTTTGGGATGTGGACATGGCACTCTAGGGAGTGAGGCGGTGTGACATTGGCACGGTGGCTCTATTAAAGAGGGTGGCAGGCGAGGGTTTGGTGAGTATAGAGTGCCTTGAGGCTTGTTTACTTCTCTTTCCTGTGACCCGCCAGTAGGATGAGCTGGCAGGATTTTGTTTGGCTTTAGGCGGGCACCGATGCTGGCACTCTGCTCTTCTGTCTCGTTCTCTTTCTGTGGGCTGCCATCAGATGTGAAGTCCTGTGCTTGGCTCCCGGGCCCACCCCGCATCGCCCTGTGCTAGCTGGCTTCATTTCCATATTCCTCTGAGGCCTGGCACCCGTCGAGCATTTGGAATGAGATGGCATACAAGTGCCAAGTTTTTAAAATGACCTGAAAGTGAGCGTGCCATCCTCCTCCCCCCAAATTCCACGCAGGAGTTGTGACCACGTCGAGCAGCGGGCCGCTCGCCTCTTAGTCTTTGGTTTGTGAGGGTCTCCTGCAGCGGCGGCCCCCCATGCACTTGCGGACCACTTGGTCTTCCTTTCCGCACGGCGTGGTCACCTTCCTCCAGCAGGAAGCGGTCCGGCCCTGCAGCTTCCCTCGAGTCGGACAGCGAGACGTGAACAATGGAGTTCGCGCCATCCCTGCCCGCCCTGCTGCCATTTTTAGAAGCTGCTGTCCAAGGCCAAGACAGTGATGGAGGGTGCTTGGCGGGCAGCTCTGCCAGTTGGACGCCTCCGTTAATGCTCTCCGTGTTGGTGCCCCTCCACGTTGCTTTCCTTCCTGCTGCTCAAGTGTTTCTTTAGCTTTTGTGGTGCTCCTTGGTGCCAGGCGTGCCAGGCATGGGTCCACTGGGTTTGGGTGTTGTGTGGGTAAGTTGGGGTGCCCACGTTGCTCTGAGGCAGCTTTATGTCAAGAGGGTACACGCCTTCTCTGCCAGGTGTGCCTACTTGTGAGTGCCATCTTATCTGTGGGTCTGGTTTTGCATGGCAGGAAAGGCCGTGTGCCCTCTGCCTTTGCTTGTGCTGTCAGCACCCTGCTGTGCCCATTGATGCCCTGCTCTGTTGCCCATGATCCCACTCTGTACCACTCTCTCTCTGTTGGTCATCCTGTCGGTGGTGTCCTTGAACCCCGGCCCTGCTTTCGGAAGCCCGTGTGCCCGCTCAGCACATTCCTGTCGTGCCTCCTCACACAGCGGGCCTCTTGTTGTCGCCGCTCTGCGCCCGTCGGATTAGCCGACTTTTATCCTCCATCTGCTTCCTGTAGGATTAGCAGCCGAGCGCCGGTGCCCTTCGGAGGAAAGGGGCAGGGGGTCCGTGGAGCAGGTGGGCACCCAGTGATCCGCTCCAGGAGTCCTTGAATGGCTGTGCATGCGGGTGGCCGGTGGTGAAGGCGCTACGCAGGACCCCCAGAGTGCTTTTCAGGTGGGCTTCGGGTCAGCGGGCGTGAGGGGGTGATGTGTGGACTCGGTGGGCGCTCTCGTCTCGACGCCTTACCTCCGTACCAGGGTGGTGCTTGAGGGGTCATCCTCGTGTGTCCAGCCCACTTGCCACTCCACTGGGGAGATTTCTATACCCCACCCCTACCCTGGGGAGACACCTACTTTGGCCCATCGACTCGCCCACACACTGTGCCCGCCCCCTGTCTCGACGCTGCCCTAAGCTCAGATGGCCGATGGCAGACCGGTCTCTTGACCTGCTCAGACTCCCCAGACTGGACGATGGCCCCTCAGTGGCCAAGGGTGCTTACTGGATCCCCACTGTGGACACCCGGCGTCCCCTCACCTGAGCCACATTGCCCCCCTATATGAAGGCGATGGCATGGCATGCTGCACTTGTGATAGGCTGGCATAGGCTCCGCCCCATGACCCTTAACTGGATGGAGCGGGCTTGAGACGGGTGGTCTGCATTGACTTGTGACTGGCATACTGTTGTCCTCCAGTGTGCGTTGAGGCCCGCTGTCACAAAGGACATCCCAATCTGTAGTAAGTGACTGAAGGTGCCACCACATATACAGCTGGCATCCAGCGTTTGGAAGTGAAAACTGCTGGGCACACAGTTGGCACAAAGAAACCTGTCACTGTCAAACTGGTGCACTGGCAGGGGCTTAGTGGGCACAGTTGATGCCCTGGCCAGGGAGGCTGTCATGTTTGTTACTCCTTGACTTCTTTTGTGCCAGGCCACGCTGCCCACTGGTGCCTGGCAAAGTGAGCCAAACCTTGCTTGGTCAGGTGCTTTCCGGCCCCACGTTATTCATATTCGTATAGTGCCTTTCATACTGTCACAAAGACCCACTTGATACAGGCGGGTGAAGGTGCTGCTGCCCGCTGTGTGCCCATGCATCCCTCTGACTGAGCAGCTTTCCCAGAGTGCCCCCGGCGTTCCTTTACTTTCTCACGCTCGGGCACATGCACTGAATTATAACGAGGCTCGGCCCTTTTCTTTTCCAATTCCCTTATCCGTTTGGGTGGTAAGGCCTCCTTGGCACAGGGGTGTGCCCCCTGCCGTTCACCTCGCGTCCCCCTTCTTTTTTTTTTTTTTTGTCACTTATTTGTTTTTCAGACTATTTTCTTCTTCTTTTTTTTTTTTTTTTTTTTATTTTTATTTTATAATTCTCCCTTTTCCTAAACATGTCTCTGGGCATGGTAGTGCCAGGCAGCCTAAAGGGCCCAGAGTGGTGGTCCTGGGCGTCATTATTCGTGTCCGTGTGCTTCCTGCCGCTTGATGACTAAGAAGTGAAAGTCCATCGAGATTGTGGCATTTATTGGGCTGCCAAAGGTCGCCATTGTGTTCTGCTTCTTCCATGGCAGGTGCCCATAAAGAAATTATGGCATGGGAGGGTGTGCCAAGGCAGCGATGGAGTGAGGGGCATGGCTTGGGCCAGGGCGTGCTGCACTCACACTGGGTACAGAGGGGGTTGGCTGACTCACTGGCACATCCCATAATGAGATGGGCAGGGGGACAACCCAACTTCACATGTGCTGTTCAGGGGTGGGATGCCCCCTTCCCCTGAACCAAGAAGGTCTGCCCCCCCGGCACACTGGGTGGCCATGAGGTTTGGGCCACGTGACACAGTGTGTCACCTTGTCAGTGGCACGTCGGGTCAGAGTCCACGTGAGTAGATGAAACGGAGGGGCGGTGCAGCTATATGGGCACACACGCGTACACGCAGGCACACACTCTCTGGCAAAGATGGCAGTCGGGCAGAGAGACCAAAGCCTCACACCGGGCCAACTCCAACTGACAGGAAGTGCACAGGAGCCCCCCGGTCAGCAGTCCCTGCTCGGGCTTAATGCTGTGACCCCTGTGTAACAATGTGGGGGGCCAGCAGGTGGCAGCACTTCACTCCCAGCTCGCGTCGGCGGAGCAGCTCAGACCACCAGGTGGCACATGCAGAGTTCGGGCTAAGGTTAGTGACGAGGACGTGGCCAGGTGGCACTGTGGAGAGGGTCAGCTCAGCCCGTGTGGGGCGTCCCAGCAGGACGAGGGTCTGCCTGTTCAGCTGCCTTTGTGACAGACAAGTCCACTGCGTCACCACCGAGTGGTAGCTTGTGCCCTGGGGGTCAGTGTGGCAGACTGGCGCCTCTCCCTGTCCCCTCGTCTCCACTTGAGTTCCTCATCCGCAGGGCGCTTTGCCGACTGCTCGTCCGTGCGGAGGGGGGTGGGGCGGTCACTTCCTGCCGGGGGCTTCACTTGGGACGTCCACGTCTCGTTTCCTGGCCCCTGCCGACCCGCCACATGTGTGTGTTGTCATCCGGCCACGAAGACCCCGAGGAGCTGCTCCGACGGTGGCCTCTGCTGATGGGAACTTCGTGTGCCGGAGCTTTAAAGGCCGCGAGGTGGGCACAGTCCCGGGTTCAGAGTCTGTGTGTTCTCCCAGTGTCTCTGTTGGCTCTCCTGCCACCTCCCGTGTGTGTGTGTGTGTGTGTGTGCGCGCTCTCGCCCAACGCCCCACAATGCACCCAGTGCTGAGGAGACTTCACTGTGTGCCACACACACCACCATCGCCTCTGATGGCATCCTGCTGTCCATTTTTATGTCAGCCTGGCACTTGGCTTGGGACACTGGGGGTGAACATAAGTCCTCACAAGCTGTTGTGCGACCCAAGACCTCATTTGGGTTGTTCACCCCTAACACTTTGATGTGTTGGCCCATTGTGCCCACATGCAGCATCTTTGGTGGGTCACCCTCTGTTTGGGTATCACCTTTAAAGACTATGGGCACAAGAAGCCAACAGCAGTGGCACACACCTGCCATACAGTCAACCATCTTGGCCATCCACATGGCACCAGGGCGCTGAACAAAATGGTAGCCAGTCCCGTGGTCAGTGAGTGTGGGCAAGAGAAGGCTGGCATATCTGAGCCAAATGCCAGTCCCAGATATGCAACAGGCAGTTAAACATCAGTTCCTCCTTCCAGCCCAGGTGGCACACAAGGTGCCCCTGTTAGCTACACCTGTTCATTCAAGTTGGTCGATAAGGAGACTCAGCAAAGTTTTTCAGAGTTGAATTTTTTACATTACCAGGTGCCCACCCTGATGCCCCCTTCCAAAATGGCAGTTATTGGTGACCTGAAGTGCAGAGGTTGCCAGTCCAGTGGTGCCCAGTCCTTGCTCTCTAGTGATTTTCTTGGTCTTTCCACTCTGTGAATGCCAGGCTGCCCTGGCATGCTCTTGACTGATGAGTACGGCCCCTTGGTGGTGGGAGTTCTGGGGTACTCGTACCAGCAGCAGGAGGGCAGAGTGGCAAAGAAGACCATAAGTCCAAAACTTGCCACTGATGCCGCCCTCACTTGAATTGGCAGTGCTGTCAGGCAACACTGGTAGTGACTGTAGTACCCTAGTGGCGGCGACACCCTAAATGTCACAGGAGGTCCCGACTCTGTTTGGCCCACCTTGCCAGTTTCCCCTCCTTACACTGTTCCTTCTGTTGCTTTACAGGATTCCACTGAGGAGCGTCGCCCGCGCCTGTGCCACATCAGGAAAGGCTCGACTGGCTACGGGTTCAACCTGCACAGTGAGAAGTCGAAGCCCGGGCAGTTCATCCGAGCCGTGGACGCGGACTCCCCTGCCGAGAGGTCGGGCCTGCGCCCACAGGACAGAATCATTGCGGTATGTGCCACCGGGTGCTCACTTTCACAGTATTCTTGTGCCCACCTTGGCTTTCCTTTTCCATATTTGGCATCGGTTCTGCCGATTTTTCTGCGTCTGGAGACGGGTGAGTATGTTGGTCAGGTGTAGTTCCCATGCCCTCCTGTAAGGGGCACCCTCTTTATTTCACCCCTTTGCCCTTTACCAGCAGATGTCAATGACTGTGTTGTCACAGAGATGATAAAATTAGGTATCCCTTGTGCCCGATGCCTATTTGCATGTTTTGGGCCAGTACCCAGTTTCGCTTCACCCACTCAGTGCCAGCTTACAGTGGGACAGCACTGCTGGGGCTGGCACTGACTTGTGGGTCTTTATATTTCACACATTGAAATGAAATGCCAGACAGGCATCCACTTTGAGGAGGATCGGGGTCAGGGCTGCCCATATGGAATGGCACAGTTTTTCTGCTTGTGTGCAGTTTGGTGCCCACTGTTTGGTGGTACTTGTGTTTCAACTGTGGTAAGTGGCAGCGCTAACAGAAAGGTAAGTCGGGGTCTCTACGGCTAACGGCTTGGTAAAGTGGCATACCCAAGTCATGGGGACCTTCCTGAACTTGGATGCCCTACTGGCACTTTGACAGGCAGGTGAGTGGCTGTTTGTCAGGCCAAGCTCACCGTCAGAGTGCTGGGGTGCCACCTCCATGATACTGAGCTGATCTTCAAGTCAAGCCAAGTCTATGTGACTGTAGCTCCACTCCTGTCACTTTGGATGGCATCTAGGAAGCACAGCGCTGTCCAGCTTGGTCTGTCATTTTAGCATCTTAAATGGGCACACTAATGACTGATACCGCGGGCAGGTCTGGGTGCTGCCCTCGATCTGACCAAATCAAGAACACTTTGAACCCAAGGCCATGCCACTTTGGCCAATGTGATACATTCCTGTGAAACTCTTGTACAGCTGGCACGTTAAGCGATTGTCACACGTTGGCATTGCACCTGTAAGTCCAGTGCCACTGTCCCATTTTCAGTTTTGATGTCTTGCCATACCTTTGCCCAACTTGGCTCACTCACCTGTCTGAGGAGACCATGCCAGTTTTGACCTCATCGAAGACCCATTTGAACTCCCTAAGGTGCCAAGGCTTGATGTTGTGGAATCCACAGAACTCTGTGCAGGGCACAGGGTGGCACCCAAGTTGAATTTGCCTCCGATGGGTGACACTGCAGGCTGTGATGTCACCTTGTGGGTTCTTCTGATTTTCTTGCACCTAATGCCCGCTGATGCCCATTCCTCTGCCCTCCTGTATTTGGCCTTTTTCGGACCCCCCGTTCAACAGGCTACCCACCCGTGCCTTCTGATTGCCTGGCATTCGTTCCAAGGTTTGATCCTGCCTGATGCTGCCAGGGCAATCCAAGGACCATCGGGGTAAAACTTTTAAAAGTGCCCACTTCCCACAGATGCCAGTGGGCTGGTTACCCAGTGGCAACTTAAGCTGGCCTTGTGCCATCTCCATCTTGAACTGATGGCAGATCAGAGGACCGTCAACACGTCCCAACGGTGTGTCATGATGCACAAAGCAGCTGTCGCCGCCTGGTGGCTTTATGATCTTTACCCTCGATGAATGCCCGTTTGTTCTCCTTGGCCCCAGTGTACCACCTGACGGCCACTGACCCGTAGGGACAGACAGACCTTTGCAAAGGAGGCCACACGCTGTCCCCTCAGCCACTGGCCTGTGAACACTTCTTGCCGCAGTTTCCCAGGGTGAAGCGAGCTGTGCGGCCAGCACAGGAAGTTCAGAGGGCACTGAGAGGTGACGTCCGCCCACTGGGCAGGAGCCAAAGACAGAGCTGCAGTTGGCGGTCTCGTGTGGGAGGCGAGCTTGCCAGATGGAGAGAAGCGGCACTGTAACCTCTAGAGGGCGCTCTGACCACCGAGATGAAGCTTTAAATGCACAGTGTTGAGTTTGGTGCCATACGGGTGCTCACGGCGGCTCCTCCTCCTGTTAAGGGGCTGTCTTGGGACACGTGCCCATAAGGGCTGGTCCTCGGCCAGTCTGCTGCTGACCTCATGAGGTGTGACTTGCTGCCATCTGGTCCCTCCTGGGCATGGCCTGATTTGCCTTCCTTGAGGCTTTTGGTACTCCTTATTCCTGTGCCCTCTTTGTGCCCCTATGCCAGACATTGTGATAAGGCTGGCTGTTGGTTTTATGCCCCCGAGCCAGCATGTTGGCATATGGGGTGTCGCTGGTACTGATTCATCTTGATGGGCGCCCGTCTGTGCCCTTGTCTTCTTAATGCACTGGACATCTTGTGCCAGTGGAACACAAAGGCCGCCTGTCGACACCTGGCATGGGCACCACACTCTGTTTGAAGGCCAGGAAGTTGAGGTCGTAGACGCCATGTTGTGGGTACCTGGGAAGTAAGAAAGGATCTTCTAACGGCGCCTCGTACACCTGGCACTGATGCTGCTGGCCTCCGTTATATAGCGCCTTACAAGGGCAGGGTGCCAACACACATTCATCAGCAAAATGGCAAACTGGCACAAACCTTGGACAAGGTCGGTGAGGCTTGGCATCCTCAAGCTAAAGCCCACTTGGTCAGGCTCCATGCACCCGCATGATATAGCACCTTGTGTCTGTCCGTGAGGTGTGATGGCGCCACCCCTAATTCAAACCCGCTGTCTGGGGATGGTGTCTCGCTTTAGGGTGGCATCACCCTTTACTCGGTGACACACTCTGCCCGTCATTGAGCCCAAGTGACCGTCTCGAGAGTGCAGGCTTAGGCGCTCTCACCCTATTATGGGATGTACTTGTAATATTTGTATTTTTATACTGAATGAGGGCGACGTGTGTTCTCTTCTGCGTCGCGTCGCGTCGCGTCGTGTTGACCCCCAGTGCACGCCTAGCCTACCTGGTAAGGGGTCTCTCTCTGAACTGCCTTTCCGGAGCTTTCTTCTTAGGGAGTCGAGGCTGGGGGGCTGGCAAGAGGCGGGGCCCGGTAAAGCCCATGGCGGCACTTCTCGTGTGATGTTGGGCTACATGACAGTAAATTGTATTGTATTGTATATACCAGACGTTACCCAGGGGTTGGCGCAGACCAGGGCTCTGTGACCTGAACCTCTCCTCGCCCGTTTCCCAGGTGGTGATGCCAGCCACCTGCTGCCACAAGCTCCATGCCCACCACCTGCGCACAGCAGAGCCCGAGCTCCTAGGAGCGGGTCATTGTGCACCTCAAGATGCCAGCCTCTGTGTTTAACCTTGACCCTGTGAACCCCCAGGCTGGCATAAGCCGTGGGAGAGGTAATGGCACGTCAGGAGGGGGTCTCGCATCCATCATTGTGTTTAAAATGTGGCGGCGGGAGTTATGAGTGGCACTGGGTCGGGGGGGGGGGGGGGGCCAGTGACTTATTGGTTTTCATGGCACGTCTCTTGTGGTCCTCGCCCTACAGGTGAATGGCATGTCGGTAGAAGGGAAGCAGCACTCGGATGTGGTGACCGCCATCAAGGCCAGTGGCAGTGAGACCAGGCTGCTTGTCGTGGACCCCGACACTGACGCCTTCTTCAAGAGGTGTAAAGTGACCCCCACGGAGGCCCACCTGACAGGTAAGTGGGCCTTGGGGTCTGCCAGGCCGTGGTGTACCAGACCTTTTATAAAGCGCCTTGCACAGGAAGTTCTTAAAAAAAAAAAAAAAAAAAAAAAAAAAAAAAAGAATTCCAAGAAGAGGGAGGGGCAGTGCCTGGGCATCACTGCCTCCTGGCACCACAATTCTCGGTCTGCCTTTAGTAGTCAAGCTGCCACCTCAGTCTGGGTCCCCGTGAATGTCACTCTAACATGGAACGAAGAAGCTGCAGTGGGCACATCCGGACGGGGCGTGAAAGCCGACGTCGGACCGCAGCCCACCTGACTGGGGGCCTCCGCCTGATGGACTCTTGGCATCTAAACATTAAAAAAAACCTTCTTGTGGACACCTCCCGGAACTGCCCTGCACTCTGAGAGGGGTCCTGGCGTCTAGTCGTGCGCCTGAGCGCCCACGTCGGGTACTGGCATGCGTCGTCTGCTACTCCAGGTCTGGCTACATGAAGCCCGACATGACATCTGCCAGTCACTGCCAAAGGTGACCACATGAGGTGACCTTCTTCAACCGCCCGAGCTCCTGTCACTCACAGTGGAGTCATTCTGCCTTTTCATTGGCTGGTTGGCATGTGCTTCTTTCCTATTGGAGGCCACTAAGTCGAGTTTGGATCCGATTGGCGGGATGTAACAGGTAGGAGGAAAGGCAGTCGGCACTGAGGGGCTCTGTGGCAGAAGTGACCACCGTAGTCCACGATGTGCGCGCCATACAGTCCACACTCTGACCCTCTTGTGCCATCGTGGTGGTCCAGCTGCGGACACTTGAGGGTGGTGGGCTCTCCTTTGCCATCTGTTCAGAGCTCTGCTTGGATCATTCAAATGTGCGGAGGAAACGCTTGAAGCTGTGCCAGGCGCTGTGTGAAAGGCCCCACTGTTAGACCGAGATGTGTGAGAAACTTCACTTGGCAGTCAGTCGGGCACAGCCGTGGGTGCGTGAGGCGGCGGGCACATCAGTTAATGGCCTTGTGGCCCGGTCCACTCTGCTGGTCTTGTGACATCCCGGAAGTTCTTGAAGCTCCCAGCCCGGGTGATCTGGCCGATGACGCCCTTTCGTTCACGGGGCCTCGCCATCTTGGCACAGCAGTGAATTCCATTCTCGACACGTCAACCGGCCTCGAGATGGATGAGCCACCGTGACGCACCGCTGCCCTGCAAACAGACCCGAGAGCTTTCACTGTTTACTTGGCCCAATAAAACATTCGACTGCCAGCTGTGAAGGGGGCAAACAATGGGGAGGCGGGCACCTGTGCGCTCAGCCTGCACGGGCACTCCCTCTTCATCAACAGTGCACCCCCCCTTTAGGCCCATGTTTCTGGGCAAACACAGAGGACTGATAGGAGGGAATTCCTGCTCCATGGTCTCCAGGTAACCGTGCCAATCGGAGCTCGCGGGCCCCACCTGCCAGCTGAGAATCCCCTCGACTCTGCTGCTGCCGCCACACAACCGAAGGGCACAGCAATGGAAGGTAAAGCAGAGGAGAGTGGCTTTGTGTGGCTGCTGCCATCGGCGTGTCTCAAGTGAGCCACCTGGAGAGGGGCAAAATGAGGGAGAGTGGCACCACTGGGTGCCCCCAAGCTTGCCATGGCATTTCCGGGGTCTGTGAAAGTCGAGCCTAACTGCGGATTGCTTTATTTGCAGGTCCCTTACCAGAGCCGGCTGTCAATGGAGAAGCGGAAGAGAAGGTGAGCGGCTTCTGTCTGTCTGTCCGTGTGCCCCCAGGGTCCGGTCTGAGGGTCCCGCCTTTCTTTGTCTGAGCCCACCATGTCCGTCTTTTCCTTTGCTGCCATTTTCTCCTCGATGTGACTGAACTTTAGTGCCACAGCAGTCTTGTAGACCTGACTGACGAGACCACTAGGTGGTTACCGGCGGTGCGTTTGCACTCGAGCCAGTCCGTCAGCCAGGTAAAGGAGGTGCCATCTTAAGAGCAGACGTGCAGCCCCTCCAAGCTCACCACGTCATCTCGGGGGGGGGGGGGCCAGCAAGTCACCTGTGCGGACTCCATGCAGTTTGTGAGCAGGTGCGTGATTTGAACCAGAGGACCTGGATCTGCGGTGCTAACCAGCGAGACCCCCAATACCGGGCACGTGCCAACCCTGGACTTGTTGACGCTGGGATGTGGGCACAGGGAGGACATGTGCAGACCGCCCGAGAATGTGTTCCGCTGGTTTAGCTGTGAGCACCTTTGCCTGTTTTGTGCCACTCACTTTTCATTTTGTACATTTAAACTGGCACCATTTTGAGTTGGACCACCGCTTTTCAGCTGTCCACCCATCCAGAGGGTTTGCTTTCATGCCCCTGCCAAGTTCACTATCGACGGGTCATGTCGGCTCATAGCCAGTGCCCTGGTATCAGTGGACATCGGGGTTACGAATCAGAAGGCGGGCAGAACGAGTCCACTGTGGTGGGTGGTCCACCAGGCGGCTGCTGCTGCTCGGCATCTTGGGAGTTTTCTGTTTGTTTAGCTGAGCAAACACACTGTGCCATCTTGGGGGCCCACAGGAACCACCGTGCCCTCCGCTACTGACGTGGCACATGGCTGTGTGTGTGGTGAGTTTGCTTTGTTTTCACTTCACATTTAGTCTACTGAGGTAAGGTGGCTCATTTCAGACTGGCACGTGGTGGCATGACTCTACTTGCCTTGGCCTTGTGTGCTGTTTGTAAGACCCTCGGTGGTCCCACATATCAAAGATGGCCTGACCCCCTCATGCCCAGCGCTGCCCCACGTCAATAAGGCTGTGTCTGTTGAATGACAGCATTGAAACATGCAGGGCACAATGGCAGGACGCCAAACTTGGGGGTCCGAAGTCTCAGAAATGCACCCTGACAGGCAGTGGCATAACTGGCATATTCCCCATTTGCAAAATGCAATGGAACTTTGTAAAAGTGTGGCCACGCCCATCGGCACCCCCATCCCACTCTTAGCCCCACCCCTGCCCAGAAGACTAGAAGAAAGACTGAGCAGGTGCCCAGCGGAGGTGGGCAGAAAGAGTCTGCTTATGAGTGCCTCTTCTTCCTTGTAAGAGTTTGTCCTGGCGCAGATGGCGCTACTCCTTATGTTGGTGTGTGGAGATTGTGGAGCACTACTAGCTGGCACAGCCTAGGCAACTCCCCATCATGTCACCCTTGGGCTGGGTCATGTGCTGTTGGCATCAGTTGAGTTCCATAGGTTTGACTGCTGTAGTGTCGATTGCCCGTTGAACTGGCAACATCGAGTTCTCGCTGGGTTGTGGCAGGGCTCTATGCAGCAGTATGCACCTTGGTGGGTCCACATGTACCTCCTTCCTGCCACTGCCTGATCAGTGGGCACATGCCAGCCTTCTCAGGTCGGCCCCTTTCTTGTTCCTATTGGTGGAAGTCATTCGGTGGGGTGGTGAATGGCCAGGGAGGTCACCAGGGGCATCAGCCTTTCCAAGGGCATCAGTTGATGGCACTGACTGGCACCTAGGGAGTTGGCATCAACACTACACGGTCCATCCTCTACTTGTTAATGTGTTTGCACGACAGAGCATCTTGAAGGCCTTGCACCGTGAACAGTGGGCTTGCTGCCCACACTCGGAGTGGTGCCCGCTGTGATTAAGAGCCTCATTATCCAGGAGCAGCTTTAAGCAGTGCAGTGCCCAGTGGGTGGCTTGCCCTCCCTAATCTGCTGCATTCATCTGTCACTGGCTGCGGGGGATTGAGTGGAGCTCAAGCAGCTTAGAGGGCAGGGTGGCATCACTAGTAAGAAGTGCCAGCTTTATGAGTAACTTCGTACATTCTGCGAGTCCCAGTTGTTCAGGGCAGCAGCATCGGGCACATGCCAGTTTAGACTCGAGCACAAGAGGAGCCCACATTGGCAACAGTGCAGGCTGAGATTTGGACCCAGGACTGTGCCACCACATGGTTCGGTGTAGTGTGATTCCAGGAATGCTGGGCACAGAGGCCTCTCGAGCTCTTTGGCCAGATGCCAGGCTGCCCTGCCCGAGGCCTCCACTGCTTTGGTTTTTCCATCCCCTTTGTTTGAGGGGGGATGGCGTGTGGCATCGGTTGGGGTCAAAGGAGGCTGTGGTGTGCCCATCACTTTAAGGCGCTGAGGCCTCTGGAGGGTCACCACCAGTACTTTGAGTCTTCCGGCTGTGTCACACTGGGTGGACAGGTTGGCATTATTCGGGTTCAATCTGATTACACTTTTCATTCTGCCCGCCCTTGTCAGGTGAAGGGATGGCCGTCTAGTTATTTGGTATTTGTAGACGAAGCTGTAAGCTGGCATTCGTTCGGTTTACCCAGTCAAGTGGGGTGGGGCAGTGGTGCCATCTGCCTAAGCCCATCCCTTACGATGGCTCAGACGTCTGCCTACCTACAAAGTCAGAGGCTCAGTTGTAAATGAAGTTGGCTTTGGTGATGGGGGGCACAGCCTACTCGGTTTGCTTCTGGGCATCAGGACTCGAGGCTGGCGAGGAGCACACACCCTAGGACCTTGGCATCACAATACCACAGCAAGTAAGAGTATGTCTTGGTCTTTCTCCGAATGAGGCCACAGCACAGTGATGCCACCACTTGGCAGTGCCCACTCTGTGTGACTAAGAGCCATGTGTTTAGGTCGTCAGTGGCACACTACTTGGACACATGGGGGCAGATTTCTTGCTTGTCACGATTGTGCCATCTTGTACCCTGGAGACGGTGCCCAAACAGACTGGGCCTCTTGGTGGGCACGTTGGAGTCCGAGCGGGGGCCTCCGGTCCTCGGCTCACCTGGACACCTGCAGCGCCCAGCTGGTGTGCCAGCCTCCGTGCCCAACTTTGATGTCTCGCTTTGCCATTTTGCAGGTAAATGGAAAGGAGGCCAAGGAGGATGAGTCCAAGAAGTCCGTGAGTCCGACGCCGTCCAACGCCTCGTCCAACACCTCGCTGACCACCGAGACGCCAGCTAACGAGGTAAGCGGTGGTTCCCAGAGGGCCCGGCTTGGTGCCCCCGCAGGCCTCCTGACTTCCTCTCTCTTCTTCCTCCCTTCCAGAAGCCCACCGAGTCGGCGCCCGTCGATGAGTCGTTACTGACGCTCAACATCTCGCTGCAGCAGGCCAAGGAGCGCGCCCACCAGAAGAGGTCCAGCAAGAGGGCGCCCCCTATGGACTGGAGCAAGAAAAACGAAATGTTCAGCAACCTGTGAGCCTCGCGGCTCCGCCTCTTCCTTCTCTCTCTCCTTTTGATTTTACTTTCCAATTGCATTCCACGTTGAGATTTGACTTTTGTAAAGGCCACATTTTTACTTAATGAAGTTGGGAGGACCAGCGTGACGGTGCGTGCGCGTGTGAGTGTGCGGGCGGGCGCGTGTCTGTGAGTGAGTGAGTGCGCGCGTGCGTGCGCTTGTGTGCGATCACACGACTCGGCTTGAACCCGGGGTCGTCTCTCTGGCCCGATGTCCACTTTCCGGCTCTCATTGTCTTGTCACCTCGCTCTGCCCGGTCACCCGCTGGCACCCTACCCAATAAACGTGGCCGTAATGCTTTGATGTGGGCAGCGCACGGTCCTCGGGTTCAAGTCGTGTGTGTGTGTGTGCCAGCCATCAGTCACCACGACTCGCTCTACAGTCCCCACCAGGATTTTGGAACTGGACGTGAGTGCCACCTCATGTACAGGGAGTGCCAGGGCCAAACGTCTTACTGCCCATGGGAGTGGTCAGAGAGTGCCAGCCTGGCATCACTGCTGTGACACTGTCCCCCCTCGTGTGGCTGCCCAAGGCTCACCATGGACAAGGTGCACTGCTTAGCTGGCCACGAGCCCTGCCTATGTAGACTGGCACCGGGTGGGTATTTAGTTGGTGTCCGTTTAGGGTTTGCTGATGCTGAATTGTGACAAATGAAACTCAGATGATCTAACAATGAAAGAAATCAATAAATGAGTATCGACCTGCAGGTGCCACCGTGTGCCAGTGTGTGCCGACTGAGGTGGGAACATCCAGACTAGGAAAAGAAATGGGGCTGGGAGGCTGGCATTAGGTGGGCATCGCCCTTTGTGGAGGAGTGCCAACTCTGTTAAGGCACAGGACATCGGCCCATCATTTTGCCACTTGCTGGACTCCCTGCTCTGGCAGCACACTATGGTCCCTCTGGGCACATATGCCCGTTTTGGATACCAGGACAAGGTGAGGCACTGCAACAGCTACCCGAGTCCAGTCCGTGGAGAAGTGCTAACGTCTGAGGTGGCACATGCCCTGCCTCCTTCAGCTTGTCGTCTTCATACCCAGTTACATCCCATGAAGATCACAGAGGACAACACGTTCATCTCGTGGCACCGACTCGTGCCAGGTTGTGCGTGTTGCAGAGCAGACTTTGAGGGAGTTGGGAGACATTGTGAACAGTTTTGTGCCAACAATGGGCACCATGTGGGCACACAGCCATATCCTGGGGTCTCCACACAGTGATCTCAGCTGGTGTGGGCATCTCCCAGGTATGCCTTTACCAAGCCAGAAGACGGGTGCCATGCTGCTAATGAGTTCAAGACAGTGCCACCTGCATGACTGTGATATAACAGAGTACCTCTGTCCCCATGCCAAAGTGCCCGTTCCTTCCAGAAATCACACAAGTGGTGACACTTGCCTGGTGGAGTGGCACAAGCCTCCAGGTTGGCACCCCGGCCAGAGTGCTGTTAATGTGTCAAATGCGTCTTTGAGATTCATGCGAACGCCCAAAAGAGATGTGGCACTCTGCCACCTGTTCTTCCAGAATAACAGAAATGTGACATCAGGGAAGACAGAGCATGGGGTCACCGCTGGGGATACCCACCTTCTCCAGGTTTAGGGCCACACTGCCAGGCCATGGTAGGACACACTTAGCCCACCACTTAATGCCAGGCTCATGAGCCTGGAGGTGACGTCTCAGCTTCAAGTGGCATCCTCAGGCTCCACGATCATATTACTCCTCCCGCCATCCAACTGTCCTGTTGTTCAGAAGTTACGTTGATGTGTGCCACCCTGGGTTGGCATCACCGGGTAGCCGGGAAAAAAAGGTATCGCAGTGGCGCCCTCTGCTGCACCAACCTGTGTATTGCCAGAAGCCTGGCACAAGGCCTGTGTGAGGTCTGGCTGGCAAAGGGGGAGATAAACAGCAGAGCCCCAGCGGACTGCCCGGCAGCAGATGGCCGTCTTTTCCTCTTCCGTGATGACCTTCAGGGTCAGCTGCCCACTTGCAGACTTTCAACTTGAAGGGTTCTGCAGAGTCCCGCGGCCTGCCCTCTTGTCACGATGCACCCGCTGGTGCTTGCCTGTTGCCCTCTAATGTAATGAAGAATAATGCAGGGCACACTGGCACATGCCAGGCTTGGTCAGAGTCCTGGAGAATACGGCCAATGCCAGAGCCCTAGAATTGTGAGATAGCAGTGCTAACCACTGTGCCACCACACTGCCCCACAGTGCACCGAGCTCAATGATGTAGCAAAACGAGCGGGCAACAAGGTCTACCCGGTCTGCCACCCAGCGGACGTTCCCTGTAAAGGCAAGTGGCTCTACCGCCCCCTGGTGGCTGCCTAATCAAGGCCGTGACATTGCTGTGTCCTGCTAAGGTCACGTGCTGTGCTGTCCCTGGTGGCTGCCTAGGTAATGTGGTGCCCTGTCCCTGCCACATCCCGGTGGCCACATCACCGAGCCCCTGACCAGTCCCTCAGTCTTGTGGCAGCATGTGGAGAGGCTCTCTTTCTTGGTACCACTGGCACAATTCTGGAGGACACTGTGGCATATTAAAGCCCATATGATCTCCCAGTACTGGACAAATGTCACCCATTTTAGCGTGCCCTACTTGTTCCAAGCACTGCTCCTCTTCTGAGTGTGCCAATGCACTTATTAGCCAGGCACAGACGGGCATTTTTGGCAGCAGAATTTGAGGGCACTGTAAACAGACAACATTCAGCTTGAACCTGAAATGCCCACCAAATGGTAATCCGACTGTTGAATGGCTGAGACCAAAGGTGCCCTGTGGGCACTGGGGACAATCAGATGAGTGACCAGTCACCAGACACGTCGTGGATCCATCCTCTCTTTATTTGGCCCAGCCAGCTCTGGGGGGCTGTAAAGTCTTCATGACTGGGCAGTGCCAGGTGACCATGTCATGGCTTAACAGGGAAGATAAGAATTCCATAGTGGTCACCTGAATACTGACCGTTATTTCACTAGGATGTGCCCATCTGTACCAACTGGCATTCTGCTTTTGCTGGCCTCAGTGTCTCAAGTAGCAGCCCCTAGCAGTAGCTTGGCTGATTGGATGCCCGCCTATTTGTTCCCCCTTATTGCTGTTGCTTTTCCTTGGGATTCCACAGTTCTTCATTGTCAACCAGCTTTTGCTTACACTACTAGCCTGGCACCAATAAGTGAGCGGAGCCAACCTCCACAGGCTTAACTGATAAAACAGCTTTGGCATCACCACATGCCAGGTGACACATGGGCAGAGTCTCAGGTAAACAAGGGCTATGCCATAGGGCACCTTTCTCCAGTTAACAGCTTCACTGCCTTTTTTTACATGTGGCACTTGGCATCTCTGGCCTAACATTTACAACATCAGAGCCAACTTGTCAGGCAGTGTTGCTTCTGTCCAGCAGAGGGCACTGGTGAGTTACAAATGGGCTGATGACAGCGCGAGGAGGCCTGCCAGCGTGGTGGGCACATTACAGACCTACGGCCGTGTCCACAGACTGCGCAAAAGAATAGGTGGCATTGGCATAAAGTGCCCTGGCATGTCAGTGCCCGCTTCATCTGCCCAGGTTCTTCAAATCTGTGAACAGACCCCTTACATTACAGCAAGAAGAAACCCTGAAGGGGTGCCAGGCCATGGCACAGACATCCACCAATCCACAAACACAAACCATGGAGCGGACGGACAGCAGCCCTAACCACTATGCCACACTGGCTCATACTGGAAATGGCCAGTCGGCATAACCTGCCATCTTTGAGACATGCCAAGAGGCCTCTACTTGGGCAGTGAAGTTGAACCCGAGTCTGCAGCGCCACCAGCGCACCACCTATGACGTCCCAGCAGTTTAGAACTGGGAAAGCTGCTAAGGACATTCGACTAACTGGACCCAAGCTGTGCCAGGCCATGCCACCCTGACTAATGGTTACCAGCAGATGTTCAAAGGCTGTGGCTGCCCCACCGTAGAGTCCTCTTCACTGGCCACCAGTACACAAGGGGGGTGGTGTCCTCTGCTGGCTTACCATGCCACAACCCAGACACCCAGTGGGCAATTCTGTCGAACGACGCTGACCAGCACAGAGCTCGATGCCTGCAATTCTGGCACCCAAGAAGGGACAGGCCACTCATCTAGGTCAGAACTGGGAAACCATGGATTTAATAAGGTGCCCGACGAAGCCAACCTACCGAGGGGTAAACACAAAAGCATTCACTTGGGGTCCACCATTAGGGGGCACATGGCCTGAACTGACAACCACAAGTACGCTGGTTTGGGTCCTGACACTCAGCTCACCATCCGTCATGCATATAGCGCCTTTCACCCATATGTTCGTATTATTAAGCGCCTTTCATCCATATGTTTGTATTATATAGTGCCTTTCATCCATATGTACTGTATTATATAGTGCCTTTCACCTATATGTTCATATTATTAAGCGCCTTTCATCCATATGTTTGTATTATATAGTGCCTTTCATCCATATGTACAGGGTGGGCCATTTATATGGATACACTTTAATAAAATGGGAATGGTTGGTGATATTAACTTCCTGTTTGTGGCACATTAGTATATGTGAGGGGGAAACTTTTCAAGATGGGTGGTGACCATGGTGGCCATTTTGAAGTCGGCCATTTTGGATCCAACTTTTGTTTTTTCAATAGGAAGAGGGTCATGTGACACATCAAACGTATTGGGAATTTCACAAGAAAAACAATGGTGTGCTTGGTTTTAACGTAACTTTATTCTTTCATGAGTTATTTACAAGTTTCTGGCCACTTATAAAATGTGTTCAATGTGCTGCCCATTGTGTTTGTGTTAACAAACAAAACCACCGCTATTGGTCTGACACTAACCCACATTGGATAGATCCCTCCAAGACTATTGGAACAAAAAAAATTGATGGTATGGTGTGGTATATGGGGTACAAAGATAGTGGGGCCATTCTTCATCAATGGAAACCTCAAGGCCACTGGATATGCGAAATTGCTACATGATGATGTGTTTCCCTCTTTATGCACTGAAGCTGGCACGTTCCCTGAGTTTTTCCAGCAAGATGGTGCACCACCACATTATGGGTGTCAGGTCCGAGCATTCCTAGATGAACAGTTTCCTGAAAAGTGGATTGGCCGTCGTGGGCCAGTTGAATGGCCCCCAAGGTCTCTCGATCTGACCCCCTTAGACTTTTATCTTTGGGGTCATCTGAAGGCAATTGTCTATGCTGTGAAGATACGAGATGTGCAGCGCCTGAAACCACGGATACTGGAAGCCTGTGCTAGCATTTCTCCTGCGGTGTTGCTATCAGTGTGTGAAGAGTGGGAGAAGAGGGTTGCATTGACAATCCAACACAATGGGCAGCACATTGAACACATTTTATAAGTGGTCAGAAACTTGTAAATAACTCATGAAAGAATAAAGTTACGTTAAAACCAAGCACACCATTGTTTTTCTTGTGAAATTCCCAATAAGTTTGATGTGTCACATGACCCTCTTCCTATTGAAAAAACAAAAGTTGGATCCAAAATGGCCAACTTCAAAATGGCCACCATGGTCACCACCCATCTTGAAAAGTTTCCCCCCTCACATATACTAATGTGCCACGAACAGGAAGTTAATATCACCAACCATTCCCATTTTATTAAGGTGTATCCATATAAATGGCCCCCCCTGTATTATATAGTGCCTTTCACCTATATGTTTGTATTATAAAGGGCCTTTCATCCGTATGTTTGTATTATAAAGCGCCTTTCACCCATATGTATGTATTATAAAGCGCCTTTCACCCATATGTATGTATTAT